>JASTUI010000006.1:0-348148 GCA_031125405.1 Saccharomycopsis oosterbeekiorum
TTTATCATATTTTCTCTCTAACATAAAAGTAAACTAAAAATCACTTCTGATCCTTCAAGTGATTTACTTTTATCCCAATTAGTCTTGAATTACCAATATAGTAATTCCGATTTACTGGCTCAACAAGAATTACACAAAACGTAATTCAGATTTTACAATACGACAGTAAATTTATGGGGATTAAACTAAGGCATAAACTATTGAAAAACCAAGAAATTATTCAACGTTCAGGTGCGTGTGGCGTAGTGGCTATCGCAGTAGATTGCAAATCTATTGGTCCCCAGTTCGAGTCTGGGTACGCACTTGTTCTCTTTTTTTTTTATGTGTGGCTCCAACATTAATTGGAGATACTTGATTATTTTTGTAGTGCATCCCTTCACGTCATTTTTTAGCTTTTTTTTTTGGTATATGAGTCTCGATGGTTAAAATCAAGCCCTAGATTATGTAACAATTAGATCAACTCATGTAAGCTGATCGACTTTTACTGCGAAATCTCCCAATACTTAGCGCATCATATCATTTTTCCATTTATACTCTTCCTGTGTCTCTTACAGCGGCCGATCTAGATTCGGACCATATTGTATATACTTGTGCTACTGCCACTGCCAGTGCTATTGGTGTGGTGTCAACGTTGGCAACAAGCAAGGGAAACTTTTGAACAGGTTATATATGATATCAATGTATGCATTAACTCTTAACATTACAGCTGACACGCCATAGACGGATAGACGCGCATCTGTTTACAGTATGGGTCTATAGTGTTTCAAATTACTCGTCATATTTTCAAACTCGCATGCTGCATATTTTCATACATGTTATACACTAAATTTTGAAACTTGCATGTGCCCGTTTCGAATATTCAGTGAAAAAGTCATTTGGAGATGTGTTTCGATTTCTTATTTCGTTTAAATATGGACTAATGCCCACACAAGTACAGGGAAATACAGTTATCCTTAATTCTTGCTTCCAGTAACTTAACCCTGGTTATACTACTGCCAAGAATAGCCATAGTCAGGAGATATATATATATATATATACACCATTTCATAAGTGAAAAAGAAAAAGATAAATAGTAATAATTATAACCATGGCCACGCTTAGAAGACCAAAGAGATTTCAGCAAAATCCAAAGAAGTCAATCAGAGAAATATCAAAGGAATTTGATAGAATGGAGTTGGATTTGGGCAACTTGGAAAGTGAGGAAGTGCCAAATGACTTTATTTGTTTCAATGTTCCAATAACCCAATCTTTAAACGAACTTTCAAATAACAACCTATTCAACCATAGGTTTGAAAATGAAATTACAACCTGTCTTGAAAAACCTGGCGCATCACCAACCGCTACATCTATATCTAGCACCACACCTAGTCCTGTCTTGAGTGATGACAGTCTCATGTTATCTAACTTGGAAAACAACTCCAAGGCTTTCAACGTTTTAGATGGTGATGTTCAAGATTTAACCATGGAGTTCAACTCCAACATAAATTTTCTAAAAAATGAAAGATTAACCCAGCAGAGTATTAACAAAAAGAAGATCAGCCATATCAGCAAGAAATTGACCAAGGATGAAAAATTTTGGATCAAGTTTTTAAATGACAGTTTCCAAAGCTTCGATTTAAATATGAGTAATGAACTGGCAATTTTAAATAAAGAATTTTCCAGCTTATTCAATAATAAGTTGTCCAACTATTTGACCAAATTTGAACTATATGATTTGATTAATGCCAATAACAAAAATATGACTAAGCCAAAAATTATTTCAAGGAATTTATTTAGTGGTTACAACAAGAGTCGTAGAAACTCATCGAATAAAACATTTTCTCCACATGGTTTCAACAGTAATGTTATCGGTAGCCCAGAGTTAGATTTTGTACCAAACTCTACAGACAATGATTTCTTCTCCATAAATAACCAATCTTCTCCTTGTTTCACCAGTGATATCAGATATAAGAAACAATATGCTTTACCAAATAATAATTCTGTTGATACATTCGACCAAAAGCCAATGATGACTTCAAGCAGCTTACAAGGAGCTATCACATTATATTCTGTTGTCAATGCCACGAACTCCACAATATCTTTGGATTCTGTCACTGGAGAATTCTCTGGCGATGAAATGGAAATTGTTGAAGAGGAAGTCATCGAAGAACCTGCTAATGAAAGTCGCCAAAACAATAGACAATCTATTAATTCCATAGCGTCGACACCAAGATCCTCAGTTCTCAGCGGTAATTCCATTAGTTCTATTTTCTCTTCATTTTCTCCAATACCTTCGAATAGTGAATTTCCAAAACTTATTTCTTCAAAATCCTTTTCATCTTGGTGGTACACTCCATTATCTATTTCGCCATTGCCACCGTTATTGTTGAAATTTTCATTGGTTAATAATGGCTGTTATGTCAATGATACCATTGATTCAATGAGCCTAAGATCAATCATCTGGTACTTATCCAATAGTAACCATTTGAATATGAATAAATTGACTTTCAACAGTTTGAGCCAAGAAACTAATGATTTCATTAAACATTTTGAAGTTTACATTAAAATCATAGCAGAGATTGAAAGTTCTAAGAACAGTATCAAAGCTTCTGAACTCCCTAAATTGTTCAGCTATTTGAAACTGTTTTTGAAGCAATTTGAAAACATCAAGATATTTCAAAATAAGTTGGTTATTTTCAGATCAATTAACACTGACGTTAACAACTTGAAGATTAAAAATTCAAAGTTTAAATCCGAGGAAGCCAAAATCAAAACCGATTTGAAATGCATTTTGTTAAACTTTTATTTCTATATGTTTGACACTCACGGTGAAAATGTCACCTATAATAAAGAGTCCATCTCTGTTGCGTTTGTTCTTTTAGTGAATATTAAAAATGCATTCTTGACATTCAACTGCTTAATCAACTTAGCAAACAACAGTTGCAAGATTCCAACGATCCAATCCTTATTCTTTGAGCTGCTTTCTGAAGATGAAAGTGACATTTTTAACCCATATGCTATAGTGAAATCAGAAGTTCACAAGATGGGAACACTTGGCGAATATATGAGTGATGAACAGGATGCTATTGGAAATGTTACCACTAAAATTTTTATTAAACTATTAAAAACTCAGCTTCCAGAATTATACGAATTTTTTACAAAGAGCTTGAAATACAATTCTTATCGTCAATTCAGCCGTTTGATGAAGCTTGTCATCAGAAAAGTGTTTGAAATCGATTCATGTTTGAAGGATGACAATCATTTGAAATATCTAGAATGTTTTTTTGATATTTTATTTTTGGACAAGTCCAATAATATGTTTTCTCATTTAGCCATCATGTTTTTGAAACAATACCAAAACTTCTTTCTTCATCAATTGACGCATGATTTAAAAGTCGGTAAAAGAAAGAATGTGAACATTAAATTTTTTATTAATGATATCAACATTGACAGTAATGAATTATTACTCAAATATGCTGATTGCCAATACTTTTTGAACGAGCTTAAATCGATCTTGATTCAAGACTTGAACAATGAATTAACATTGGATGAAATTATAGAATTTCAACAACTTGGCATTGATTGCCAATAAATATTTTTATTTCTTATATCCCCCTTTATTATTAATCTTTTTTTTCCATGCTTTCCTTCTTGTTTACAACTATCAATTCATTCACAGATACACACATGGACAAACATTTTTAGATTTGTTCTTTTTTTTTTTTGCAAACCTTGCAAGAGATAGGCTTATGCTCCTTTTTCGATACATCTTTTAAAATCTTTTTTCGATATATCCTTTAGAATCTTTTTTCTCTCTCATTTATAAATAGATTGCTTATAGACACAATTAATACTTTTTTCTAGAAATATTATAATTTTAGTTGTATATGTTTAGATTACGAGAAAGTTCTTCAAATTTCAAAAAAGAGCAATTATAAGCAGATCAATGCCAAACTATACTTAAAACTGCGCGTGATTTGACTTCTCTTGCAGAATTATACGCAGTAATCGTATTTTTTCTGCTGCATTAGCGACGACACGAAAAATTCAGTACTTAAAAGGGATCAGTTAACGCAAACAAAATTTTGAAAACACAGAAAGGATGTGAATACATCTTTGTTTACACACAACGGACGAAAAGAAATAAAAGAAGAATCATCCATCATCTAGAATATCAGAGAGCTTGTTTGTAGCTTTTATTCTCTGCTGACATGATCAAAAAAGATAAAAAAAGCCTCAAGCTTATTCACTATTCGAGGATAACTACTGATAACATATATAAGTGACTGTTTCGCCGAAAATAGAAATATTTTTTCCAATTTGTTTACTTGTTTGCCATTCAGCATCTACTACAAAAACAACATTTTCGTCAAGACCCCTTTCCACCGATCCATCTATAGTTCTGGTCAATTGCATTACAAACAGAGCCAACAAGCATTTTCAGAATGATATAGTAGTTATGGCAACAACCACATTAATATACCTCAAAACATTGCTTGTCCCCCTAAGTTTGTTGGTATCGTTCGCTCTAGTAGCGTTGGCTCTTTACATAGATATTGATTACTACCAGCATTATGATCATTACACGATCTTTTATGATTTTCATATTTTTGTATTACTTTTAACAGCAACAGACTTGTTATATTGCTTAGCATACATATTGTGGACCTTAACCAACTGGCTTCTTATTAATAAATCCTCTAGTATTTATAACACTATCCAAATCATAGCTGTTCGCATCAGTATTCTCTTATCAATTATATCTACGGGCTCAAGTATAGCTATAGCCAATTTGCTTTTCAAAAATATGAAGGAGTCCGTAAATGGTCCGTCTGCAAATAATTATAAATATGTAATTGCATTGATTCCTTTACTTTTCATCTCTCAATTCATAAAAGGTTTACTTTATTCCGCAGAACTTTCGCTTATCTGCATTTCATACTCCTCCCATATTGATCCCGATGATTCATATATAACAAAAGAATCAGCAGATAATCATTCTTACAGACAAAGCATCACTAAGATGTCTCCAACAAGTCATCAAATTAATAATCCATATCAGCAAGCTATTCTTGATAGCAAGCAAATAAAAAACAATCTTGATACATCTCATACACCTTCAAGTAATAGTAACAACATCAACCACATTGCAAATCCTAAACATTTCAGTGCCTACAATGCGACACCACCACTAATACAGCAACCATATTCATCAACTACATCATTAACGGTTAGCGACACCAACAACGAAGGTGTAAATAAATACGGTGATATATCCAAATCTCAGTTATCGCCGATTCAAGAACCTGATAATTCTTTCAATTCATTGAATGACAATCTGATTACCCATTTAAACAATGTTTCAAACAGTAAAAATGTCGACGACCGTCAAATTCAAAAGCTATTATTGAATAATTTCAAGACAGACTTCTTAGGCAGAGCAAATAATCACGATAACTCACCTCACTCAAATTCAACACACAATCAAAATTTCTCAACTCCAAATCAAGACGCTTATATCAGAAATACTTCTAAGTCAAATGTACATTCATCCAATACGCAGATCAATAAAATGAGCCAAATATCTATAGATTTCCCTTTTGGAAATCCAATGCAACAGCAATCACCAGGGTTGAAAATCGCTCCAAAGTTTCAAAGATCATCTTCTTTGAGAATTCCTTCAGTTCCTTTACCTAAAATTCCTTTAGAAGAAGATCAGGAAAGTGAAATAGCATCACAGAGGTCTGATTCACCAATCACCAATCTGTTTAGAAATAACATAGATAATGGCGTGGAACCACTGAAAGAAGCAAGAAAGCCAATAATCTCAGTGGAAACAAAATGGACCCATAGTCAAGATGGACGTGATGTGGCCTCGATTAATACCACATCACTTTGGCCATTCATTAAATCTCCAGTGGAAAGTAGAAGTTCTCCGACCTTTGGTCATTTTCATCGTGAGAATGTACAAAAAAGAAAGATTCTACCGAAGGTTGTTAAAATGAATGCATCTGCAATTGAATCAGAGCTCAATTCAGCACGTTCGAGGTCCATTGCATCTGTTGAAGAACTAATTGAAAGACATATTCAACAAAAAATTAATGAAGGTAATGAGACAAATAATAATGATGACTCAGTGGACATTCTGTATTCTGCATCAATGTCTGAAAAACCGGATAAGAACGCCATGAATAATGATATGGTCAGCGATACCATTTCAGCATTTCCAAAATATGATTCGGATGATGAAAGCCACTCCGTTAGACCAAATAATGATCTAAATGTACAAAAAAGCAACCCAATTACAGGAGATTACTTTTCAAATTATATTACATCAGATAGAAAAGATATAAATGATGCTGATAATAATAAACACGAATCGATATTCAAGAAAATAAAAAGAAGATCAATTTCTCCATTAAAAAAGGATACGAAGGATGACGACTCTTTAGAGCAAGTTCGAGTAGAAAATCGTCGCAAAATCTTAGATAATAGCAATAACCCTTCATCTATGAAAGAACGATTGACTAATTCACCTATTAAAAAACGAATAAGCAATTTCTCAAGTCTTGGAAATATAGACTTTGATTTTGTCAAGCATGATAGTCATTCTAATAGTACGGATTCACTGGATAATTATTCAGATATCATAGGGAATTACAATAATGAAAACATCACACCTAAGCGGACTAGTAAAATTAAAAGCTTGGGATTGAAAATGAACCTAGAGACAATTAAATCAGCATTTATTCATGATTCCAACAATAGCAGTAGCCCAGAAAAGGTACAGGCAAGCCATTCATTTACTGTTTTTAGACACACAGATACCAGTGCAACACCGAACAAATATAATTCTTCCGCTGCCTGGAATTGGAATGTCGAAGATAGCACTAAAAACTTTGTGAATGGTATTATATGCGATAAAGATGTTGACGTTTCTGAAGATGATACCAATGAAAGTGATGGTTCAGAAGATGATGGTTCAGAAGATGACAATCCGAAGAGCTTTCAATTTCAAATACCGGGATTCAGAAGTAACGATAATAATAACAATCAGGACACATCGATAGGATCTTACTTCAATGAAGAGTTTAGCATCATCGATACGGATGAGAAGCCTCAGGAATACTCTGATATTCCCAGTAATACAACAGTTTCCAAGTTTTCACATATGCTTTCTAATTCCATTTCCATAATAGCAAAGAAGACGCATAAACGAGGGATCTCTTTCGCAACGGAGAATCACGACATCGACCAGTTCGATGATTCCGCAATCCATGCTATTGAGAATTTCAGAAACAGTTCAGATAGTTTTAACTTTGTTGATCAAACAGGAAATAGTAGTTCTTCAAAATCTATTAGTGAATACAATAAAGAAAAATTAAGAATTTTAGATAGATGATTTTAACTTTGTTGTATTTAAATTTTTTTTTCTTTCTGTTTTCTTCGTTTTTATTTGTTTCACTCTTTTTATTCCTCTATTTGTTTCACATTCTTATTTTATTATTAAAATCTGACAATAAAATCTTTAGGTCTATAAACTATTCAATATCTGATACCCATTAAATTCTCTTTTTATAAGTCTTTTTTGACATTTGGATCGCGCTCAAGATTTGTATGATTTCCATTGTATGTCAACTTAGAATCCTTATCTTTATTGAGATCGGACAAGGATACAACACTACTAGTGACATTTGAAGTAGAGCTATAAAAGGAGTTTGTATCTTCGTTTGATGAATTAACATCATTTTCTGCATCATTATTTTGGAATGTGTTAGGCTCTTCTGCATTTGATTCATTATTTTCATATCCCAAAAATCTGTAGAAACTGTTACTGACTTTTTCAAACCATCCTTTTGGAGCATAAGAATAAGCACTTGAATAATTTTCCTCTGGTTTTAATATTAATGCTGATCTAGGAGCTAAATTCAACTTGACTAAAGTCATACCTTCTTCATGAAGACTGTAGGATTTTCTAGTAACCGCCTCATAAAACGTATATGGTTGATCACCATCTTCTCTCACTTCATCAATCCAATTACGAACTTTAAGTAAAGTATCCTTAGCTCTAAATTCATTAGTAATTTTGGATCCATCAAACAATCTAATCAATAATGTACATTTTTTACGATTGTCACAAGTAGAGATATGTTTTTCAGATTTTGATGTATTTTTATTCTCAGATTTAGAGCTAAGAGCTGCATTCATTCTTTCCAATCTATCTTGCTTAAGAAGTTGCATAATACGTTCCTTATCTTCCCTCTTTTCTCTCGTAAGTCTTTTCTGTTCTTCCTTATATCTTTTAGCCAGGTCTTCCGCAATTTGCTCTTTGATTGAATTATATTTTTTAACCTCATTACATGGCTTTTTTGCTGGTTTAGAGCTATTTTCTTTTGAAGTTTTAGATTGATTAACCTCGAATGCCGCATGCTCCGGATTCGATATATCACTGCTATTGGATTGCAGAATAGATGTCTCATCAAGATCAAACCCCTCATTTTCACCATCAGTAAATGCAGCCTGCGTCAGTGCTGAGATTCTTTGTTCGAATTCATCTTTGGAAATTTCATAGTTTATTATATCTAGTATTTTACCAGTTTTAATGAGATAAATACTAGGCGTGATAACATTTTGAAATACTTGTGTGAAGAAATCATAATCTTGACTCGGGTTCACAACTTTTACTGGCACCAAATTTTCATTTTGACTGATGTCTTTAACGCTAGATTCTATAAGAGATGAACACCAAGAAGAAGAACTGCCATCAACATCCTGGCTTTCCAAATAAACTAGCATCACTTTGCTACCATTCATTGATTCTTTAACAGCAACACTAACTGACTGAACAAAGCTTGTCATAATCTTTGTTTAATTATTAGTACGTTAGATTTATTATGATGAATATTCTGAGACAAAATATTTGATTTGATGGATTAATATTACTTGATTACTATGCTTATCAGTGAGTGTTGTTAATTATGAATTTTCTCACAAACTTTTTTTTGCTACTCTTTTGTTTTTCGCACCAACTTTTTGTCATAAAATCAAAAAGAGCGCTTAATTGTGTGCGGTGAAAATAAAATGGAAACTCCAAGACCTGTCAACCTTATAACATGGGAAAAAAATAATTTATTTCAACATGAATGAACAATATATATATGATATACAAAATTGATTTGTCAATATTCAATAAAAAATTGATTGATTGGGTTGAAACTTAAACTTGCCACATAATCAACTTTTCAAATTTAAAAATAACCAAGTCTCATATCATGTTTTGTGATCCGAAAATAACCGGTCATTAATGCATAACAAAACAATACGAATTAACACAGGTATTTGTAATTCCTACTGTATCAACATTAGTGAAAAAATCCATTAGATGAATATACCAAAATCAGAGCAATAGTTCTTTTCTAAGTATATTATATATAAAGTTGATTAACTATAGGGCAGTATTATTTTTTTCAAAATAATGTATCACTGAAATTCCTTTTTATCCTCATTGTTAAAAATAAAAGCCTTTAGTTCAGCATAAGCCTTGTCTAAGCTTTCATTAATGATGATAATATCATGAATACCCTTTTCAGCTTCTTTCATTTCAAAAGCAGCCGTGTCAACTCTTTTTTTTAAACTTTCTGGAGTTTCAGTACCTCTTTTTTCCAATCTTTGTCTTAATTCTTCAATAGATGGAGGACTCAAGAAGATGAATTTAGCATCTAATTCGGTCTTCTTGACACTTAAAACACCTTGCAAATCAATATCCAAGATAGGAACAACTTTGTGTTCTCCTTCTATAAGTTTCTTGACTGAAGCTACAGATGTACCATAGTAGTTACCAGAAAATTGAGCCCATTCAATAAAAGCATCTTCCTTGATCATTTTTTGAAATTCTTCAACAGAAGTAAAATAGTAGTCTTTACCATCAGCTTCACCAGCTCTTGGTTTACGGGTGGTATTGGAAATAGAAAAACCAAATTTACCTGGGAATTCAGCAAAAAGTTTCTTCAAAAGAGTAGATTTACCAGCTCCAGATGGGCCAGAGATAACAATCGGACGAACTATAAAAACTATGTTAGAATTTGCTGTAATTTATTGATGCTCAATAGATATAATCCAAAAGTATAAACGCTTAAAATCGTCAAGTAGAATTAGAAGATCAGTCGTTTAGTAACCAAATATCTAATTTAATAAAAAACAAAATACTTCGGACAAAATACCTACTAGAAACCATTTAAATTATTTTTTTAAGACTAAGTTCCAGAAATTCGGTCTTGAATGCTGGAAATATATAGCAATGTTGATCAAATCAATGTAACAGTGCCAGATGCAACCACACTTTTGTTCTGATAAATAATTATTTAAAGCAGAAAAAAATTTTTTTTTTTGTTACAAGCATTATTATGGCTATGAAATCTATGAAATTTTATTAGTATGTGTGCAACATCTTGCATTAAAATTTGTAAAACCATAATAAGGCTAGATAAAATCAATCCATTAAGATTACCACTAAGTAACTTAACTGTGAGCCAACTAAATAGAAAAATGCATATAATATATTGCTATTAAAAACATTTTTTTGTGAAGTAAATGAACATTTGTCAAAGGTTGAAATGCAAAGATAAACTATAGATCAATCATTTTCTATATTTGTGTTGATATGTCGGATTAACTTTTATCTACTCGTTTCCCACATCAAAACCTCTTTCTTTAAGTTGGTTTATTACCCATGTGTAACTTGTAACAGCATAATTCATATTTGCGGCAACCTTACTAACGTTACCTTCAACGCCTCCAGTAACAAAATATTTTCCTTGATCATTGAGCGTACTCAAACTATCATCCATTGCAGCTTTCAAAGTTGGAAGTGAACCGATTTCTATAGAAACACCAAATATTAAACCAAATACTTGAAAAAACATACCAAAGAAGACACCAATAATAGGTAGGGATATCCAATAACTGAACAACCTGGTATCCATGACAAATCCGGGATGAACAGACAAAGATAAAATTTTGGGATGCTTCAATGTCAAAATTTTCATGAAATGTATACAAAATGTTTTAGCTAACCCATATCTTAAAAAAGTGAAAAATATATTTGGCTTATATTTAAAAGTTGAATTTGGATCAAATTCTTTGAAGGCGAAATTGTGGCCAATTGATGAAGTTAAAACAATTCTCGGATCAGTTGATTTTTCTAATTTGTTGATTAACAATTCAGTAAGTAAAACATGCCCAACATAGTTTACTTGCATCTGTATTTCAAAATTATCTTTAGTGATCTCGAATGGAGATGCCATCATTCCTGCATTATTTATTAATAAATCGATTTTTTCCTCTTTTTTATCGAAAACTTCAACAGCTTTTTTAATTGATTTCAAATCCAAAAGATCTAACACTAATATCCTGAGTTTCCCAAAACTGTGGGACTTGCCAACAAAAAAATCCGTTTTATCACCATGTGTAGTTAAATTGAACTTCTTTGTTCTTTCAATTGCTTCTTTCTGTATACGCTTTATAGAAGCGTCCATTCTCTCAATACTTCGACCCGCAACATACACAATGTAGCCGTGCAAATATAAATGCAAAGCGATATAATAGCCAATACCGCCTATAGAACAGCCTGTCACTACTGCTACTTTATGATCGGAGCTTGTGTAATAATGACAGGTATTAGGATCAAAATATTTATTCATTTGTGTTCGTATATAAAGTAAACGTTATATATGGATAGAAAAGTGATAAAGATTAAAAAAAATCATAGACAATTATTAGCAATGGAAGAGCTGATAAAGCTTGATATTACAAAGATTAAATGTTAAACCAGATATAATACTTTCATTCCCAAATGGCATGTGGGGATAAGTAAACCTGTCAATTCTAGGATATATATATACATATATTTTTCCTTCTTTTATTTTTCACGGCGAAATCGTAAAAAGCAAGAAAAAGAGAGACCACTGGAAAAAAAAAGTGTCGCATTGACCGTTTATCGGTGTCCAAAGTGATACCAAATTGATTCAGTTTAGCTAAGTACTCCGTGTAAAAGAATATCTAAGTTATATTAGAATACATACATTACCAATAAAGCAAACTAAAGTATCAAATATAGATCAAATGTCTGGACGTTCTACTGCTCAAAGAAGATTACTCAAGGAATATCAAGAGCTTTCCAAGAATCCTCCAGAAGGTGTTATTGCAGGTCCTGCTTCCGAAGACAATTTATTCGTCTGGGATTGCTTGATGGAAGGGCCACCCGATACTCCATATGAAGACGGTGTTTTCCCGGCAAGCTTAGCTTTTCCAAAAGACTATCCTTTATCTCCTCCAACATTGACTTTCAACCCTCCGTTATTACATCCTAATATCTATGCTGATGGTAAAGTATGCATTTCCATTTTGCATCCACCTGGTGATGATCCACTTAAATATGAACGAGCAGAAGAAAGATGGAGTCCCGTGCAAAGCGTGGAAAAAATTTTGTTGAGTGTGGTCAGTATGTTAGCTGAGCCAAATATTGAAAGTGGCGCCAATATTGATGCTTGCAAGTTATGGAGAGATGATAGAAGGAAATTCGAAAAAACTGTTAGAGAACAAGTGAAGAAAAGTTTAGGTTTATAGATAGATAATGTATTTATGAAAAACCACTATCATAATGGAACAATTATATAAAGGGAAGAGCAACAAATCAAAAATATATTATTTAAGAATAGAATAAAAACGCTATACCTTAAATTTGTTCAGGATAAGGTGGCCCTCCATTTATCAATATTTCTCCATCATCATTTATAATTGCATTGCTGTTAGAAGATTGTATTCCTTTACTTTTTAAAAAATTAATTTCTTTATCACTGACTCTATATTTATCTTTTGGTATCCATACAATGTCTTGATTCATATCATACTGAAATGAAGGATGCGAAAATGTGATATCATAATTATTAGCATTAAAGCAATTGATAACTTCGTCCTCATTTCGAATACTGTTGCTTCCATCAGTTCCACTATTATCATTTCTTGCACTGGAAATCTCTTCAAAATCAAGAAACTCGAGGGGTAAATATTTAGTAGAACTTGTATAACAATTATCTGTATATATGTGAATCAATACACTTATCAGAAACATTAAAAACATAATGCCACATTCATTCATAGCATTTGGCTCATTGTCTTTATTTCGGCAGAGGAAGAATAACCCAATCAAGCATATCTCTAAGCAATAAATTCCATAAAACAGCTGCTTCAAAGCAATTGGATAAAATTTCCCAAAAGTTTCAGATGGATTATAATAATGATATGAGAATCTCAATGAATACTTGAAGGATACTAATATTAGGAAAAAAGAAAGCGCGCTAAATAATAAAATCAAAGGAGCAATGATGGAAAATATTATGGAGATACAGCCCAAAACAGAATACATTGGATAAACTGATCCCCATTGGATTCTGTCCAACTTTGTTACATTTCGAAATGTTGATGAAGGTGTTCTATTTCTGGTAAGATTGAATATAACAACTTTTTTTGCTAATGTATAACCTTGTAACAAATTGTTTCCACTATAAGTTAAACCTCTCATTAAAATAAAAGAAAAAAAGAAATTAGCCGATTTTGGAATATTCAAAGCCAAAAGAGCAGGAATTGAAACTGGATTATTGATAAAACTGTCAAAAATTGCAATAATACTGGAGGAAACTGTGACGATTAAAAAAATATGGATAAAGAAGAAAATAAAGCACCATGATTGAATGTTAATCTCTACTTCAGCGCCTGTAATATTACCTTTCAATATAGATAAATTTCTTAAACATATGGGAATTATTTCTGTGATTAATAAAAGACTTAAAACAGGAAAAATGCCAAAAAAAAAATTTTTCACAATATTTGGAATACTTTCAATCCACGATAAAAATGGGAACAATCTAGAGAAATTATAACTTTGTGACATTGATCCAATAAGTGCTGTTGGAATAGCCCAAAATGCAACCAATAGAATCTTCAATGAATTAGCAATAAAAAATCTGATTTTTTTCATCCAAAGATTATTCAAATTTACATTATTCCAAATGATATCTTTAGGGTCAATCTCAATTACCTTAAAATTCATTTTGCAAGGATCCGATGATATTAAAACTTGTTTAAGTAAATACGAACTGATTTTACTATTAAATTTGACAAATACCTTATTATATTGTGGAATTTTATCTTTCAGTACTTTATTTCTTTCTTGAATAAATTTTTTATTATTTTCAAGATATTCATCTATCAGATCTATCAAGCTGGATGAAAAGTATTTACGTATTTTGTGAGATATCTCACTGATGCGATTTTTTATTGTTAGTGTTGTATTTTCCGTTTTATTTGTATTTTCTTTATTATCGTATTTATTTTTCCGAGATTTCCACCTTTCATGTATTGCAATTTGCTGATTATCTTCATCAACATCAGTTTCCAAAGAATCAGAGACAGATTCCAATTTGTTTTCATTGGATATAAATTGCTTGTCAAGAAGTTCTTGATTTCTGAAAAATTTCCAACCTTCAATGACAGTTTTGGTTTCTTTTACTTCAAGTTTTCTTAGCAAAGTCTTATTACGTTCAAAAAGCTTTTTAACTGTTGTAAATTCATAAATGAACCATAAATTGCTAATTTTACCAGGTAGCATATTCATAGCTTTAAATAACGGATTACTATTCAAAGAGTCATGAAATGATTTATAGTTTGAAGGCATATTATCAATCATAACTACCGAATGGACATCTTTATTTTTCAATAAATAATTCTGTCTGATTTTGATAAATTGTTTTAGTTCGTGAAAAATGATAAGATGTACAGCTGCTATTGTTAGCAAAGCTATGACAAGATGAAAAAAAAGTAAATGGTTGTTCTTCGGACCTATATTTGACCAACTAAGCTTATCTAGGCCGCTCACTTGTATGCTATCATCATTTCCAAAAAAATTAATAGGCAACAATATGGGAATATTCAGAAAAGTCAAGGATATGGAAAGATAGAATAATAATCTCACAAATCTTAAGAAAAAATAAGAATCTAGACCGGATATGTTTATATAATCAGATATGGGAAAAGTTATGCTTGGTTTCACCCAGCCAAAAAAACTATCCGATATATTATCTACACAGTATTTATCAAAGACATAGAAACATCTTGGCTGATATATCTTCTTTATTTTGGTTCGCAAATATGAGAAATTTAAAATCTGAATAATAAATATAATAGAGGATAACCCTAGTGAGGTACAAAATGTTTTTAGCGAAATGCCTGTACTTTTGTGGCCAGGAAGTTGCGGATCTTCTATGATGTTCCAATTTATTAAATTTGAAAGGGAGATATTATAGTAGGACATGTAGAATTGAAATACTACGCAAAAATCATAGTTATTACATAATAATATAAATTAGAAACAAAACTACAAAGGAAAGCAAAAAAATAAGGTCAAACAGTATTCTCTTTTCAAAGAGCTTGACGGTAATGGATATATATTTCTGATAATTTTAAAGACAAATTGACATAAGCGCCGAACCTGAAATTGCAGAAATAGCGTACTAGATCTCTGATGGTAATTTAAGGAAGCGATCATTCTATAAAACTATACATAATTCTACGCCATCCATATATATCTGTCCTAATTATGAGGAACTGTTCATAGAAATACTGTACACCTTCGATCATCGAGCATATGCCATTTGTTATTGTGCCGATACGTTGTTCAAGGAGATCTTAAATGCAGATCGGTTACCAAAGGATATGCGTGTGCTCATAACAGTCATGGACTTGTTGCGTTTTCTTTTTTTTTTTTCCCTTTCCTATTTATCATCTATTATGTATAAATATTGGTCTTTGGACAAAGCATGAGTAACTTTCGTAATGAAAATTGACGAGAAAAGAAAGAAAAAAAAAAAAAGAAAAAAAAAATGAGTAAAGAAATAGAGAAACAACAGTGTTAGAATATTTATTCATTTCAAACCTTCAACTGTTTTAACTTTTCCAACATCATCATATCTATGAATAGCAAGTCAAATTCTTCCCATAAGAGAATTACTGATTTACTGATAAATATTCAATATTATTCAAAATTTTGTCTGCTAATTTTATAAACCAATCTAATATCAAACTATTAAAAAGAAATCGAATTTCTTTTAATAAGTTTTCATATATTAGTAAGTCTCAGTTTTCCACTTCATCCAAATTATTTAAGAAAGGGTCTAAGTTTGTTGTTAGAAATCCCAGTTCTCCATATATAATGTCGTCTCAATCTACAGTACCATTTAATAGAGAGCAATTGGAATCTGTTTTAAAGAGAAGATTCTTCTTTGCTCCTGCTTTTGAAATTTACGGTGGTGTTTCTGGTCTTTATGATTATGGTCCGCCAGGCTGTGCATTGCAAGCCAACATCGTTGATTCTTGGAGAAAACATTTCGTTTTACACGAAGATATGTTAGAAGTTGACACCACCATGTTGACTCCTTATGAAGTTTTAAAGACTTCTGGTCATGTTGATAAATTTTCTGATTATATGTGTACTGATCCAAAATCTGGTGAAATTTTTAGAGCGGACCATTTGGTTGAAGAAGTGCTTGAGGCCAGATTAAAAGGTGATAAACAAGCTAGAGGCTTACTGACTAATGCTAATGACGAGGCCAAGAAAGAAGCCGAGGAAAAGAAGAAGAAGAAGAAGGTCAAAGAAATCAAGTCCGTTAAATTAGATGATGATGTAGTTGCTGAATATGAAGCTATTTTAGCTAAAATTGATGGGTATGATGGCGCCGGCTTAACCAAGATTATAGACGATTATAAAATTGGTAACCCAGTCACTGGTGAAAAATTGAACCCACCAAAAGCTTTCAACTTGATGTTTGAAACTGCTATTGGCCCATCCGGTGCTTTGAAAGGTTATTTGAGACCTGAAACTGCTCAAGGTCAATTCTTGAACTTTAACAAGTTGTATGATTTCAACAATTTAAAAATGCCATTTGCTTCTGCTGCCATTGGTAAATCTTTCAGAAATGAAATTTCTCCAAGATCTGGGTTGTTAAGAGTACGTGAATTTTTAATGGCTGAAGTTGAACATTTCGTAGATCCATTAGATAAAGATCATGAATTTTTCAATACTGTTAAAGATATCAAATTGAGTTTCTTACCGAAAGATGTTCAACAAAGTGGATCCACTACCGTTATTGTTAAAGCCATCGGTGAAGCCGTTGAAGAAAAAATGATTGATAATCAAACTTTAGGTTACTTCATTGGTAGAATTTATTTATTCTTAGTCAAGATCGGTGTTGATCCAACTAAGTTAAGATTCAGACAACATATGGCCAACGAAATGGCTCATTATGCTAAAGATTGCTGGGATGCGGAATTATTTACTTCATATGGCTGGATCGAATGTGTTGGTTGTGCTGATAGATCTGCATATGATTTGACTGTCCATTCCAAAAGAACCAATGAAAAATTAGTAGTTAGAGAAAAATTAAAGGAACCTATTCAGGTCACAAAATATGAAGTTGATATTGACAAGAAGAAATTTGGACCTAGATTTAGAAAGAATGCTGGATTAGTTGAAAAATGGTTAGTATCTCAAGATCAAGCCGATTTGGAAGTTTTAGCTGAAACCTTGAAGGCCAAAAAAGCTATCAAGTTTGAAGTTAAAGGTATTGATGGTCATGTTGAAGTCGATGATTCATTGATCAAGATCGAAAAAGTTACTAGAACCGAGCATGTCAGGGAATATATTCCATCAGTGATTGAACCATCCTTTGGGTTAGGTCGTATCATTTATGCTATCTTTGAACACAGCTTCTATATTAGAGAAGATGACAATGCTAAAACTGTTTTGTCATTCCCACCACTTGTTGCTCCAACTAAAGTTTTGCTTGTTCCATTATCCGGTAATGAAGCCTTTGCTCCATTGGTTAAGAAAATTTCGCAAAAACTCCGTGTTAATCAAGTTCCATTCAAGATTGATGATTCTGGTGCTTCCATTGGTAAGAGATATGCCAGAAATGATGAATTAGGTACCCCATTCGGTATCACAATTGATTTCGAATCTGTCAAGGATCAGTCCGTAACCTTGAGAGAAAGAGATTCCACCAAGCAAGTAAGAGGTGATATTGATGATATCCTTAAGGCCATCAAGAGCATAACATATGAAAATGCTACTTGGGAAGAAGCTACTAAGGGATTACCAGTTTTTGAGTCTCAAACTGAAGAAGATTAATTTTTTTTTCAAAGTTAGTTCTTTTTATGAATGAATATGTTTACAACTAAATAAATAATTAACTGAATAAGTAATTAAGTAAACCAAAAAGTAAATGACGATATAAAGATATTTTATCGCACAAAAATGTTTCAAAAATATATTAACCTATTTTGATTAATATACAAGCAAATACTGATTCAAAATCAATTATTTCTTCTTCCTTTAGTTGAATAATCCTTGGGGCTTGTAACTAAACCCTTACCCTTTCTGGCACCTCTATAAATGACTTCAATAATATCAATTAATTCTTGTTGATTATCAAGGACGAAATTCAACTTGTTATTATTTCCTGTGCCAAAATCACACATCATATGTTTATTTCTAAAAAAAAACATTATAGTCATAGGATCATAAAGTTCGTACATATTGTTAAAATCACTTACTTCATCAAGATCACAGAGATAAATAGCTGCGAAATTCTTCACTTTTTCGGCAATTTTGAAAAGATATTCATCCATTATACGACATGCAGGATCCGTATCTCTTCCAAAACGAATGATTACTAATCTTTCATCCTCACTGAGAATCGCCTGGTCGACGTGCCTATTGTTGATGTTGTTAGTATGCACATTTTTAGATATTGATTGATGGGCTGATTGATGGATGATGTTAATATACTATCCTTGATGAGATTTTAGCTAAATATTCAGTGTTTTTTTAACTTACCAAGCAGTATGCAAATGTGGAATAAATATACTACCCATAATAATTTTAACGATTAGAAATAGCTAGCTATGATTTGAGAAAATGGACAAGTATTTATTTATTAGCTTGTGATTTATTGTAATAATCAAATCAATTTTAACAATATAAAAAAGACGTTTTTTTTTGTCTTTCTGTATGATTACAAATAAAAATATACATCTGTAAGGGCTTCATTGCATGATGAAATGGGTTGAAAAATTAACATGCGAGCCAGAAAGGAAATACGGACAGAAAACATTGACTCTAGCTGCCCAAAATCAAGGATGATGATGAACAGTTGATAAAAACTAACAAAAGATCTATCTACTAACGAATGAACACAGTTCATTAGCAAATTCTATTTTTTGTATAAAGGGCTATCATAAGAACAGAATGATTGCCAATAACCAATGCTCAACGTAAGTGTTGATTAACTGAGAGAGAAATGACAAACACAAAATTGGAAATTGAAAAAAATGCATTAACTTAATTTACTGAATGATATACTAACAAGCAAATTACTCAATGGCCATATTCCATGTTGGTCAGCAAAAAATTATAATATATCAAACAGTTTATATCTTAGAAATTTAGATGAACGGGTATCTGTGAATACTCTCAAGCGATTGATTATCGAGAAATTGAGAGGCTATGGGCAGATCATATATTTGGGTGATAATGAACAGAATAGTAAGACAGAAGATGAAAAAACAAAGAATGATAGTGACACTTACAAAATTTTATCAATAACAGCACGCAAAACTTTGAAGATGAAAGGGCAAGCATTTGTAGCATTTGAAACCTCTGAGGAATGTCAACGGTTTTACAAGAAATTGAAAGAAGAGAATACTGAGCAACAACAGGAGTTGAAAATTTTGGACAAATCTGTAGATGTCCAGTTAGCAAGAAGTGATAGTGATTGTGTGATGAAGAAAATTCTAAAAAATGATGAAGAGTATGATGATTACTTTCAAAATAGAATAGTGATCAAAAAGCAGAAACAGGAGGAAAGAAAAGAACTACAAAAGAAGAAGAGAAAGTTGTTAGAAGGGGAGGAAGAGCAAGAAGAACAGGTTAGTAACAAAAAGCAAAAAACTGATGCTATTTCATTGTCAGCTCGGGCTGCAGAATCGGCACCGCCACCTAATAAGGTTTTGTTGGTACAGAAATTACCGGAAGGAATTAGCGCAGCAGAACTTGAAGAAGTCTTTAATAAATTTGAAGGATTTTTGGAAGTTAGATTGGTGCTGGTTAAAAAGCTTTGTTTTGTGGAATATGAAAATGTGATACATGCTATCAAAGTTCAAGAGACCACTAAAGGCGAGATGGAATTGAAAAATGCCATGATTAGTATTGATTACGCTAGATAGATGAAATTGACTATGCAAAACAGATTAATTTATTAATTATAAAACTTTGCAATAAATGATAATATCTATAGAATTTTGTACTGTAGATAGTTAATTTTTGGCAATTTTGACTGGAAATTATGGATATCACAAGTTAAAGATGATTAATTTACAATAAGCTTTTATGTGCAATTGCGATTTCGGTTTCTCTTTCAAAAAAAAAAAAAAAAAAAAAAAAAGGAAAAGACGGCCGCATAATGACAAAAATAAAAAAATTACAGGGCCAGTAGAAAAATAAGAAAAGAAAAACAACCGGGGAGAATATGAGGGAAAGGAAGAGAAAACGTAAAAATTATTTATATGCTGATAAAAATGCAAATCTGCAGATAAGAAGTGTTGTTGTATCTCAATACCATTTGCTCCATCAATATTCGTTGAATGACATATGCCAAATTAAGTCGACAAAAACAAAGACAAATAAGGAAGCACCTCATATAACATAACAACCAGCATCTAATAAATGGGGCAGCAACTCAGTAATCCGGTAACTGTCAAAGATACTAAATCCGTGCCTTTGAAATCCTTTTCATATACGATCAGTACATGTCAGGGTCATAGGCCAACGAACGAAGATGCGTCATGCTTTTTTGAGGAAACTTTTAATGTGGTGAAAAGTAATCCATCAGTGTCGCAGGATGGAAACCAAATATTGTACACTGAAGTAGAAGAGACATTAAATTTGAAAATATACGGCGTATTTGATGGTCATGGTGGCTCTGAATCTTCTAAATTTGTAGCCGAGAATTTGCCAAAGGTGATAATAGATGAGTTTAAAAGAAAATATATTCCGAAAGGTGCCGAACTGAACGATATTACCAAAATCATCAAGAATGCATTTTTGTATTGTGATTATATTTTATCGATGAAGAACTTCTATAGTGGAACAACGGCGATTGTTGCACTCATAATAAACAATCAGCTGCTATACGTTTGTAATTCAGGAGACTCTAGATGTGTGATGAGTGTAAATAATGGGATCGCTAAAAATTTATCATTTGATCATAAGCCGAATAATCCCGGAGAAACAAGAAGAATCTTGAATGCCGGAGACGAAATCAGCGGAAATCGGATCATAGATAACGGCTCATTGGCATTGTCTAGAGCATTTGGAGACTTTTCGTTTAAAAAAAGGGAAGTGTATCGTACAAAAAGTGGGAAAATAGAAAAGGCTAGCAAGCATGAACGGTCGATGACTTTGTTCAAAAAGAAAAAAAACAGTAACGGTGTGGATGGCCACAACAGCAGCAACTACGAATCAAAAGATACAAGAATTGTGTTGCACAGTGGAGAAACATCGGTGATTTGCGTGCCTGACATAATTGAGATTCCACTAGACTTTGCTAGACATGAGTTCCTAGTCTTGGGCTGCGATGGGATCTGGGACACATATAAGTCGCAGGAGTTGATAAGTCGATTGAGTTCGCAGATAAGATGCAGAAAAATGAATTTGGCAGACATCTGCGAGAATACCATTGATCATATCTTGAACACCGCAGATTTTCACACGAGAATCGGGTTCGATAACATGACAATCATGGTGGTTGCATTGCATTCGGAGGAGCTGGAAAACGAGGACTTGGACGGCTGGTATGAGCGAATGAGCAGGTAAGGTGTGCTTGAATGAACAGAGGACTGCTGCCAGAATGATGCTAGCTGGAACCTGATAGAACAATAACCGAAGGCTTTTCTAACTTTTGCTCGTCGCGTCGCGCATTTGTTTGGTTTATGCTGTGGCCATGAAACGGCCCTAGTTGAATGGCGCGTATGCGCCTGGATAAGAGACTGAGTCTGGTACCAATTGAAGATTCGCGATAATCGGTCTGGTTTAATTTGCACACGTACAGATTGTACGTAACATGGTTGGCAAACAGGCACAAGCAGTAGTAACGATAATGTGGTTAACCACTTGCGACGATACAAAATCCCACCAATTTAGTAATTAGCTTGTTTGTCAACAGTGTGTCGGTAGCGTGGGTCAGTTGTTAATAAAGCTATATATATATTCATATGTATATCTGCTCACAATAGAAAGCCGATCTGTTTGTATGCTGCTGTAGCAACATTGGGAGCGCATGCGACATTCTGCATACTGTTTCTTTGTTTTATCCGTTGACACAAACAAAAATTAGTTGCAAAAGAGTACGCCTACTGACTAGAGAGAGATGTGTGTACAGTGAACAGTTTTAAACGTATGTACGAAGCTGCTGCATTTTTTTTTTTGCGTATGTGCAGATACAGCTGGGAGTGAATTTTGTTAAGTCAAATTTGCGGACGGAAAAATTGTGCACTGGGAAACACTAGATAAAATCTGTGCAGATAAATAGGCACGTGCACATGCAGGATGGGCGCAGCGACAACGCGTCGCGTCGCATGGAGACATAAATCCCAAATTAGTATACCGAGAGTTTCCGCATTGGGTTATGTTTATGCTGCACAAGAAAATCTAAGTTCTTGCCATAAACTGGAAATGCAAATGTGTTCAGTATTTCGTTTCTTTTCTGAGGAGGCCAAGCCTGATTTGCCAGAAGACCCCATAGTGAAGAGAAGCTAAATATTTGCTTATTGTCTCCGCGCTGTTTGTCCTCTGTACAGCAAATGGAACAAAAGGACAGCTATATATAAACGTGAAGGATCCCCCAATTGTTGCAAAATTTTATTTCGCTTGTATTGTGACACCGCTTTTTCCATATAGTGACACTCTTTTCTCAAATATTTACTCTTTTGTTCCATATTGTTGACTATTTATCCATTTTGTTAGATACCCTGTTTCTGTCTTTCAAATAGCATCGCGAACTACAACTCTTTGCCATGATTTCCTGCTTGCTTGCCCTTCCATTCGCTCTCCTCATACCAGCAGCCAAGGCTACGGACAGCTCCTCTACCGTCAGTCAAGGCTTGGTTATTGATACCTCTAGTTTTACCACAACGACCTCCGGTGCTCCTACTTCTGCCTTGTCTTACATCCACGGTTCCATTTCTTCTACTTCATACAGTATCGTGGGTAACACTCTAGTTGTTTCGTACACTACAAACTCCAATTTTGACATTGTTGAAGCTACCGCTGCCACCGAAACCAAGAAAAACGCAGCCAATGCTGCGGATTTACTGAACTTCGCAGTCGTCGCTGGTGGTTTCATTGCCGGTGTTCTCATCTTGTGAAGTTAAATGATCATTTGTCAAGCCTAATGCGTACATTCGTATACAGAAGAGCCAAAAAACTTTAGTAGTAATTAGTAATTATAATATTTAGTAATGATGTTTCCTAATAGCAATGATCCCCAATAACAGCAATTACAACAAGAAAGAAATTATTTCAATTATTAATGTCCCTCTAATTGAAATTACTATTTCTACGATCTTCGTGGTTATTGTTATCTGTTTTTTGCTTGCTCTCATATTCCTTTCGCTTCTTCTTTTTTTTTCAGTCTTTTCTACTTCTCCTTTAGTTTTGATTTTACCTACATAATGTAACCACTTTTCTGGTAACTATTTTTTTTTGTTTGATTTCACTTCGCCGTCGTTTGTTCATTACTCCATTAATTATTACTATTGATTTTTCCTTTCTTAATAGTGCTACTGCTGTTCGTGTATCCGTATCTCTTTCTGTCTGCTTGTTGTTTCCGATATATACTTTTTTAACCATTCCTTTAGCCTAGCTATTGTGAGTTTCCGCTCATTTATATATATTATAGTATACAGTTGAATCAAATAAATATAACATTTGAAAACATGTGTGAAATAATTGTTTTTTTGAATGAGGTGCATACTTGTTTATTAATATATTTTTTCTTAGATGACTAACGTTGTTTATTTCTATAATCTTGATGTTTCGCGAAACAAAAAGAGAGTCCAATATTGAAACAATATCACGTGATCTTTATTAAATACTATTTTCTTTTACTTTTATGGTATTAATAAAGCATCGTTCTATTTGCCACTAATAGTAACTAAATTATTTACGAAATCATATCTTGATATTTAAGTTGGCTATAGTCTCATTTATATAATCAGAGTCCAAATGTACTTGCAAAAACCACAAAAAACATATTTATAAGATGATAAAAAATAGATAGAACTTCAGCATCTTTTACCATTTAATGTAAAAGAACCAGGATCTTCTTGATACATGAAGTTCATTTTATCCAAATAATTCCGAATTTTTGTTTTAAGAACACCTACCCCATTACTTGAATGAATTCCTCGACCTGTTATAATTCTTAGTGGTTGAACACAATTGATCCTTCTGGCAGTTGTCGAAATAGTTCCTACAATGATTCGATTTTCAATCTCTGTATTCCACCAATCTTTGATCACTTTCTTTGAAAATTCTAAAGCCTCATCTCTCATTAATCCATGAAGATCTAAAGTAATCGCATCATTTACAAAATCAAAATTTTGGAAGTTTCGATTTTCTGTTTGAATTTTTCTAGATTTATCCCCATCATTATTTCCACTTTTATTCTTATTATTTGTCACAGTTTGAAATCCTAGTTCTACTTTTACTTTATCTGAACGATTTCCTTCTCTTTTGGTATAACAAATTTCATCATTTAAAAATGTCATGCTTTTAACTGGGTTTTCTCTAATATCATTTTCCAATAAAAGAACTTCACTTAAATAAGTGACAGACTTGATATCATTTTTGAAATATTTCATAATTTTCAAATATAATTCAAGATCAAATGAATAATATCGTACGTCCTTGTTATATATTTCTTGTTTAACTAACAATTCTGCATTTTCTCGTTCGAGTAGGGAATCACTTAAATAACTGTCAACTTTTTCTCTTTCGTTGATCACATAGAATATAGATTCCCATAAATCATCACCATATTTGAAAAGTATAGATCTAGAAGTATACAAAGAATCAAGTTTCATGCAATTCTTAAAAAATTCAATTACATTTTTCTCTCTTTCCTTCTTAAGCTGATCTTTAAATTTTATTAACTGTTTATCTTTCGTAATTACATTCATCAATTTCTCATTATTCAACTCATCACAGATACTAGTCTCATTCAACAAATGGTCAACACAAGAAGTAATATTGGCGTATTCATTCAATACATATGCAATTCGTGAGTCTTCAATTTCTGGGAACATCAATTTCAAATAGTTGTATCCTTCAGCTTTATCTTCCCTCTCTTTATTATTATTTGTGGTGTTTGTGTTAATTCTTTTATCCCTGGAGATTATTTCGGACCACTGTCCTGATGATAATTTGTCATCTGCTACCCTGCCTCCTAAAAAATTGCTCATCGTATATTTATATCAGTTTTATGTTATTATTGACTTTGATTTTTTTTTCTTATTTTTTAATGGCAATAGTTCTATTAATAAAAAAAAAATTATGGTTATTCTTTGGCGGAGTCGAGCGGATAATTGTAAAGGAATATAAGGAATATGATATATCTATTTGGCCAGTCCTATGGCACAGGAAATTTTTAACTATACAGCAACAAATAATACAAGGAGAAATTGAAAATTGTTTGTAGCCAAAATGGTAGTTGGATGACAAATGAAGGGTCAACTGTGTCAATCAATATCACAAATATATATATTATAAAACATTTATACCTATATGATTCATTAAATCATTTGTTATTATCCTTCTAATTCCAAGATAGGTTGACAAACAATAAGAAAAAAATGATTTTAGACAAATATAGAATGAACCGTAATTGTATGATATATTTGAAATAGTTGATTATATATAATTTCTAGAAAGTTGTATAGTTAATTATATATTGACCGATTTTTCGCTTTTTTTTTTTCTCTGTGTGAGAACATTTTAATATTGTCCAGAGGAGAGAGAGCGCGCGTCTTTTCCCTTTTTTTGGTCTTCGTTTTTGTCAAACGCGTCTTCTCCCTTGTCATATAATTTGTAGTAAGTCTAGTATTTTCACAAACAATTAGATGTTATTCAGTTCAATTATATATAAAAGTCATTCAAAAAAATATAGGATAATAGAGATAAAATATAGAGAAAATTAAATAATGAAAAATTTTGAAAATTGTATAATTAATGTCATTCCTATCAAGGTGAATCAGAATTTTGAAGAAGATATGGCATCATGGAAATCCAACAAATCAGCAATAATAACAACCAAGGCTGTCACATCAAAAGAAACCCAACAACAGCGATTATTATCAAATATTGAAGAAGATCAATTTATCAAAATTTATCAAGATTTACCAACTTTGAAAAGTTATTTTCTTGGAAGAAAATTTTATGGGGAGCAAGTTCCAATTAATGAAAGATATCAGATTCATTTATTTGAATCAGTTAAAGAGATTGATCATACCAATATGAAAGATCAGCAAGTTCTAAAAAAGCTTTCTCAAAAACAGCAAAAAGACGTGGATCATAAGAATAATAATACATTAATGGTTTGGGAACATGAAAAATTGCCAAGTGATTCAAGTCTTATTGATGGTAATTTTCAAAATCAGTGGTACGATATTAATGAAATGATTAAAATTAATGAAATTATTCATGACTAAGAGCTAAAATGCAAAGAATAGTCGCTTAATAACTTGATAATAAAAAACATATACTAATGATATGAATATATGTATATTATAGTAACTATGTGACAAAACACAGATGATGCTAAATAAAATGAGTTACAAAAACTATAATATAATGAAATAAATGCCAGCACATATAATTTTATTGTTCATCAAATAAGTATTTACAATATATATATATATATATATACATCAACTAATCAGTTTATACTCTTCTTCCTTTTTTCTAACAATTAAGAAGCTTTTAAATACTATTAACCAATTGACCAACTCCATACGTGTCTTTGTACAAAATCTGTATCTTTTCGTCGGTGTAACAATAAGTAAACAATTTTGTTTCGATTTAGATAAAGGATCTAGTTCTACAACATCCACCAAATCTTGCAATTCAATGATTTTAATGACTGTGGAATTATTTTTCATAAACGAAAAGTCTTTTTTTTGTAGGTGTGAGATTATAAGCTGATGATCAATATTTGCAATCTCGTGATAATTATGAATTTTGTAAAACACCAAATGCTTGTTCGTAAAAATAAGATAGAATTTTTTCCAATGATTGAGATTTTTTAATCTTAATAAACATCCCTTTTCTATTAAATGTTCATCTTTGTTATTGTAAGAATAGTGCTGAATCAAATAATCCTTCATGAAATCTTTGGGCTGAATAGGCGAGATTTTTTGAATGTTTTCTAGATCTTGCTGATTCTTAGACGTCTTTCCGTTGAGCATTTGCTTCAAACTTTCTTCGTCCTCGTTTTCTTCTAAAATAGTACTTGCTTTCTCAATGTATTCGTGGATTGGATTCTGCTCATTATCTGACGTGAAATAGTCTTCGTCTGTATCATTGTTATATTCCGCTTCATTTTCAATTTCTCCAAGCTGTTGCTCGGAATGCTCGTCTTTATTACTACTTGGAGGATGTAGGATTTTTTCCAAGTTTAAATACCAATTGTTGAAATCATATTCATTCAAGGCCTTAAGATGTGTGCTTTTGCTCTTTGAGTTAAATAATGCAAACTGGTAAGACAAGGACGAGTTCAAATGGTGATGATCTATAGACTTATTTTTATCATCTGAACTATGAGTCTCGCTTTCATTTGCATTATTATGATTGCTGCCGCCGTTTTTGAAAATTCGGGAGATAGTGTACTTATCTTTCAGCAAATTGAAAATGCTTATTGGCTTATATTCATTCTCATCCTTGTAAATAGTTAACTGGTTGTTTTTTCTTAGTACAAACCATAACCTCTTCCATGAAAGAGTAGTCTTTTTCATTAGCCATGAACGGCAAACTAATTCATTACCATTTATTTGATCTCTTTCATTTGATTCCATACTGAGCGTTATATATACATATATGTAATGGTGGGAGTATTGACTGATAATTGATTGGTAATTGTGGATAGCCTGTTGCGGGAATATATGAATACCAAGAATGAAAGGTTGTTATTTCCTAATTAAGTAAGAATATGACTGCAAATTGGGAGGTTTCGATGAACAAATTGAGAATAAACATATATGCTTTCAAGTAATTAATTTAATCAGTTAATTTACAAAAAAGAAAAGAAAAAAAATATGCTACTCCTTGTGTAGTGGGAGTAGAATTTCAAAAAAAAAAACTAAAAAAAAAACTAAAAAACACCAATGCACCATAACCATACGTGGTAATGGTGCACTGAATATTATTTATCATTACTTCACCAAAAATAATGGAAAGCAAAATATATACATTTTATAACAATAATAATAGCTCGTGCAAATTTGTTCTGGCTTACAAATTGCAGCCTTGTCTTTTTTTTCTCTGAAAATTATTTAATTTAATATGTGGGGAACAGAAAAGGTGACTCGTGTGAATTAAACGCCCCACTTTCTTTTTCTGCTTTTTTTTTTTTTTTTTTTTTTTTTTTCCTTGCTGTTGAATATTTTTTTGTCTTTTTTACACACGCGGATCTGACTGCCCACATTCTGAATATTTATAGTCTGAATGCTTATTAGCTCTCACTTAACCATTTGTGGATCGATATATTTCAATGAATTAAATACCGTGATACACATCCAACACATTATATATAGGAGATTAATTAATTCGAATAATCAATAACATGTCCTCTGAATTTGACATTTATATTCGTTTTAACGATGACAACGAAAAAGATTACTGCTTTATAATTGACACTAATACAACTTTCGAAGACCTCAATGAGGTCTTCTACACTTTACCCATCGCTTTAAGACCTTCCATGCTATATAGATCCAAACCAGTTGGTTTCAAATATTCGAATTCTCCTGGCTACTTAACCGCCAATGGAAACATCCTTTTCAATGACGATGCGACGCACAAGAGATACTTGAAGTCCCCTAAAGCCCAATCCGACAAAATCGTTGATTACTGTTGGCCTGGTCAGTTGGTCATTCCTGTCTGGAAGTTCAATCACACTTTCCACATTTTATTGATTGCTTTCTTGCTTGGTTGGTTGTATACAGATTTGCCCGATTGTGTCTCGCCAACTCCAGGCATCGGTTTAACAAACACTTTACTAAAAATTGGTGCTTGGGCTGTGGCTACTTGGTATAATGATGTCAACAACAGCATCTCTCTTAACCTCATTAAGGAAACTGAAATCAATTCCAGCTCTATCCCTGCTCAAGGCATTTATTTCTTTTTACACATTTTGAAAATTGTACTCACCTATTCTTTTATTTATTTCGGTGCTGTTAATCCATATGGTGAAAACTTATTCATATTATTCCTTGATAAAATCACATTTACTACAAGTACCCCACCTGATTTAAAAGCTGAAGATTTAATCAAGATTGGTTGGAGTGGTGCCAGAAAAAATACAGTTTATGAATACAAAGATAATTACAAGAAATATTTGATTGATAAAGCTGGTGGTTTAGTAGAAGCTTCAAAAAAGGGCCTATTTGTTTCCCTTAGTACTTACTTGGGTATCCAACTAAAGGATGGTGAAGGTTACAATACTCCGCATCCTGATAAATATGAATCTTCAGATGAAAACAATTTCGAAAAACATGCATTATCTATTAGTTCATTGAGTAACTATCCAGAAATCATTGAAAAGGTTTTAAAATTAATCGAATCTGATACTAACGATTTCTCAGTTTTCTCAAAGAAGAGCCCATTGCAATTAAATTTATCTTATGGATATTTTGATTATTATTTCACCAATTATCTAAAAGATCAAGATTTGTTAGAAAATGAGGATTTCAAAGATCATGCTTATAAATTTAACGGATATGATCAAATTAAAAATTTTAGAAAATCAGGTGCCTTGACTTGTTCTAAAGCTTTTGAAACCTTTTTCAAAGCAAAGGTTGATTACGTTCCTGATGATGATTCTAAAAAATTGAATTAGGAACTAAAATTTCACAAAATTTTTATTGTCTATTAATTATAATTTTAGAACTTTGTGCACATATATATATTATACGAAAAACAAAAAATATAGTTTATAAGAATAAAATAATAAAATGACAGGCGTCCTAAAATACAAAAAAGAAATCACAAACCTAAGATTTTGTTGAATTTGGCACCACTCTCCAAATTTATGAATGTAAGCAATAACTTCAAAAAAACCAATCTTTTTTTAAGTAAAAGAATACATTTTCTTACTTCTTAACCTTTAAAATCCATTTTTTTCTTTTGAAATACCATTCCTAGAAGTGATATACGTTTCCCGAAAACCAAATCCAGCTCACTTTTTAGTTACTCCGAGTCATGGTCGATGTTCTGCATAGTATTGTAGCTAATCATTAACTTAATATCAGAAATAAATTAGTTGTGAGAACCCCCTTTAAGCTCTCATAGTAAGCAGATGATTATCAATATCTTCGTCTATGTTTTCTTCAATATTATTCAATATTTCAAAATGTGGTTCTTGTATAATTCTATATTCATTGCTAAGCTGATTTAGATAATTGATTAATACATCAAGTTCCATTAAATCATTCAACTTTTCTTTATCTAATAGAGGATCATTCTCAACATAATCAACAATCTTATTATATAGCAATTCATAATTCTGAATCAACAATTCCTTGATTCCATCAATCAAATAATTTATCACAACTGTGTCATGAATGTATAATGGTAAGACATTACTTAAGCTTTTGAATTCAGCTCTTAAGCGTTCTTTATATTCCTCAGTGAGTAGTTCAAGATTAGTGTCCATCTTAATAGGCTCTTGAAGAACAGAATTGACTTTCTCAACGATACTTTCAATAAAACTATGCACTGAGTTTCGAAGCTCAATTTGTAGTTCTAATTTTGCATCACCCATATTGGTAACAAGCTTAGGTATCGTATCTCTAGCTAATGAAATTAAACCATTCTTGAAAACTTTGCCAGTTTTAACACTATTGAATATTTCCTTTAGCCCACTAAAATCAATGTCTACATCATTGTAACTGGTGTACTCAATATCAAGATTTTCCATATTTTTTTTCAAAATCAATAAATTTTTAATTAAGAACAAGCTGGAATCTTTGGCACCACTAATCTTCAATGAAAATTCATAAGCTTCTCTCAAAGACACAATACAAAGATGGATCACATGATGCGCCAAATCATCAAAGATTGCATTATTTACTAATTGATCGATCTGCGTCAATAATATAATTGATTCTCTCAATGTAGGATACCAGTTTGCGTAGTATTTTTCATTTTCAACAATAGATGCATCAATGTTATCGGTGTTGCCTTCAACAGATGATTCTTCTCTTGACGCGATTTTAAAATCATCCAATTTGGGCTTATACTTCATAATGCTATCATCAATGAATACCTGAACTTTGAAAATTAATCTAGTTTGAAGATCAGTTAATATAGGATTAAACAATTTAGCAAAATTGATACGAAATTTATTGAATTCTTGATTTTTGTCATTGAAATCAATATTATCCCCATTGTTTGGATAATATTTCTGCAACATTATAATTAACTGGCATAATACCTTAATGTCCTGTTCTTTGAGAATTTTATTTCTTAAAAAATCATAGATTGATTCCATTACCTGTTCTTGAATCCACGTTAAAAATGGCTCTAGTCCATAGTTCAAAAAATTAAAATAATTAAATTCTGGATTGTCAGTATAATCTGGTTCTTCTCCAAATTGATTAATAGTTCTATTATTTTGTCGGTTAACTGATTGTGTACTACCATACTTTACTGATGTGGCTAATGAAAATGTAGACATAGTCGGTGATCTCATATCCTTGATATCAATGTTTGAAAGTCTAGCCGATTCAACCTCCTCCACTAATCTAAACTCATTGAAAAATTTGTAGAAAAGTTCATATTCATTATTTATCAAATCAATGTAGAAATTCAAATTGTCTTCAAATACTTGAAGGACTTCATTATTTAAAACAGAACTAGCATTAAGATTGGAGTTCATAATTGGTAATATCAAATTCATTCTAATCTGGAAATAGCTAGTAAATATATCACCAAGTAATCCATCATATTCATTACCATAAATATGTTTCTTATCATATAAAATTAACATAAATTTATTTATCTCTTGAGCGTTAATTTCAAATTTATTATAAATAAAAGCATCCGTTATAACAGAGTTGGATTCTTTGATTTGACTGATATTGTTCGATATCATATTATAAATAGTGTTTAAACTATTGATCACGTATGTTTTTACCAACGTAAGTGCTTTACTCAAAGATGAATGTAACATACCTTTATAAGATTCTGAGTCTAAAAAATCTGGGTTTTCACTTATAAATTTCAAACTGTTATCCAAGTTCTTTAAAATCAAATTAAATTTGGATGATTTCACAATCTTGTTCAATCCTGGTTTATTCAAAAATGCATTAATTTCCGCTAAATTATCAAAATGTCTAAGATCCGAACTTAGTTGATCATGAAATTCTGTCAACTCTTCATATTCTGATATCAACTGATCTGATTGTTCTTGAAATTCTTTTGTGTCATTCTTAATAGTTTCATATTTATTTGTTAATTCATTTATACATTTTTGTAAATATTCAATCTTGTTTAATGTGGCGTTATTCGTATTATACTTTAAAATTATCTCATTTTGAAATTTCAAATATTTTGCCACTGAATGATTAAATGCAGAATTGAAAGATTCTGGAGATAATAAAATATCATATCCAAAGGAATTCAAATAGCGGGTACGAATATCATCGGATTCTTTAGGTTGGAGAGGATCGAGAATAGAAAACGGTTTTGTTTGTGTTTTAAATCTTTTAATTATTAAATCATCCACTGATGATTTTAAAAGATCTAGCTTCTGCTTACTTATACCGGATTTAAATTTATCAGAAGTTGATGAATGGACATCTAGTTTCAAATTGGATTTGGTTTCTGGAAGGGTGGTTGCGATGTCTGAAACAATAGACCTACTTCTAAGCCTATTTTTTTGAACCAGTATCATTGTTTTAGTAATTAATATTATAATGTTTTCACTTTATATGTATTGTTTTTAATAATAAATTAGTAAGTGAATATATCAATTTAATGTTGAAAGGAATAAAAAAAAATCATATTGAGAAAGAAAAAACAAATACGCAGAAGAAAAACTTTCCTGCTGTTATTTTTGCGGTAAAAATTTTGATAATCTGCAATTAACTCACAAACTGTAGTTTCCACAATACCTCAGACAATACAAGATCTACAGTATAACAGTATGACTTTATAATAATTGTAATTTGAAAATCTATATTAAGCATATTTTTATTATGCAGAAAGTTTATATATAATAAATGGTTTAACAAAACGAGAAGAAACAGTAATAATGGTTAGGCCACTTAAACACATATTTTTATTAATGCATTTGAGCAACTGTAGCGAAATCAGCTTCATCAACAACTAATACATTAGCTAAATCATTTTGAGAAGCTGCAAAGGTGACATAAGCATCATTTTTTGATCCATCAAAATCATGAATAAATAATGATGGAATTGAGCCAAATTCACTATGGACAAGGAATAGTGATTTGAAAATGTTTTGCAAAATAGTTATTTTATCTTCAGATATTTTAGATACTCCAGAATTTGTATAAGAAAATCGAAAAGTCAAATCACCAAATGTAAGAAAAGCTTCGTTATTAGATAATGTATGGGTTGCAATATCCGCGAGTTCGCTACCTATGATTTCGCCAAAACGAGACCAATCTTTGATAAAAAGAACTTGTGAAGTGGATAACAAATGGATAACAGTTTTTTTATCATGCCAACTCACAGTTGGATTTGTGAAGTTATTACCATCGGCATAGTGGCTGTAAGAATCAATATCATTAATTTCGGTATTCTTTGAGAATTCCGAAGTAGCATTAGCTCCGTAACTAAAGTATGGAATTACTTGGATACCGTTTGAACTCCAAGGTTGATATTCTGAGTTTTGACCCCATTCATAAAGCTCATTTGAATCAGTAGTATTAAGTATGGTAACATGTTCGACACCGTTATCATTGGTAATGGTAGAGTTGAGCCCTACAAGCGTAGGAGATTTTCCAGCAAAGGCTATGCTTAAAAAAGTGAAAAGTATATATAAATTTTGAACCATCTTTGAATTCATTGGATATTCGTTGTCGATAAGATAATAGAAAGTTAGTTAAAATGAATAACAAGAAAACAATATATATAGCAAAAAGAAATAATGGTTTGAGTTTTGTTCAAAATGGATAGTTAATGGCATATACATCTGTTTATATATAGTCATTCTGAAGATCTTAGCGTAATAATATACTTCATTCAAATCGGCCAAAAAATCTAAATATAGATTGACGTCTTATTTGTTTTGTTTTCTTTTTTTTTTTCTACCGGCGATCAGGAAAGATCCATGAAAGAGAAAGGAGAAGGCTATTTATATTTTATGCATGTTGAATTTCTCAAAAACGGCGCATGCACTAATTGAGCAACACCAAAATTATAGCGGAATGTTGAACTTTCAAAAATAGAACAACCACTTAGAAAATACGCAAAACATTGTTCAGCGCTACATTTTATTCGTCTCTTCAACCCATACAGATTTTATGGATAATGTCACAAATTCTGTTTGCTATATTGTTCGGGATACTGAATAAACATACAGCAGTGATGTCTCACATTTCAGAATAGGAGAGTCAGCCAGCTCAAGATATTAACACTGTTGCAGTGACACATTTACCTGTCAACTGTCAAATTCAGCAATGTTCTGAGATACAAGACAAGAAACCATACGCTCTTGATTTACGCTTATTTAAAACCAGCATTTAATTAACGGTATACCAGCAAATTAGTCATTAATGAGTTGTTGTTTTTTTCAACTGAAAATTTTCTAAAAAAAAAATAAAAATCTAATCTAATGATCATCAAACCCAAAAAAAACTCTCTAGATACTGAATTTACCAGAATTATAAATATTCAAGGATTTCCAGATATAACTATTCCAGGTCTTCACTTTTCTTACATTTTTATAATTTACATCATATTTGCCCTTACATTCTTCAGATTATTTACAATAATAACTAAAAATAATACACTAAGATGCAATATAAAAATATTTTATTAAGCTTTATCACAGTCCTAGGACTTGTTTATGCTGAAGAAATGGAGGATCTTGAAACCACAGCTCCAGCTGTCAACTCCACTGTTGGCGCTTCCAACTCCACTCTCACCTTTGATTCCGGTGCTACGTCCAACGGTGTTAAATTAACCGCCGTTGGTGCTGCTGCTTTAGCATTTGCTGCTATTTCTTTTTGAGAATTTAAGATTTAGTTCCTTCAATACACACCGTTGGTAGAAATACCGGAATCATACTATTCGGATGTCCCTAATATATTGATGACCGAGTAGATAATAATATATTTCGCCATGTCACATTATATACCGGGTACCGTACTTTTCTGTTTCTTTTATATTTACGTATGTGGAATTTTTTCTTTATAAAATAATAATACAAGTAATGCTAAATTCGATATTAAAAAATAGTAAAGAAATAGTACGAGTAGTACCACCTACTCTACCCGTTGATGATATGTAAGCTTATCAAGTAAATCGATATTAGACGCCCTGTTCAAAATGAAAAACCAGACGCGTCTCTAATTTTTTTTTTGTTATTATTTTTTTCATTTGTCGCCCTTGTAAAAAAATATCTGCTTTTTTTTTTGTCTGCCTTTCTTTTCTCACTTGTTTTTCCTGTTGTGATTTTTCGTTGTGATTTTTGTTACAAGTTACAAGTTATTATTACTTGAAATTGTATCAATATTCGAAAAACACTAGATTGATTATAGGTATTGTTTTTAATTCTAATTGACTGCTTTTGCTTTTTTTTTGTTTGAAAAGCTGATTGGGATTGAAGAAAATTAAACGATAGAATATTTCATTTGCTATTATTTCCAATCTAATACATGCACTATGGCAAAGAAAAGATCTTCTAGAAAAAATAGACATTCAAAGGAGGAACAGCCGGTAGCTTCAGGGCATACATTGCGAGCAAGAAGGACGGCGGTGTCTTATAAAGAATATGATGATGATTATGATGTATATGTGGGTGGTACCAATGATTCAGATGAAGTAGAAGACGACTTAGAATCTCTGCAAGTTCCTGCATCTGAAGGTGCTACTAGTGGCCCCGAATCTGATCCAATCGATGATAATAGTGAATCAGAATCATCTTTAGCTCGTAATTTGAAGTTGAGGCTTCCAAAAAAAAGCAGTGCAAAAATTTCGGATGATGACGATGACGATTTAAGAAATGATGACGCACATAACGTTAAAAAAATTGATGACGTTGATGATGATGATGATGACGAAGAAGTGATTTCCAATATCAGAAGTTCAAGAACTAGAAGAAGTACACAAAATACTGAAGTAATGGAAGATGACGAGTATGTAGCTTCTGAGGATGAAAGTATAGGTTCCGAATTAGATAGTCTTCGTAATGATGAAAATAATCACGTCAAAGATTTCATCGCATCTGATGATGAAGACTATGTGCGTCCTAGGAAGAAAAGAAAGTCTAATAGGAAAAAAAGTGTTAGAACACAAAGAAGACTAGCCAGAAAAGCTGATCCCGAAGATAGTGATGAATCATACAAAGAAGAAAATGATGAAGATGCTGATTTTATCGATAATGGTTCAATTAAAGATGAACTAGAAGAGTTGAAATCATCTCAAGAAGCATCCCCACCTAGAAAACATTTAAGGGAACGAAATAAGAATATCAATTATCAACTTCCACCACCTATAACAGATGGAAATTTAGAAGATTCATTCACTATCTCTGCTACTAATAATTCTGGACGTAAATCTTTTCCAAAATTATCAGCATGTGTAAATAAAGGATTGTTTTCGGTAGCAGGTCCTTTTGGGGGTAATGATATAATACCAATATTCGGGAATAATGCACCTGCAGCCAATATAATTGCACCTTTCAATACATTCAGTAACGATTCCTCTTCTTCCGACGATGATGATTTTGCAACAAGATCATTAGATCCTTCAAGCGGTGCTGTCAACTCTGTTCTGAATAGCAAACTGCTTATTACACCTGATCTTTTTAATAAGAAAAAAAAATCATCATTGGCCGATAATGAACCTATAACTGTTGATTCAAGTATTGATTTTAACTCCATTGGTGGTCTTGACAATTACATCAATCAATTGAAGGAAATGGTTGCTTTACCTTTGTTATATCCCGAAGTCTTTGATAAATTTAAAATTCAACCACCGAGAGGCGTCTTATTCCATGGTCCACCAGGTACTGGTAAAACATTGATGGCTAGGGCGCTAGCGGCCAGTTGTTCTACGAAAGATAGAAAAATTACGTTTTTTATGAGGAAAGGTGCAGATTGTTTATCTAAATGGGTAGGTGAAGCTGAAAGGCAATTAAGACTATTGTTTGAAGAAGCTAAAAATAAGCAGCCTTCTATTATTTTTTTTGATGAAATTGATGGTTTAGCACCTGTGAGATCTTCCAAGCAAGAACAAATTCATGCGTCTATTGTTTCTACATTATTGGCTTTAATGGATGGTATGGTCAGTAGAGGTCAGGTCATAGTTATTGGTGCTACTAATAGGCCTGATGCCATTGATCCAGCTTTGCGTAGACCAGGTAGATTTGATAGAGAATTTTATTTTCCATTACCGGATCAAAATGCTAGAAACAAAATCATGGAGATCCATACAAATAAATGGAATCCGCCATTATCAAAGAAACTAATTAATAAACTAGCAAGTTTGACGAAGGGTTATGGTGGTTCTGACATTAAGGCTTTATGCACAGAAGCTGCTTTGAATAGTATAAAAAGAAGATATCCACAAATTTATGAGTCCAGTAAAAAGCTTAATATCAATGTTGATGAAATTAAGGTGAATGAAAATGACTTTATGAATGCATTGGACAAGATTATCCCATCCACTGCTAGATCTGCCGCAAATCCATCTCATCCAATTCCTGAACATTTAGAACCATTATTAAATGGTAACTTTGAAAAAATTAAAAAAAGACTAGATAAATTAATAACAGGCAAGAATAAAATGATAAAAAACCTTATAGACTTAGATGACGAAAACAGTTCTGATGAAGAAGACTCTGAAAAAATTCAGGAAACAAGATTGATAGATCAATTCAATATCAGTAAACACGATTTATTTAAAAGCTTTGAAGTCTCTAGAATTTTTAAACCGCGTTTATTAGTTACAGGTAAGCCAGGTATGGGTCAAAATTATATTGGCTCAGCTATCATTGATTACTTAGAAGGTTTCCAGGTTCAATCATTAGATTTGGGCACTATTTTCAGTGAATCTGGAAGAACTCCAGAAGCAAGTATTATTCAAATGTTTTTGGAAGCTAAACGAAATCAGCCGTCAGTCTTATATATTCCTAGTTTTGAAATTTGGTTGAGATCTGTACCCGAAAGTGCCAAATCCACATTGGAAGGTTTAATGAGATCATTAAACAGCTCAGAAAAAGTTTTATTATTGGGTGTTTGTGAGTTAGGATATTTATCAAATTGTGGTACCAGTGTTGATGATGTTTTGTTTGAAAACGAAGCTTCTGATCTGGAAGAAATGACTTTTTACAAATCTGAGTTAAAGAGATTTTTTGGTTCTGCACTGATGAATACTTATGTCATGTCCACTCCAAGTAAGTCTGAGCGTAGTGAGTTCTTCAAATTTCTTTGGATATTTTTAAAAACCAAGCCTGTATTTCATAGATTTAATATTGATGATGAAAATTATAAGAAATATAGAGAAATTGAAGATTTTAAGAAAAATTCAAAGATTGAAGTTTTGCCTGTTGAAGTTAAGCCAACACAAGATGAATTGAAACAAAAAGAAAAGGCCAAAAAAAGAGAAATTAAAGAACAATATAAAAATGATGTCAAATTGAAAAACTTATTAAAAATAAAATTGTCTGCAATTATGGAGATTTTTAAAACCCGATATAAGAGATTCAAAAAGCCTATTATTCCTTTGCAACAACTAGCGCATCTCTTTGAACCTTCACTTTTGGTTCCTGGGATCCTGCCATCTCCTCAATATATGAAGGATGAGAACATGATCTTGGATACATTGACAAATAAGAAATATTTCAATATGGAATTGGATACAATTGAAGAGCGTCTTTGGAATGGCTATTACTCTGAACCAAAACAATTTTTGAAAGATGTTGAAATGATTTATTTGGATGCAAAGACTTCTGGTGACAGGGAAAGATCTTTAAAAGCAAGTGAAATGTTTGTGAATGCGCAAGTCAGTATTGAAGAAATGTTTATGCAAGATTTACTCAATCAGTGCAAAGAGTTGAGAAAGAGAGAAATTATTAGACAAAAAGAGTACCAATCCAAGTTGAATAAGTTAGAAAACAGTATGGTAGATGTACCTGTAGCAAATAGGGAAGCAGATGCGATCACTAGCATTGAAGATCCCAAAATCACAGATCAAACAGAAACTGATCAAAAGCAAGTAACCAGTGAAAATTTGATTATTGATACTATTAAAAAACCTTCTGATACTGAAAAAATATCTAATTCTGGAGACGAAACTGTAAAAGATAATAAGGCCAACGGTACTTCCCTTGAACACAAAGAAATGAACAAAGGAAATGATGCAACAAACAAATTACAAGATGATCCTGAAGTTGAAATATCAAATGATCTAGAAGAATTGCTGGTGATTCCTGATGGTAAGCATACTGATGAAACCGTAGAATCCAACTTCACGCCCGAAGACATTCAGAAACATGATGAATATGTCAGAATAATGAAAGAATACAATAACAAGGACATTAAATTAGATTTTGAGTATTTAGAAAAGGTTGAAAAACTGCTTATTTTAAAAACTGATGGATTAACGATTGAACAGTTAGAACTTATTAATTCTTCTATCAGCGAAGTTATCTGGAATGAAAAACAAGATTGGGATAGAAATAAGGTTTTGAAACATGTAGAAAAAAAGCTTCACAGTACACTCAAATCAATGAAAGATTAATGATATGTGAACTTTGTATGATCTATAGTATAGTAATAGAATAATTAATAAATTATAAATGAATTAGATGATTTTACAAAATATGCATTAACTTCTAGATAAACTTTTTTTCTATTTTCTTTCAAATATAAACGCTGTAACAATATTCACTAATCCTTATTATATACAATCAACTTTACTAACTATGTAAATTTTGCTCTCCTACCATAAAATTTAACAAATCGAAAAAGTCCCGTTAAAGAAGAAGAGTAAGGTTTCATGTACACTGTAAATAAACATTTATAAAGAAAAATCGCGAAAAAAAAGAAGTTTTTAAAAATGACTTTTTTTTTTTTTTTTTTTTTTTTGATATTTTTGAAATTTATTATTATTGGTTACTATCTAATTAGATACCTTAAAGATAACTCAATTTTGAGCTTACTTCACATTAGATATCTACTTGAAACAAACCATGCTGATTAATCTGTAGAATAAGCAAATTTTATATTTCTAACCTGAGACAGAAAGCTTCGTTATTATTTTTTACTTGTCTAAACTCTTTGAACAAAAGTTCTTCCTGATGCCGTCTTTCTTTGAATGTCTTTTTCTTCTTGGTCAGGTTTGGCTCTATTCAAGATCTTCAAGTATTCAGAAACTCTTTTTCTCATTCTAGCATGCAAATAAGCCTTAGAAGCCTTAATATGGTAATGGAAATATGTTCTAAATAATTCTATTTGAGAAATTGTGTTTTCTCTTTTCTGTAAAGTCAAATGTCTTGGAAATAAAACAAAGGTGACAAAACCCTTTGTGTTTAAATCTTGATGTTGTTCGCCATATTGGAAATTAGCAAATTCTGGTAAATGTCTCAATTCTAACGGAGGTTCACTTGGAGAAAATAAAACTTGAGGAGCGTTTTGAATCAGTCTTTTTCTGGCATCCACGAATTCTTGCAAGAACACGCTACCGAATACTCGATCGGTTTCATCCTTGAATAATGCGGTAAAAATCACGGTTACTCTATCATTGGATGGTCTAATGTAAATTGTTTCATCATCACGATATCTTATGGTTGCGATTACCTCATTATTTTCAACTGGCACAGAGCTTTGTTCAGTGATATATAAGCTTCCCTTTTTAGTAGTCTTTGGTTGTTCCGATGCTAAAGAATCATATCTTTCAAATGCTTTGTTGAATGGTGCAGACAATGCATTTCTTCTTAATAACGCCAACTTTGATACGAGAGATTTTAAATCTTCTGAGCTCAACTGAGATGCTTTTTCTATATCAATCACAATCGAAAAGTTGTAACCATCCTCTGGCTTTGGTAACACATAATAGATTTGAGTTCCGGACTCATCATAGTAAATGGAGATTAATGTATCAGTAACGTTGCCAAATGTTTCCAAATCAGCATAACATTTCAAATAAATAGAGACAATCAATTGTGTTTTTTCTGTAGGATTGGAGATATGGAATAATGTAGAGTCGAAATCTGAAACAATTCTATCGATGGACACTAGTTTCTCAGCAGTTAAAAGCTCTGTCAAGGTAGTTTCAAGAGACAAGTTTGAAGGTTCTATATTCAACATCTTTAATTATATATATGATCCATGTATTGTTACAAGTTATGCTATATTAATCTTGACGAATAAATTGTTGATCAGTATTGGGTTCTTATTTAATTCATGTATTTTTTTAGTAATTTTGTCTTTTTTTTTTTTAATTTTGCTTCTTTCTTTTTTTTGTGCTATTTTTTTTTTTTTGTTTTTCTCACCCATGCGTTCTCTGATATGTGTCTTGTCTTTTTTATTTGCTGTTGCCATAAGCTTATTCAGAGATTCCGTATGAAAAACGCAACCCATCTAATCCTAAAACATTAGCACCTTTACATCAATGCATTTTGATCTAGATCAATCAACATTAGCATGTAATAGTTTCATCTAAACTTAAATAATATATATATAATTTACATAAATGGCTGATCAAATTGGTTGTTTCAAAATAAGTTTGTGTGTTTTTGAAGAAATGGTAAACAGAAGTAATAGAAAACAATAGAAAGGACTTAATACCAAAACCACTCGGGTGTGAAAAAGAAAGGAAAAAGTGAATGATGAACGTAAAACAGTTCAAGACAAGTTATATAAATTAAAAAGAAATCAACGAGAGATTGAAGAATTTGTATATTCGATTTTAACTTCTTTTTTCACTTAAAGAAAGTGAGTGGCTTTTGAGTTTTTGAAATATTTTGGGTGATTGATTTTTTGAGAACAAACTTAACATTGTAGATATATTTTGATAATGTATTCTTACACAATAGTTTTATAACTCGGCAGATATGTTCCTTAAGAGGAACAAAGTCATGCTGTAAAGGAACAGGAATTTTTTAATTAATCGATTAATGTGTCTATTTGCTAACTTTTTTTGAATCAAACATATTTGAACCAAATAGCTCATCTGAAAGTACAAGAGAAGGTAATGATATCCGATAGGATGGAAATGCATATGAATATAAACGAAAATGATAAAGTGTTGGCTTACAAATTGCAAACTTGTCTTACTATAAGCAATATGGGAATTCAAAGATAGAAAAAAAAGATGACAAACAGAAACCCAACAAAAACCTAGATGTATTACTTGAACAGGTAAAAGTTACTAAAAAATTGAAGATGTTCAAGAAAATATAATGAATTTGTATAGGCGGAAAAAAACTGACCAATCAAAGATAACTGCAGACTAAACTAGTCTCTATTTGGCAAATAAAGTGCATGAAAAGCGGTAGAAAAATCGGCAATTTTTATTGATTTCAATATAAAGATATCTATTACTCTACTAAAATACCTTCAATCTTGAATTGCTGAATCACCAAGCTGAAATATTGTCTTGCATAGTCCATAGTGCCACGGTCTTCAATCAGTATTAAGCTCTTCGGAAATTGGTTGTCCATCATTAACACTGTAGTTCCAGGGGATTCTGTAAATGTGTCACTCATGCAAAGAACAAAGCAGATGATGCAAACACCTGCACATCAAAAGCATTTAAAGTATTCAAAGAAAAAATTAAAGAAAAAGGGCTCACAACATATTATAATGTTCGTTGCCCGCCAACAAGCCCTTTGTTGATTGGTTGCCATATATACTATATATATGGCTGAATATTTCATCTAAATATTAAATCAGTAAATATACAGCTCTGGTTGAATATTAATTTTATTTTGATTTAGTAATAGTGTTCTCAAAAATTAGTTTTTGAACCAATTTTGGATTAATTTAATTTTCTGAAAGGTTACTCCTTTGATTAGCACTAATTTCTGGTTAGACTATTTGGGTAGTTTAGTCATTCTTTTTTTTATCCCTTATTGTTAGTATTTCAGCAAGTATTGCTATTTAAAACCCTTATAACCACTACAAAATAACCATAAATTATGACAGAGGGCGCCCAAATGAACTCAGATACAAGTCAGCTGATGCATTCTAGAAACTCTACAAAATCAGGCATGTCTGATCACAATGATTCCTTGAAAATAAATGGTTTGCAAATCAGCAGTTTAACCGCCGAGAAAGATGACCACAAAGATTCAACAAATCTTCAGAACCATATCTCCCTGAAAATTGATAAGTCTGGCGATTCACACTCTTTACGTAATAATTCTCTGTTCGTGTTAATTCCAGATAATAATATTGATTCCAAAAATTTGGTTTCTCCAATTCGGCCAGCCAATCCTCAACATAGTTTCACTTCTCCTGCAATAAGTACTACGTCGAACTTTAAAAACAAATTTAAGCACCCAAACACTCCCAATTTGAAGAGTTTCTTCTTTCCTGATCATATGCGTAAAGCTAGCAATACCGAAAATGACGAAGAACAAATATTAGATCCAAATTCTCCCAATGACATAGAGAATAGTAATGGCGCTTCTAACAATATCGGTGAATCTGCATCACCAGAGAATACTTGGTTGAGAAAAATAACCAACTCAGAGCAGAATTTTAATGAATGGAAGTCAAATTTAATACTGAGTTTTAAAAATAAAAGAAGGCAGCACTCAATATCCCATCAGTACCCTCAGACTCCTAGACTTGGATTGGCTAAGAAAGACAAAGTCTCAGAGAGTGATAAACTAGCTAGAGACCGCGCAAACAATTTGATTGGATCGTTGATGTTGGGTTATCCTGCTTCGAATTTGGTTTCTAGTGTTTTTTTGATGGATGATAACTTTACCAGAAGAGCACCTTTGCTACCACATTTGATTGGCATACGAGTTCATTCTATTACAGAAAATTATCAAAGCAAAAAACACCATCACCATAATCATTTCCCTTCATATTCAAGCAACAATAGGAATGATTCCAAAAATATCAATACTCATCCAATTCAGATTGAAAACGGTTCAGTGAGATCTCGTGAATTAAAACCTGAAGAATTTGTCAAGGAAGTACCAGTTAAACGTAGGAAATACCGCTTTGATTTGGAATATGGGGTGGGAGAAAATAGAGCAAAATGGTATGTAATAAAGACATATAAAGACATTGCAAACTTAGCTCTCAAAGCAAAACTAATGACAAAGAGTATTACGAATGGTGGTTTCAACTTCACAAGAAATAAGCTTGAGTTACCTGTTTTTCCTAAATTGAAAGACGCTAAATATGAGGATAATGTATTTTTATCTTCTGATTCTGACTCTGAATCTCTTGAAGGTTCATTTAATTGTTCACTTCAAGATGAGGCAACTACGCCAAAAAATAATGATGGCTTTAAAAACGCTCGTGATTCTCGTGAAACACAATCTTTACAAGAGGAAAAGAAGCAAGTAATGGTGGATATGTTATCTCCTTTAGCTCCTGATACTTCTGGTCATTCAGTAACATCGAATTTTGAAGATTTGGTTCCACGAATTTCAAATGTATCCTCCCAACTTATCAATAGCCGTACTCATAAGGAAGTTTGTTCTGACGAAAGAGAATTCACTCAAAAATTAGAAAAATATTTTAAGGATTTATTTACAGTTATATCCTTAACCCCTCAATCTAATAGAATTTTTCAGTTTTTGGAACTTTCGCCCATTGGCATACTCTTATCTGTTGAAACAGGCTATAAAGGTAAACAAGGTTATTTATTGATTGCAACGTCTGCAAAAAAACAAGGTTGGAGAGTTGGTCATTTGAAAGCTTCCGAATTAACCGCTATGATTAAAAGACATGCTACTACAAAATGGTTTGCTATACGAGAATCATACATACTTTATACAGCTGATATTAACTCAACTACAATATTAGATGTATTTTTGGTAGATAACGGTTTTGAGATGAAATATGGTGGTGATACGCAGCAAAAAGATAGTGAAGGTATTACAAAAATAGCTGAATTAGTAGAAGATTCTGAAGAAGATGAGGATCAAATAATGGATGAAGAAGCAGTTAAACATGAAAGATATAAAAGTTCAGCTCATTTAACCATTACTTTGGAAAACAATGAAAGAAAATTAAAAATGATTGCTAAGTCTACTAGAGAAATGAAGCTTTGGGTAACATCAATAAAGATCATGCTATCTAAATCAGAATGGGCATCATCAAATAGATTTGGATCATTTGCTCCTATTAGGCAAAATTGCTTTGCCCAATGGTTTGTAGATGCAAGAGATTACATGTGGGCAGCATCATCAGCTATAGAGATGGCAAAAGATGTAATTTTTATTCATGATTGGTGGTTATCTCCTGAGTTGTATTTGAGAAGACCTGCTAATGGTAACCAGGAATGGAGACTTGATAGGTTATTGAAAAGAAAAGCTGAGCAAGGTGTTAAGATTTTTGTCATTATTTATAGAAATATTGGTGAGTTTGTGGTTATTGATTCAAGTTGGACGAAACACTCTTTGATGGATTTACATGAAAACATTCGAGTTTTAAGGTCACCAAATCAATTTCTCCAGAATACTTTTTTCTGGGCACATCATGAGAAATTATTGATAATTGATCATACAATCGGTTTCTTAGGTGGTATTGATTTATGTTATGGTAGATTTGATACACCAGATCATGTTTTGGTAGATGACTCTCCGTATGCTTTTGCTGATGCAAACTCACCAAAAAATAGAAAGTATCAGATTTTTCCTGGTAAAGACTACTCAAACCCAAGAGTTAAAGATTTTGTTGAATTAGATAAACCGTATGAAGATATGTATGATAGAATGAAAGTTCCTAGGATGCCATGGCATGATATTCATATGGTAACAGCTGGACAGATTGCTAGAGATTTATCAAGACATTTTGTTCAAAGATGGAACTATTTAATTAGACAAAAGAGACCAAGTAGACCAACACCATTATTGACACCGCCTACTAATCTCACAAATGAGGAACTTGAAGATCTAGGTTTCAAAGGAACGTGCGAGATCCAATTACTTCGTTCCTCCGGATATTGGTCTCTCGGATTAAAAGAAGATGAGCATTCCATTCAAAATGCTTATTTGAAATTAATTGAAACATCATCACATTACATTTATATTGAAAACCAATTTTTTATTACATCTTGTTCATGGGATAATATCGTGATTAAGAATCGCATTGGTGATGCTTTAGTAGATCGTATCATTCGTGCACATGAATCTAAAGAACCTTGGAAGGCTATTATTGTTATTCCATTAATGCCTGGTTTTGAAGCTCAAGTGGATGAACCTGAAGGTTCATCGGTTAGAGTTATTATGAAATGTCAATATATGTCTATTTCCAGAGGATCCACTTCAATTTTTTCAAAGCTTTCCAAACTTGGTATTGATCCAGATCGTTACTTGCAATTTTTTTCGTTAAGAAAATATGGTAAGATTGGTGATCATGGCAAATTAGTATCAGAACAATTATATATTCATTCAAAATGTTTAATTGTGGATGATAGAATTGCTATTATTGGTTCAGCTAATATCAACGAGAGATCAATGAGAGGAAATAGAGATTCTGAAGTTTGTGCTATCATAAGAGATAAAGAGATGGTGAGGAGCTCAATGAATGGTAATCCTTACATGGCCGGTAAGTTTGCTTATAATTTGAGAGTAAGGTTAATGAGAGAACATCTTGGCATCGACGTAGATATTTTAGAATTAGTGGAGAGACAGTTTGCTGACATTGAAGAAAAGGTTCGTGCTAATCATAATAAGTCGAAGGAAAAGAACGTCACAGGTATCTATTTTAGTGATGAAACAAATGTTTATTCTGCAATGGTTGAGCTAGCCACAAGAGATGTGCTTGACATGAATGATGGTACCAATAAGTGGAAAAGTTTTCATAAAAATCAGAAATCTATGGCAGATAAGAATGGTGTTGAACGTGATGGAAGCTTGTATAAATCCTTCAATCATAGAGCATACGTTGAGAATATTGGAATACGTGAAAAGAAACAATTTTCATCAGATCCAAGAATTAAAAATAATGAAATACATAGAGAAGATGTTGCTGGTGAAGGTTATGATAATTTAAAGAGTGAAGCATACAGTAAATGGAAAACGAATTCACGCCGTATATTAAAAAGATGGGCTATGCAATCTGCAAATAATGAAAACTTGTCTAAGATATTTGTTCCAAGCATTGACAAAGTCAGAGAATATTTAGAGCCTGAAAGTGATGAACTAAATGGAGAAATAACTGATGAAGAAATGATTTCGAGAGATATTGAAAGGTGGGAAATGTTGAAAAGAGTTATTTATTTGAGAAGATTGTCACGTAAGCATGACAAGACGCAAAATTATAATAAGGGATCTGATATGGCTCCTCAATCTACAACTGTTAATGGCTTTGACAATAAGCAAGAATCAAAAACCAATAAAGAGGGCACATTGAAGTCCATAAATGAAGTTGAAAATACAGCAAATGAAGATGCCGTTCTTAATTCCAAAAATTTTAATTCTGGTCAAACTAGTCCAATATATAATTCTTCAGACAGTCCAACAGAATTACAAGGCTCTACAGCAGGTAACAGTAGCGGTTATAATTCAGGATCGACAGAGGCAAGTAGTCCAGTAGATAAAGATATACCTGTCATTTCCTTAACTGATGAAGAAATCGAAAGCTTAATCACAAACGATTTGAAGGTTTCTAAGCCAAAGTTTATTGATCCTTACGGCTTTTCTGATCCATTAGATGATGAATTCTATGAAGATTTATGGTTTGAAACGGCCCACAGAAATACCAAGATTTTCAGACTTGTTTTTCATTGTCAGCCGGATGATGAGGTTAGCACTTGGTCAGAATATAAAAGTTACAATAAATTAATGAAAGCGTTTTCTATGTCTCAAGACTTTGAAATTGAAAATATCAGAGAATTTGCTAGAAATACAGGTTCTTTTGATGTTCTGTATATTGATGAGTTGTTAGATGATGAGAATGAAGAACTGGATGATGACATGCAAGATGCCAAGGTTAATAGCAAGCCAAAGAAAATTAAAAGATCTATTAGGATTGATGGTGACTTGGATTCTATCGGGATGCTAGGTTTGCCTCCAGATGCATTAGAAAACTCTAGTACGAATAATGGAAATCAAGATACAACAGAAAAAGGTAATAAAAAAGTTTCCAAGATGCTAAGGAAACTTAAGGATGAAACCGCAACGCTGGGTAGCGTCGTATCAAACGGTGCATCTAATTCATTCAGGCAAAAGTCGCTTGATGGTAGTGAAGATACAGTATCTCATCCAATTAGAATTCGCAGAGCTACCACCTCCAGAAGACTTAAATTATTGAGAAAAGAAGTTATATTTGACAAGGAGACTGCAGAAAAAATATTAACCAATATAACTGGTAATTTGGTCTTATTTCCTGTTAACTGGTTATCTAAAGAGCTTGAAAATAATAACTGGTTTACAAATTCAGATAGAGTCCCACCTATAGAAATTTATGATTAATAAGGCTATATATTTAGCTACTTTTTTCTTCATAATAATTATTATTTTATAAGCTGAGCATGACAATACAAATTAGTATTATGATTTCCATACCATATTCTTGCTTACAAACCATGGAAAAAAAATGTTTATTTTCGTAATTCTAAACTAGCTCAAAAAACTATTATTTTAAAGAATTAAGATCAATATCCTTATGAATAAAAGCTTTACCTCCATTACCATAATCAGCAACTATTTGACCTGTTCCTTTCAATTGATATTGGTAGCATACTAAACCTTCTAATCCAACTGGACCTCTGGCATGAATCTTGTTAGTACTGATACCAACTTCGGTACCGAAACCATATCTGTAACCGTCGGCAAATCTAGTAGAACAATTCCAGTAAACCCCAGCTGAATCAACACCAGACAAAAATTTATTCGCTTTAGTTTCATTTGATGTGATAATCAAATCAGTATGTTTAGATGAATGTAAATTGATATGCTTGATAGCGTATTCTACACTAGGTACTTCTCTAACAGCAATATCAAATGATAAGAATTCGGTGTTGAAATCTTCTTCTGTTGCTTCTTTAATAAGGTCCTTATTCTTCTCAACAAAGTCTTGTGGCAATTTTTTTAATAAATCTGGATCAATGTGAACAGTGACTTTACTAGCAAATAAACTGTCCAAGATAAGTAATTTGGAAGATTCTTTTAATCCATCATTCAAAAGCAATGTCTCTGCAGCATTACAGGCAGCACAGTAATTAGTTTTACTGTCCACTAATAACTTACATGCCATTTCAATATCAGCCTCATCATCAACGTATACAGAACATAATCCATCAGCATGACCTAATACCGGAATCTTGGTGTTTGATTTTATGTTACGAACCAACGCGTTGGAGCCTCTTGGGATAACTAAATCAATGAACTTATCTTGCGCTAACAAAGCGCCTACTTCTTCTCGTGTACTAATTAACTGAATTGAATTTTCTGGAACATTGGTTTTACTCAGAATAGTTTCATTAATAATCTTGGCTAAAACTTTGAAAGTCTCTAAAGATTCTTTACCACCTTTCAAAATGGCAGCATTAGCCGATTTGATAGCTAAAGCAGTAATATTAGCAATAACTTCTGGCCTACTTTCAAAGATGATAAGCAAAACCCCAACTGGCGCAGTAACTCTATACAAGTTAAGACCATGATCCAATTCTCTTGCTAGCGTAATTTTGCCAACTGGGTCCTCTAAATCATTAACTTCAAGAATTCCCTCAAGCATAGTACCAAACTTGTCTCCTTTAGATAAATCCAATCTCTTGATTAATGGAGTATCTAAATTATTGTTGACTGCATTTTCGAGGTCCTTCTTGTTGGCCGTCAATATTTGTTCTTTTTGGGCTTTTAAAGCATCATAGATTTCCTGGAGAGCGCTTGACCTGTCAGCATTCGAAAGATTCTTCAAAGCAGTTGATGCAATATGAGCATTTTTAGCAATAGTCTCCGCAGATGACATAACTATCAGTGGCTTATGATTTGTTAATTTCGGTATCCATAATATATTGTTTGAATTAGTAATTGAGATCATCCTGGTTTTGTACAGCGTTTTTTTTGAACGCCAAATTTTTTTGAGTCATCAATTCTTTTGTTCTAAGTATGATTTTGCCAAAAATTTTTTTATTTATCAAAAAAAAAAAAAAAAAAAAAATCTGAACGAGATTATAGACCAGTACGGATGCATACGGATGAATATCGCCATATCATGTTTAATGACGATATTGGGTGTGTATTTTTGAGTGTGTCCCAAAATATTATCTTGATAAATATTGAACCAACAGCAAACAGTTTGTGGGATAACGAGAAACGAGAAACTCACATGGATACATATTAACTTATTTGTTGATTATTTGTTAATATTTGAAAGAATTACAAAAAAAACAGGGGTTTATTTAAAAGCAAGTCACCTTTTTTAGTTTCCGTAACGTATCCAAGAAAACTACGATCCAATAATGAATCCATCTTACCAGCTGTTAAATCATGATGAAAATGAAGGATCGCTTCTAGAATCAAATGGTGCTACCGACAATGAAGTCCAGTTTTTTCAGCCTCAAGTTTTAAGAGAGTCATTGGATATTGATGATGACGTTATCTCCATGAGTGATCCTGTTGAATTAGAAGGCGTTGCGTTGACCAAATTAAAGACAAATGAATCGGTGATCGACTTGATAAATGGAGGTGAGAATTTATTGGAAGAGTTGCCACAAGGCAGAAACTATGGTGTTTACTCATCTCTCATTTTTATATTATCCAGAATAATAGGAAGCGGAATCTTTAGTACACCTGGAGGAATATATCGTGATACTGGTGGTTCTCCCTTCTTATTTTTTCTTGCATGGGTGATAGCAACACTTATTTCATTTTTGAATATGATTTCTTATCTAGAATTAGGAACTATGATGCCTCGTTCTGGAGGGCCTAAGGTTTTTGTTGAACTAATTTACCGCAAACCTAAATATTTGGCAACTACTCTTGTAGCATTGCATGCTGTTATGTTCGGTTTCACTTGCAGTGCTGCTATAATTTTTGGCCAATACACATTAAGAGCATTGGATGTGAGTGAAGATTTAACAAGCTCATATCTTTCGAGATATATTGGTTTTATATTGGTGATTTTCTGTGTTATTGTTCAATCAATTTCGGTTAAATTCAGTGTATACATGCAAAATGCACTTGGTTTCTCCAAAATGATATTGTTGGGAATTCTAGCTCTTACTTGCATCTACGTATTTGTTATTCCATCCTCTTGGACTAATTTAGAGAATCATTTGCATTGGAATACGTTTTTTAAACCTGCAAGAGAAGTCAATGTCTCATCCTTCACGTCTGCTGTTCTTCAGGCCATTTTTTCGTACAATGGTTGGGAGGCTATTTATTTCATAACATCCGAAGTGGATAACCCTATTAAAACGCTTAAAATTGTGGGTCCTTTATCACTAATAATTAGTTTTGTCACATATATGTGTATCAATATCGCGTACTTGAAGATTGTTAGTCAAGAAGAAATATTCAACAGTGGTCAGTTAATAGGTTCTTTACTTTTTGAAAAAGTATTTGGAAAGCATTTGGGTAAACAGTTTCTCAATATCACAGTCGCCTTATCCGCAGCAGGTAATGTATATGTTGTTATGTATGCCATTTCTAGAATGTCACAAGAGGTCTTCAGAGAAGGTATATTACCATTTTCGAGAGTTATGGCATCAAATATTCCAAAGTTAGGTACACCTGTTCCTACATTACTTTTATGTGCCGCAGTCACTGGAATCATTCTTATTTTCCCGCCTCCAGGAGATGTCTATACTTATATTGTTAGTTTGGAAACATACACGCTTCAGATGTTAATGTTGGCATGTATGATTGGGGTTTTTAAGTTGCGTAAAAATTTCCCGGATGCAACTAGACCCATTAGAGTTTGGTTGATTGCACCTTTCGTTTCCATCATATTCACATTTTACTTACTTGTTACACCTCTTATAAAAACTAACAAGAATATATCCATTCCAGGCCTTCCAAATTATAGTGTGTTTTCACTTCTTATAGTTCTATCTTATGCAATTTACTGGTTTGTAAAGTTTGTTGGTTTACCAAGACTATTTAGTTACAAACTACAAAGGGAACTGGATGTTTTACCGGATGGTTTGGTTATTAAAAGTTGGACAAAGATATACAATTAACACTTGTTATACTTTGGTTTACCATTTTTATTAAAGTATAATTCACCAAATTAGGTATAATGCTTTTTCCTAATTAGTATTTTTTCTTTGAATTTCATGCTAAAAAGCCCGTCTGATTTACCCGGATTTTATGTTTCTGAATTGTAAGTACAAGTTACTTCATTATGATAAGCCACGGTTTGCTTAAAGTTACCAGGCATACAACACAATAAGTGACCGTACACCATACGAAGTGATATATTTTAATATTGTTTACTGATTATTTTTATTTCTAATAGAGCGAATAGTTCGATATATTTATAGACTCGATATCTATATATATCTATTAAATTCAACACAATCACCCAGGATGAGGAGTCCGTATAGACGTAGCGACACCTATTAAAGCGTTCAATGCATCCTTTCAGAATGTCCTCCTCTATATAAAAAATTTTTTTTTTTAGTTCAGATTATTAAGAGGATTTTTTTCACCGAAAAGAAGAGAAAATTAACAATGAAAAATAATATTAACGAACCTTACGAAATTTAACTCCCTTTTAGATTCGCTATCCCTGAAGATAAGAAAAATTAACATAAATTTGTGTTATCGAAAATGTATAGATCAATAGTTCACACATTAGGTCTCAGACGGATGGGCACTCGTGGATATGCCACCGTTGTGAAACAGCAGCCACCAGCACCACGTAAGACTTTGAAAGATGTGAATTCCAGAAAAACATTTCTAATTGATTATTATGCAGACTTAATGAGAAACCATGAAATGATCCTATTTGCTCATCAAAATTCGTTGTTGGCAAAAGATGATCAAACTTTCAGAAAAATCATTTCTGATGCAGGTGGTCAACTTGTGGTTATCAACAAGAATTTCATGAAGGTTTACTTAAGAAATGAACATGATTCAGATCCAGCCTTAGCTGAAAATTATAAAAAAAATTTGAAAAACAAACACCCTTTATTTTCCCTATTGAATGGCCCTACCGCCTTGATTCTTTTCAAGCAAAATGATCCGAGTCAATTAAAGAAAGTGATGAAAGGTTTAAATGCTGCAAAGGAGAGATTATTCGTCGTCGGGGCTAGAATTAACACTGAAATTTACGACTTAACAAAGGTTCATAGTTATAAGGACTTACCAAGCTTGCCAGAATTGCAAGGTCAATTGGTAGGATTATTGAATATACTAGGTGGATATGGTTTGACTAGAACTTTGGAGGCCGCAAGTAATGTATTATATTTAACCTTGAAATCACACCAGGATAACGTCGAAAAGCCAAAAGAAGAAGCCGGTGAGAAGATAGAAGGCCAACAGTAGTTTTGCATAGTTTGAGCCATGTAAATAATTATAAATAAATGATATATTATAATTTGTAAAGTAATGCCATTGATAGTAGGACCGGCTCTAGAATCACGTTTATATCACGTGCGAATGTTTTTAGTTCTAATTTAGTTTAGTGCACCTAAAAAATTGTGTGTTGATTACAGTTTCAGGTTGTTTTTTTTGCCATTTATGAATTGCGCTTTTTTTCTTTTTTACTTTCTTCTGTGTTCATTTGGTGGTTTAATACTGGAATTTTGAATCTGTTTGACGTGGTATTTTCAAACGGTTACTTATCAGATATATTCATTAAGATCAAAGTATTTTTCACACTGATAAAAACATCATATAAACAAAGATTAAAAATGTCTGATAGAACATCCAATTATAGCGTTCAAGGCTTCAATATTGTGACCATCTTAAAAAGGTATGTCTTTTAAGCATTCATCGTTCCTTTGAAGTGTTCATGATCCTGTTTAAACAATAACGACGATCAGTGATTAACTAACATTGTTTTTCTATAGATTGGAAGCTGCCACCTCTCGTTTGGAAGATATTACAATTTATGAACAACAAAAAACTTCTTCTGAAGCTTCTCCTGGCTCTTCTTCTGAATCAGAGAAAGATATCCCTTCATCGGGACCAACACCTGCTCCTATTCCATCTCCTGTTCCTCCAATAGTGCAAAAGAAGGAAGTCGTCGAAGAAGAATCTCCAATTGTTGTTAATTTCCAAGTTTTTTTAGACAAATTTGTCAGCCCATTAGAAACTAAATCGAAAGAACTTGATTCCGATGTAGGTGACATTGTCAAGTTTTTAGTAGAAGGTTTCAACGAAGAGAAGAAGGTCTTGAAGATTATTTCCCTTTCCAAACCAACATCCGATTTGTCTGCATATATTGGACCAATTCAATCAGAAATCAAGAATACCATTGATTACAAAGAGAAATACCGTGGTAAGTTTATGAATCATATCAATGCCATCTCTGAATTCGTGGCCAACTTGGGTTGGATTGTTATCCCTTGTAATGGTGGAAATAATAAGCCAATACTTAGTTATCTTGCAGACATTAATGAATCCACTCAATTTTGGACAAACCGAATTTTGAAGGATTTCAAAGATACGGACAAAGCACATGTTGAATGGGCTAAACAGTTGACTGCTATTCAAAATGGATTGAAAGAATATATCAATGAATATCATGGCACTGGATTGGCATTCAATGTCCAGGAAGGTATTCCTATCAAAGAAGCTGCTGAGGTTGTCAAATCTGCTTCATCTTCTGCGCCTTCTGCGGGTAGCCCACCACCACCGCCTCCTCCTCCGATGCCAGCAAGCTCCATCTACGAAGACAACAAAGAAGAACCATCTAATGAAGCTGGACTTGCAGCTATGTTTAGCTCTATTAATAAAGGTACAGATATCACAAAAGGTTTAAGAAAGGTTGAGAAATCTGAAATGACTCATAAAAATCCAGAATTGAGAAGTGTGCCACTCAAGCCAAGTGTTCCGCCTAAACCACCTAAAAAGTCAACTGCTTTATCGTCTGGTAAGGCAGCAGCTAAAAAAGCGGAACCAAAGAAGGAATTGAAAGACTCAAAATGGATGGTTTCGAATTTCGAAGACGATCATGAAATCACTATTGATGGTGAAAAGGATCATTCTATTTTTATTGGAAAGTGTACGAATGTCACTGTTAAGATTGTTGGCAAAGTAAATGCGATAACTGTTTCCGAGTGCAAAAATATCGGCATCTTGACAGATGGCATGATATCTGGTATCGACATTATCAAGACTACCAAGTTCCAGTTGCAGCCATTGGGATTGGCACCATTGATTAACATTGATCAAGGTCACGAAGGTGAAGTCTACTTGAACAAAAATACGTTAGAATCACAAATTTTCACCTCGCAATCCACTGCAATCAACGTGTACAGTGCCGATCCGGAGGATGAAGATGCTGATTTTAACGAGAATCCGCTCCCAGAACAATTGATTCACACCTACGACCGAAGCACAGGAAAGTTCGTAAGCGCTGTTGTTGATGCTTCTTTGTGAATAACAGTTTTAGTGTATAAGCGCATACAAAATGCAATAAACATTGGCAGACTGATACTTCTATTCGGTTGCTCGCAATTATTATTAATTACCTGTAGTGGATCTTCATGTTGAAATGATTAATGTTTGAACATAAGGCAGTAAATACATAGGAAATCGGCGGTTTGCAGCACTGCGCATCACCTGCCTATATTAACAATTCGTCAACTTTGATTGGCCCAAATAATCAGCTGGGGGAAATCGTCTAAGAAAATAAACACACACACAAAAAATTTTTTACCCAAATTAATCTGTCGGTACAATTTTTTTTTCTTCTGCTTTGGTGACCACTACTAGTCTTTTTCATTGTATACTCTCTTAGGAGAATAGAAAAAAAAAATACTGTAGAAATACTCAGAAAATAGAAAATTAAATAGAAAAATTTTGTTCAGTATAACTAACTACTATCAAAATCTTTAGCCATATCTCAGTGTTTGATTACATTACTTACTAAGATCGTCAATAATAAAGTAATATTATCATCTAACACAATGTTCAGATCCACTACATCTAAGATTGCTGGCCGTCGTTTCATCTCTACTGCCACCAGCAAAACCCAATACACTTCTTTGCCAAATGGTTTAACCATTGCTACTGAAACTAACCCATTAGCTAAATCTTCCACTGTTGGTTTATGGGTTGGTGCCGGTTCTAAGTTCGAAAACACAAACAACAATGGTGCTTCCAAGTTACTTGCCAAATTATTAGAAGAGCAAAACAAGAGTCAAGCCGTGAAGGAGGGTATAATCTTGGGTTCTAAGGCTGGAAGAGAAAGCGTTGCCTTTTACGGTACCTCTTTAGCTGGTTCAACATCTACTGTTGTTGATTTATTAGCCAAGGCCATTGACTCTTCTTCATTGAATGCTTCTGTTTTTGAAGACGTCAAGAAATCTGCAATCGCTGAAGCCGAGCAAATCGAAGCTACACAAAAGGTTTCCGTTTTGGAACATTTACATGCCACTGCTTTCCAAGGTACCCCATTGGGCTTGCCAGTCAACGGTACCACCGACTCCTTGGCTAATATCGAAGTCGAAGATGTTGCTACCTTAGCCTCCAAGCACTTCGTTTCCTCTAACACTGTCGTTGTTGGTTCCGGTAATGTGGACCACGATGAGTTAGTTAAATTGGTCACCAAGAAATTTGAAATTCCTTCTGGTGTAACCCCAGAAGTTAAGCCATCCAAATTCTTAGGTTCCGAATTAAGATTCAGAGATGACACTTTACCAAGCGCCTACATTGCTATTGCCGTCAATGCTCCAGCCACTGGCTCTCCAGATTACTACACCTCTAAGGTTGCTTCTGAAGTTCTCGGTTCTTATGTATTTTCTGAGCCATCTTCTACCAGACAAGCTAGTAAATTAGCTAACTTCGTCCACGAAAATCACTTAGCTCAAAACTTTGAACACTTCTCCAAGGGTTACAAAGAAGCTGGTTTATGGGGTTTCTACACTGAATCAAACAACATCTGTAACATTGATGATTTAATCCACTTCTCCTTGAAAAACTGGAACAGATTATCTACCACTGTCACCGAAGCTGAAGTTATCAAAGCTAAGAGTGTGTTAAAGACCAAGATCTTAGCATCTTTGGACTCTACTGTGGCTGTTGCTAATGATATTGGTTCTCAAGTTTTAGCTGGTGATAGAAGAGCTTCTGTTGAAGAAATTTTCAGTGCTATTGATGCTGTCAACGTTAGCAAGGTTATTGCATGGGCTCAAAAGGATCTTTGGGATCAAGATATCGCTGTTTCAGGTACCGGTCAAATTGAAGATTTGTTCGACTACAACAGATTGAGAAACGAAATGGCTTTATTGAGATTCTAAACAGTTTAGATTCAATTCTCAAAAAATTGGAAAAACAAATAAAAAAAATAAATAAAAAAGATTCAACATAAAATTTAAAAATGATTAATATAAATAATACGGTATTATTATAGGTCCACTTAATGACTGATATAAAAGGAATGAGACAATATTGAGTTGATTTTTCCAATATTATATAGACGTCATAGCAAATGAGGAAAAACGGATGTTCTGATTCAAAAATTGTGTATTTACTCTCAAAATTTTACATTTGTGTTATGCTTATTAAGCTATAAATACCATTTCCCCAACACAATCCTAAGTTATATTGTGAAAGAAAATTCATAAAATGCTTCAGAAAATTAAATAAAAAAAATCACAACTTCAAAGACATTTCCTTTTTTTGGAAATTGAATGAAGCATAATCAAATATAAGAACTTATATAATGACATAAAAATAAAATGTTTAAAGTACCCAATTTAAAATGTAGATATTCACTTGGTGATGCAAGTTGCAAGCTCTAAAGATATTAGACTGGAAGCAAAACTGTCCAAATACATTTTATGAAATGCTACTCAATCTTTTTTTTTCTTCTTCATTTATAAGAATATATTCCAAAATATTCTTACTCAATCACCGTAGAATTAGTTGGATGACGATATATATACTATAATACTTTGATATCACTACATTGTGTTACAAATGTTGGCTTTTCGAATTTTGATAGTATATGAACCATTTTTCAAAAAGTTACATTAACTCTTGAAGTAAAAAAAGAAAAAAAGCTTGTTTCTTCCTTGGTATGAAACATATCACCTTACTCAAAATTAACTTTCTAGCTTGATATCATGAGAATTTCTTTTCAATGACATTTATCTTGTCAAATCTTAAATTCCGAATTTTTCTATTTTCCTTTATTATATTTATTTTGGTATTATAAGATTGCTTAGATAATTGGCTAATTTGAAATGCGATGTGTCTCTGGGAAAAAAAAGTAAAATCATCACGCCAAAAATTTTATCATCCCTCACTTTACCACATTATTTAGTTGATCACCTTGAAATGCATTCAACCTTATGATAGAAAACTATACACAAAAATTAGATAACCTTTACCAATAAAACTATAGAAGATGTCCTACGGTATTGGTGCAGAGCTTCTTCGGAAGATGGGATATGTTTCTGGGCAAGGTTTAGGAAGAGGTGGTACAGGTATCACAAAACCTATTGAAGTCAACTTCACCCCAAGGGGAATGGGTATAGGTGCGCCAGTCCATAATAAATCCATAGAGGATGAATATTATTATAGTAGCGAAGAGGATGAAGAAAACAGGGAGATTAGCAAAAAATCAAAGAGTGGTGAGTCAAATGATAGAGAAAATGATTTAAGCAATGATGAATTAAAGTTGGATGTATCAGCACAAGATGAACAGAATGTACTAAAAATGAAAGATGAATTAGTACAACAAGGTATAACGCAATTCAGTGACAATACACTACAAGCTATAAGTAACAAAGATCAAGCCAGAGCGAAAATTAATAAATTTTTAACTGTTAATGAGATCTCATTTGTCAAAGCTAGAAAAACATTACAAGGAAAGGAAAATGAAATCGACGACGAAAGATCTATAATAATAGAATTTATAAAATTATATAAGAGATACATATTTTTACAACAACAATTGAGTCAAGAAGAAACCAGAAATATGAATTTTCAGAAAACTATCAAATCGTTAAGTGAATTTGAAAAGAATTTTTCTCAAGTTGAACTGCAGTTAATAGAGTTGAAAAATTATGATTCTGTGTCGGAATTCTCAACCAAAATAGAGGATATATCAATAATGATCGGCAAATGTATCATATTCATTAATAATGAATTCAAGTACATAGAAGCCGATACCAAAGAATTGAACAACAAATTTGAATTGTTGCTAACATCGATTTATTCTGAAGCAATTCCCACACTAATAAAATATTTTTGGAATCAGTCAAATACTAATTTAATTGAATTGGATGACGCATTTGTAATCCTTGCGGACGAGATTCATGCTTGGAGTCAAGAAATTGTACCTACTTTGAATAAATATTTTAAAAATGATAACTCCGAAGATAAGGAACTGCTAAATTTTTTTGATTCAATAGTCGTGGATTGTCTATATCCAAAAATAAATAGTCTCGTTGACCAACAATGGGAGAAAGAAAATGTGAGAAGTTTGACGACGCTCAATATGCTACATAATTGTAGAAAGATTTTCAATAATGATGTGTTCAATTATTTATTATACACCATGATTTTACCCAAGTTGGCGAATCACTTCAAATGTATTTCTGATTCACTCTTGATTATTTTTTCAGGTGCTGGATATGACATTAGTAACTCTAATAATGATAATATGAATAATTTATTACATTGGATCGATCTACTAATGGATGATTTTGTGATCAGAAGTGAATTCATTAATAGAATTTTACCAGTTTATGAAAAATATTTTCAAGAAAATATCATTATGGAGATAATAAAATTTAAGCAAGAGGATATAGGAGAAATACAAATAATGGGTTTTAAAGAAATATTTTTGGAGAACAGATCTGAAAATGATCAGTTATTGGTGATGAGAATGTTGAACACCACATTATTAAAGAATATCATTACTCATTTTATAGAGAGTGATGATAAATTAAGTAACACATATTTTCTACCGATAGTTTATGGGATTAGGCAATATTATTCGAGTATGAAACACAGAGAAAAAATTTATGAGGTGTTACTCAACGAAGTTTTTATGAAATGTTACTTTAGACGTGAGTACGTTAAGGTTTTGCATTATTCATTTACACGAAAGGAGAAACAGCAAGGTACACGGCATGATCTAGATTCATTGACTGAATGGTTTCAATACTGGTTTCTGTATATTAAGATATTTACTGGAAAAATTATGAATGACTCCAGCAATAGACTCTGGAATTCCACTGAGAAATTATGCGTTGAACTCTTTGATATTTTGAACAACTGCATAGACATGTACGAAGTTAAATTGGAAAGAAAAGAATTAGAACAATATATCAATTCTATTAGTTGGCAAGTTGGCATACAAGATGTGGTGAATAAGTTAAACAATTCTTTAATCCAATGAATGAATGTAATATATATTACTTTCTAGAGTTCGCTTTAAATGAGTTTCCTTACCATACTTTGAATTTTATTACTAATAATTTTTTTTTTTTTTAGAATGTACAATATATTAAGTATATTTACAGTTTATATAACTATTAACAATGTTGCACTTATTTGCTGGCTTCTTCCGAAACTGGGACAACCTCTTCAACAACAGCGACCGGAGTGACTTCTTCGGTAACCTCTTCAACAACAGCGACCGGAGTGACTTCTTCGGTAACTTCTTCAACAACGGTAGATGGGGTAACTTCTTCGACAACTGCGACAGGAGTAACTTCTTCAACAACTGCAACCGCGCTGACTTCTTCGGCGACTGGGGCGGCTTTTTCGGCGACTGGAGCTGATTGCTCATCATTAATTGGGACCTCCTCATCTCTTAATTCGGCAGCGTAGACGTCAGGATGTTGTCTGAAACAGTCTTGCATACCCTTAAATTTTTCAATGCAGTCAATACCCTTTGGTTCACTCTCAGAGTAAATGAAACAGGAGAAAGCGGCTTTGAATTCTTCACCGCATGGACCGTGGGCCATGCCACCTAAACATGGACAATCCCAGTTAATTTCACCAGTTTCTGGGTTGTAGGCAGCAGCCTGTTGCTGATGTCCTTCACTGTCTTGTTCTTGCTTTTCTTCATTTTGGTCTTCAACCAAGATTACTGTTTCTTCTTCAACAATCGGCTCTTCACCAGGGACGTCTACTACTTCCACGACATCAACCTCAATGAGTCCTGGGGTAGCAGCAACTTCAGACTCTGCTTTTTGTTCCGCAGAAGCAGCCTCGAAATTGTGCTTCAACGTATTTTCGTCGTACGTATCGACGTGTAACTCATGATGGAAACAAGCGAACAAACCGATAGCAACAGCTATTGGGAACAAAATAAATGCGCCACTGACGTCGTGACCTGCGTGTTTGCCACCGGCAGTAGAGTTGAGTCTGATGCTTTTCTTCAATGGTGATGCGGATCTAATGGGACTTCTGGCAAAAGACGCTCTCAAAAGAGACGATGAACATTGTTTAAATAAAGATGCTCTCAACATGGTTGTGTGATATTTATGCCTAGACGGTCGGATATAGTAGGATATATGCTCTAAAATGAATTCTACCGAGGAAATACAATGTACCTATGTGCAGTAGACAAAACGGGATCAGGTAAATAGAAGGTGATGACTACCAAAATTGCCTATATTTTAGAAAATGGAGTGCTAGACTTGAATATGTTTGGATATTATTCTCGGGTTGTTTTTCAGCTTAAATTTCGTTTTTTTTTTTTTTTAATTTTTTTTCTTTCTATAGAATTGCATTATTATTAATACGGGTGAAATTTACGAAATAAGCATGTAGGTCACGTGGTATACAGGGCCACGTAACCGTTTTTCAGATATATTTTGTATCGCTTTTTTGTATTTATTTTTTTAACAACTCACCGATTTAGGATTCTCTCGTATTTTTTTTCTGTTCTTTTTTTTTTTTTTCAAGAAGTTTATGTTGAATTTTCGCCTCAGAAGAAAATTTCGGGCTCACAAGCGACTGTATTTTCTCAGATCTTGAAACGATATTCAATCCTTTTAAAAAGTAAGCTGTCTTCAATCGTTTGCTTGACTAGATTCTGACTTATTTGTATTTATCCCCACAGCATACACGTAGACGTAGATATATACGATCTGTTTATCATATACACCAGAGTATATTAAGCTTCTGAAGACTATATTCTATACAAGATGGTACGTTTTGGATGCCACGCAGTCTTTATCAACTAATTATTCGAACACAGCAGAATACTAACACTAATTTTTTTTTGCACGTATAGGATTTTGAACTCGCTGAAGATATCAATGGTGTTCGTTTGTCCTGGAACATTTTTCCCGACTCCTCGTCCAGCCTGAAAGCTGTTATCCCGGTTGGTGCTATGTACACCCCTTTAAAGCAAAAGGAGGACTTGATCGTTATCCCTCACGAGCCTTTGCGCTGCACAACCAATACTTGCAGAGCCGTCTCAAATCCGTTTTCCCAATTTGACTTAAGAGCAAAATGCTGGACATGCCCCTTCTGTTTGAACAGAAACAGTTTGCCTTTGGCTTACCAAAATATGTCAACCCAGTACTTACCTCCAGAGTTGCATCAAAGCGCCACTACCGTCGAATACATCAGCGAAAAGCCTCTTCAACATCCGCCTGTTTTCTTTTTCTTGATTGATTTGTGTCAAGACGATGACAACTTGGCTGCTTTGAAAGACGCATTGATTATTTCTTTATCAGTGATGCCCCCAAACGCGTTAGTAGGTGTCATAACTTTTGGTACAATGATTCAAGTCCATGATTTAGGTTTCGAGGCCGCCCCTAGATCAATGGTCTTTAGAGGCGACAGAGATTATCAATTGAAGACTTTGACTGACATGTTGAACACCAACCCGGGCACGCCTGCCAATTTCTCCAAATATTTCTTGCCTTTGCAAGAAGTTGAATTCCAGTTAACTAACTTATTTGAAAATTTGAAACCAGACGCATGGCATGTTGGTCCAAATAAAAGAGCTTTGAGAAGTACTGGTTCTGCTCTTTCTTTGGCAGCTTCCATGTTACAATCTGTTTGCTCTGGCTTTGGTGCCAGAATCATGGTATTCAATGCCGGCCCTTGTACTCTAAATCCTGGTTTAATTGTTGGTCCAGAGAAGAAAGAATCCATTAGATCCCATAGCGATATTGACAAAGATACTGCAAAACATCATAAAAAGGCTAAAAAGTTCTACGAAGCTCTTGCTGATAGAATTGCTGCTAACGGTCATTGTGTGGATATTTTTGCAGGTTGTTACGATCAAATTGGTATGGAGGAAATGCAATCTTTGGCTAACTCCACTGGTGGTTCCTTAGTTTTATCTGATGCATTTACCACTTTTATCTTTAAGCAATCTCTTTTGAGATTATTTGATAAGGATGAAGATGGATTCTTGAAAATGGGATTCTGTGGTAATCTTGAAGTTAAAACGTCTAAAGAATTAAAAATATCCGGTTTGATAGGAAATGCTATTTCAGCTAAGAAATCTGGCGGAAATGTTTCTGATACTCTGATTGGTATTGGTGGTACAAACACTTGGAAGCTATGTTCTTTGACGCCACATCATACTTATGCTGTTTATTTCGAAACAGTACCAAATGTCAGCAATGGTCAGTGTTTTATCCAATTTGTTACTTCATACCAACATGCTTCAGGTACATATAGAACAAGAGTTACAACAATTGTTCCAACTATTACTTCTCAAATCGATGCGCAATTCACACAATCATTTGATCAAGAAGCAGCAACTGTCCTTATGAGTAGAATCGCAACCTTCAAAGCTGAACATGATGCTGATGGCTCCGATGTTCTTAGATGGATCGACCGTATCTTGATTAGATTATGTCAAAGATTCGCTGATTATCAAAAGAATGCACAAGAGCTGTTTCGTTTGGCTCCTCAATTCCAACTTTTCCCACAATTCATGTTTTCATTACGTCGTTCTCAATTCTTGCAAGTTTTCAATAACTCTCCAGATGAAACTGCTTTTTATAGACATATTTTGTTCCGTGAAGATACTACAAACTCTCTTGTGATGATTCAACCAACATTGACTGCTTTTGAAATGAACCAAGAACCAGAACCAGTATTGTTAGATTCCCTTTCAGTGAAGCCAGATCGTATATTGCTTTTGGATACTTTCTTCCACATTTTGATCTTTAAAGGTGAAACAATTGCTGCGTGGATCAAGGCAGGTTATCATGAAAATCCAGAATATGAATCATTCAGAGAGTTTTTGGAAGAACCAAAGGCCGAAGCCGCTGAATTATTGGTTGATAGATTCCCATTACCAAGATTCATTGATACTGAAGCTGGTGGTTCCCAAGCTAGATTTTTGTTTAGTAGATTAAATCCAAGTGTCTCTTACAATAATGCTAATGATGGCTTTGGTGGTGGTGCTGCCGGTACTGCTGTTGTTTTGACTGATGATGTTAGTTTACAAACATTTATGTCTCACTTACAAAAATTGGTTGTTAATGGAAGTTCTTAGAACTCGACAATTATTTGATTTCTGCTTAGAATGTATTATCATCACAATCAACAACCAAAAAATAAAAATAAAAAGTTTATAAGAGAAAAACTACATAGTTTTTATTAGATATATTTTGAAAAGTCCATATTGCAAAATAAATATTTTGATTTCATAAAGAGACATTCTTATTGATTAATTGTTACACTGTAAAAGGCTTTAGTATCGATACTATAATAATACAAACTCAACTTTCTTTCTTTTCTTTTTCATCTTCAATCACAATATCAACACCTTTCAATACAATTTGACTGAAAAATTCTAAAATGATTATAAATAAGCTGGATAAGATGGCAATACAATAATTGGAAATTGTCATTCCGATGTCTAACCAACTACCTTCAGTTTTCACCAAGTAAAAGAAATTTAATGATAATAAGTCAGAAACACTTATGATTAATGTAGAAATTGTGAAGACTTTAATATTCAAAGAAACATTTAGAATGCCCAAACCTGCTGACAATAAGACATATGGAATAATTAATTTTATAATTAATAAAGCACTCATTGGGAAAGGATCGAATACTGGGATTAATCTATAAACAGATTCTAAAGAAAAAGACGAGATTGATGCGATATTACCTGTACCAAAGAAAGCAATTTGTGACAAAAAAAATCCAATTATCGATATACGTAACACTTGCAACCAATCTTCTTGAATCTTTTTCATCTTTTTATAATTGGTTTCAATTTCAATCCATTGTAGAAGAATTAAGGAATAGCCAACATAAAATAAACTTTCAAAAGAAACAGTTAAAATTAAGAACAAAGGTGCAAACGTAATAAAAATTATCAACAATCTTAACTTCAAGTCTTTATTAACAGCACCGAAGAAATAATGTAATAATGGCATAATTATTAATGAAAGTACTATGACAGTCCATCCAATAATTTGCGAATGTGTTGGCAAACCAGTTCTAGCTTGTAAAGAAGCAATGGATACGTTTGTAGAGTAAATGGAGATACAGACTAGTAAAATTTGAATAGCAATAAACATTTGAGTGGTAAAAGAGTTTTTTAGATTTTTGACAAACTGAAAGTAACCAATAAGACCCAAAAACACAAGAGCAGCACCAGCGATATTAATTTCTATCAATGTTTCAGTCTTAATGGCATCCGACCAAGTAAACCATGACATATAGACACAGTTAACAAGCCAAAAGAAACAATGTAAATATGATGTTCCTCCGATAACAAGTGGATAGAGGCCCAATATGACAAACAATAATGAGAAGATCTTGCGGTTAAAGAAACCATATGTGATGCATTCAAAAATTGCTACAATAGCAACGAAGTATAAAATCTTTTTGAGAGTTGAAATATTTTGGAAGAATGTTGCTGTACCTTTCAGTAGAATTTCTCTCTCTGCAAATAGTTGTTCCCAAAAGAAAATTGGAAAGAAACCATAAATATAATAATTGATAGGAGATTTTTGGATATAGAACAAAGCATTAAGGGCAATACCAACAAAAGAAAATATTGAAAAAGAAATCCAACCCGTTGATGAAAGCTTAGTATTATGTAAGACAAACAAGTTCAAGAAAATCATGAAAGAGTACAAAATCCAACCAATGAAACCCAATGTGACAACAGACTTTAGTAACACCCAATTATAAGTTTGTAAATACACTAAACCTTCAATAGAAAGGTTCATTAATTGTTCAGTTTTTTCAACACCTTTTGCAGTAAATTTTTCAATCAAGTCATCTGTTACAACATCTTCAAGAATGTTCAAAATAGCCTCAATGTCTTTTTTATAGCTTTCTATTGATTTTTGCTCGAACGCATGGAACGGTTTAAAGTTATATTCTGTTGATCTGACTTCATTCTCTTTCACCAAATATTGTTCAACAAATCCTAATGCATTTTTGTAGTAAGATTCTAATTTTTCAACAGATTTAGCATCAATATAGGATAATGGTAATCTACCAACCGAATTCGACCCAAAGTTTGCACCAATTAAATATGACATCAAAGAGGCAATATCTGCTTGTTGAACATCATGTCTTTTAACGTAATCTAAATCCCAGTCGCTTGATGTTACAAACTCGGTACCGTAGTCTGCTTCTTGATATGGCGGTAAATCATAATCAATGATAGGTCTATTTATGCCTTTACCAAATGCAATTAACGGAGTCCTAGTATTATTCGGATGACCATCTCCATGAGAACCTAATGCTGACATACCGTGATCAGATGTGAAAATAAAAGCTGTTTCCTTATCTCCAAAAAACTCATGAATTCTAGGTATAAGCTTTTCAACTTGTTTATCAACATATTGCGCATTACTGTAATATTCCTTGGAGTAGGGACGATAACTATGACCAGCGGTATCACATCCGAGCAAGTGCAAAAAGAATATAACTTTATCTTCCCTCATTTCTTTTTCCAACGTAGCATTCTTTGTAGAGTTATCAAATAAATCATACAAATGATTGAACGAGTAAGCATCTAACTCAATGGATGACTTTGTAAAATCTTCGAACTCATGACCATACATCCAAGTATCAACTTTGTTGGGATCACTAGCACCCTGTGCAAACATAGGTAAAATGTCAGGAGATCCAAATGAATATGTATGAGAAGATTGATTAAATACAGAATCAAAATCAACGGGATTTTCCTTCCAACCTTTTGTAACAGCACTGACATCTTCGTAGAAGCCAGCGATCATGGCAACATGACCCGGTCTTGATTCTGTAGGCATTCTGGTATGAGATACACCGTAGGTACCCTCATTTAAGATAATAGATCTTAAATATGGTGCCAAATGCTGTTCTGTTCCATTGAAGTTAATTTTGGCAAATGCTGTATCAGCACGTAAACCATCAGCAACTATAAAAAACAATCTTTTTGCTGGTGGGTTTGAAGTACTTTGGTAATGCTTCATACCATGCACCAATGGTGACACAAAATATATGTCAAAAATGGACCAAAGGTAAAATAAATGGAACAATATCCCAATAATAATAAATATCAATCTGCTAGTCTGCATTCTATAGTATTATATGTGATTTACAAGCGAACAAAATAAAACAGAGATATTTCTAATATGATTACTTTCTATATAAAAAGGGTACTTCAATTAATCTGAAAATCTACTCATTAAATGTTGAAAAGATTAAACTGACCTTAGTAGTTTTTTATTTTCTCTCTTTGAAAATTGGCACATCATTGTTCCTTTCTTTTTTTTCTTTTGTTTTTCGGATAATAAAACACGTGCATATTGCGGAAGGGCTCACAATTTGATTTAGAAAAAACAATTCGCACCCAGCTTTCTCCAGCAAAATGGCTACTTAATCGTTTATTTTTTTATTGTTTATTTTTTGAAATTGATTTAAAGATACACATATGTCCCTATATATTTTAACACATTTGCAAAGCCCGCATTTCGTTTCAGCTAAAGGCCTCAACAATCCAGACATTTCTTAATCAAATAAAATATGTCCCACGATTATCCAGAAACAGTCGTGTTGCCAAATGATGCGGCAAAAGAGACATTTGCAAAATTTGTTGAGAGAGTACCAGCTCTCATAAAAGAAGCTGAACACGATGAAGTGTGGGGTCATCAATTGAACCCAGAAGGCAAGTACTATAACAAAGATACTGCGAATGCAATTCTTTGCAAATACTTCAAAGCGAATGATTATAAGCTAGAAGAAAGTGTGACTCAATTAAAAGAAACATTGAAATGGAGAAAAGAATTCAGACCATTACGCGCTGGTTTTATTGAAAAGCATGACTCTAAATTTACAAATATTGGATTTTTAACATACAACCCAAAGGCGCCATCTAACTGCAAAATTATTACTTGGAACTTGTACGGTGTCACTGATGAGAATATTAAGAATCCAAAGCAGTATTTCTCTGATATCGATGCGTTTGTAAGATGGAGAATTGGTTTGATGGAACAAGCTATTGGATTAGTAGATTTCACTGATAAGACAAACAACTACGTTGCTCAAATACATGATTATGGAAATGTTGCATTTTTACTGTCTGATAGCTCAGTCAAGAGTGCAGGAAAAATTGTCGTCAAGCTTTTTCAACAGCATTATCCAGAATTTTTATCTACCAAATATTTTCTTAATTTTCCTGTTATTTTATCTTGGATATATAACTTCATTGTTAAAAATTGGTTTATCTCCGAGGAAACTGTCAGAAAATTCCATATTATGCACAATGGTAAGAATTTAGCTAAGGAATTCAAGGTTGATGGTTTACCTAAATCTTATGGGGGAAATGGGCCAGAACTTAATGTCCAAAAATATGATTTGAATAAACTCAAACTTTCTGCTTATGGTGAAGCCTTGGTTGAAGAAGAATTCATGGAAACTGTTGATTTGGATATTGATTGATGGGATGAACAGATTTTGTAGATGGTTAAAGCAGTTTGCCTTTTGTATTTTTTTTTCTTTTTTTCTTTTTTTAATTTATTTAACATTCCTAAGTTATGTCAAATAGATCTATTTATTAATGAACAATAGCATTAAAATTTAACAACAAAAAACTTATACAAGTTATGTTAACAATAGGGATATTGTCGTTGAAGTTTAGATGAAACGAATAATAGAAATAATAAAACTTTGTAGAGGAATATGTTGCTTGGTTCGGTTAAAATTGGGCATACCCTATTTGAGCGCTTCTCTTACATGATTTTGTTGAATTACGGTTGCATATACACAGGCATAACCATGAAAAAGATACAAATAGACAAAAATATTGTGCTAAAAGTTGATGTTATGTACACATATTGATGAGTGTAATGTATACATACGTTAAAATGTACTTATAAAAGAGAAAGTAAACCGGAAAAAGTGAGTGACCATATTTTTCTCAATAAAACTATCATTATTCTAGGCAAGTATGGCTTTTGACAACTTAAGGCTGCTCAAAATTTGGATTATTGTTGCATGTTTAATGTATAATGTAATAAATTTAATGTGTTTAACAAGAATCATGCGTGAATGTAATCAATGTGATTATATGGTAGGCTGAATAATTAGCTTTATAGACACGCTCTCAAAGAATTCAGTTGTATGTATGCGTTATGATATTGGGCAAAGGGGCGGTTCATTATCTAGCTTTTCAGCTTATTGTTGAGCCATCAAATCTGTAGTATCAAACTTCGCATTAGAATCCAGGAAATCTGCAAGCATGCATACTTTCGGAAATGTACTGACAAGTTAGCTGCAGCAGCTCCAAATTGTTTAAGCATCAGATGATAAAGTTTGGATAATAATTTTCGTTGTATAAAGCTTAATGCAGACGGTATTTTAATAGACTATATTCAAACAGATCTGGTGCTTGCGGTGATATAACAGAGAGGCCTGATAAGTGGGTTTCAATTATATATAAGTGACATTGAATTCATCAAAATTTGAATAAAATGATTGCTGTATCCTGATCCCTTGTAGAAGATTCGTCCTTAAATCATTCATCAAAAAATGGGTACCATGGCACTACCCCCTTTATCAAACATTAACAACAATCGTATTGATATATCAAATGCCGAAGCTCCAAAGAAGATCAAGCTTCCCGGAGTTGAGCACTTGCTACAAAAAGACACAAAATCCAAAATCAACAAAAGCACATCCGCTTTTAGTCCTCATGACATTTCTGTTCTAGAACATCAAATTACTAGCAAACCAACTGAAAACGTAACTCCAGATGCAAATGCTTGGACTCTGAAATCATACTTTGGTGATAAAAATCAAAATCAATACTATAGAAACTCAAGACCGCCCTCGTTACAGACGACTCCTACTAGCAAACAAGTAATGTATTTAAACACAACCACACATACAAGTGCAAATACTAATAATAATACACATATGGCAACTAGTAACCAATATAATCAACCCTACCAGCCTATGACTAACGGATATTCTTATATACCGTCTTCTAATATTCTTATAAATCCAAATCAAACTAATAACTCAGCTTTACCCTGGAGCCATTCTCAAACAAACTACACCAATCCGCATGTTCCGCAACCCTACTATCCAGTAGATCCATGTGCTAACAATACACAATATCCAGCAGTTACACGCTCTTTTCTACCTTCCCAGCATTCATATCCGGTATCGAATGAAGGTCATCATCAAATAAACGATCGCTATTATGCTAATACTAGAGGAGGAGTTTCACATAATACAGGCAGCTACCCATACCAATTTATGGGTGGTGCTCATACAACTAAGCCTACGTCATATCAGAAGCCAATTCAACCAGCTTCTTCTATTGATCCGGTTCATCAGCAGAGACCAGTCTATGGCCCTCCAACAATTAATCAACATCCAATGAACTACGAGCCGCAGAGAAATACAAATTCTTCAACGCAAATAACCCAACCTAAAGATAATATTATGGGATATTCTTATCCTACATCAGTACCTTTGCCTCTGAACGCCTATCCTACTGAACAACACAGTGTTGAAAGTATTAGGTTAGCAATTACTGGGTTCGGCAAAGGATATTTTAACAACCAAATAATTCCAAAGCAGACAAGTGCATGGCTGCCTAAAGATGATAGATTGTTACGCCATTTGAAAGAAGAAAAAGGCTTGGGATGGAGGGATGTAGCCACATATTTCCCAACTAGAACACCAAATGCCTGTCAATTTAGATGGAGGCGAATTGTTTGCGCCTCAAAGACAACAAATATCAAAAAATCAGATTCAAAACTACGGAAAAAGGAATCTAAGAGATTGCACAATGCAACAAAATAATAAACATCTGCTTAAATTGATTGAATATAGGTTTTATATATAAGTAACCCATTTTAAGACTTTTTGTGTTTTAATTGTTTTATAAATGATATTAGTAAGTAATTGAGAAAAAAAAATAATCATCACATTTGGCTCAGCCATTCCGTTGTATTTTATTTTGGCTCTGGTGGTATGTTTCGGCTGAAATATAGGATATTTCGCTTATTTATGTTCGCAGAATTATCTCACATGATGCACACATTATAATACATGGCAATATATGTTAAACCGCTAGGTATACGGTTGAGATTTAACGCTTTTACTTGCTTTGCAATAATGCACGTACACATTTTATGAAACCAGGCTTAATTATGTGGCGTCATTTTTATGACAAATGGGGAGATTTCACAATCATAATGCACAACGCTTAAAGATGCACTGCATAATTGATGGGTGTGTGAATAAATTTGTACACATATATTTATATGTATATAAACTTGGCTTACTGATTTGATACATTTTCGCCGAACATAAACTCATCTATCGGTAGCCTTTTACTCTTTTCTGGAAAGTACCAACCGTGTAGTTCAACTAGAAGATCGACTAGTTAGTGTATAGAGTATTTACAGAATATCGATTGCTGCTAAAGTTTTTCCTCTGTTCATTTTTATTATATGTCTTATACAAATTATGAAGGTGTCAATGAAATCTATTTCATTATTCAAGAATTATGAGAACTAAGAACCCTAATTAAGCAAAGTAAAACAAAACATAGTTTCGTGTTATTTAAATAAATAATTAAGAAAGTTTGAACATACTGAGTTCACTTTGAACTCTGCTAAGTTGTCTGGAAGTTGCACTGCTTCTAAATTCCAAATCGCCAACATCAAAATAGCCATAACCGCCCAAAATATTCTCTTCAAACTCCTGCTTTCTTTTAAAAGAGTCTGAGAGGCCCATGGAGACAGCGGTGATTGTATTTTCGAGAATTGATGAGTTGGATTTTGCGAATTCTTTGTGTAATCTTGCAAATTCTTTTAAGATCCATCTCAATGTTTCAAGAAACCTGTCATTTTGTCTAAAATTGGATGATATTGTGAAAATAGTGGCTTCATCTTTCATAACGTAACCTATACCAAACCCGTCTGGCTTGAATGGAGTAATACCGAAAGCCTTCAAAGATGGGTTACCACAATTAATTGCCAAAATATCTGGGTCAAACAACAAGTCCATATCATACAACAAAAATCCAGGAACATCGTCCTCACTTGGTATATCTTGTATATCATTGCTTTTGATTTGATTTAAATAATCACGTTGCAAATATGCCAACTTTAATGCTTTCAAATGCTTTTCAAATCCTTCTCCAATACGGCACTTCTGTTTGATAGTATTAATTTCTTCAACACCTTCAACTAAATTCTCCCATCTATTTTTAGAACTAGAAATAAAGTTCTGGCATATTCTTAACAATTTAGAGTTTTGAGTAAAGCAAAGCTCTGATCTTGAATGTTCGAATCTTCTCATGCTTATGGATTCACCGATTGTAACAGCCTTACCATATAATGCATAATGACTGAGTTGAATTGCTAATTGAATTAACGAATCAGCGTTTAGCCCATCCAAAGACTTTGCATTCTTAAAGCCAAAATCAACAATTTCATTTCTAAAATCAAACTGACACAACAAGTCGCCTAGTCTATTTTCAGCTAAACGTAACTTATGAATTAAAAGCGGTTCATCATCAAAATCCCACCTTAAACGTTGGAAGTAACCAGGCTCGCACGTGATTTTTTCCAACTCATTATACTCGTTCTTAACAACCACATCGTTACTCCAAAGAGAAAAAATCTCCAAGTTTTGAATGTTTCTAGCCAATCTCAAAATTGAATCAGTATAAATATCTGATACATATCTCAACACAATAGTAGCATCACTTGAAGTTGGCTCCCATAAAACAGCAGCTAACGAGTCTTTGGAAATGAGCAATTGTAATTTATCATACCATCTAGAAGTACAGCTACCTTTTTGAATACCTGTAGCCTCATCAACGTTAGAGGTACCATGACAAATATTAAGGTAATTAACTTTTTCATCATTGATTATAAAGCTGTTTAAGTCTAAGTTTACAATGATCAATGAAGAATCAATAAGCTCCAAGCTTTCTTTATTTTTTTCATTTTCTTGTAACAATTTTCTGCATTCTTGCCATTGAGATCTGGACTCAGAAGTCAAAGAGCTAACTGAAGGCTTAAAAACATCGGTAGTCTGTTCATTTGTATCGATAATGTACTGGAAAATTTTTTGTAAATTCAATTGATCGATGATGACATCATTGTTATCATTCAATACTTTTAAAAAATAGAAATTGTTATTGCATAAAACGATCAAATGTTTTGAATTTGGATAATTCTTCACATTGATACCATTCCCATTATTGGAAGGAAACCTGGTTGTTCCAAACACATAATTCAACGAATTCATTGAAAGTGGATTCCTACTTTTTGGTGTGACATCAGGTGTCAACTTATTCCGTTTCACAGATGATATAAATTTCAAAGTACTGAAAGTTAAAATAGCGGCTCTTTCGGATTGTGTTGGAGGTAGCAAACTCCAAAAGTTTGGATCATTCTCCAAAATGAAATATGGATTCTTAGGTAAAGTTTTCCCTCTATACTCGCTATAGATATTGGTTGCATTATGATCTCTAAAATTTGAAAAAAGGTCCAAGTAGCATGAATTTTTACTGTCAAAATCTTTCAAATGGGACTGCAAAGTTTTTAACAATTGATTTTTTGGAAGTTGCGATAAAATTGATTTGGATTTTGCAAATTCTTCAGGACTTTGCAATGGTTCCAATGCCTTCAAGGCTTCTGTGAAAGAACTTTCCAACAGTGGCAATGGAAGTTTCTTTAATTTCGATTCCGAAGTCATTTGCTTGTCCTATGATTTTCTTCTGACGTTACTATTGGATATTAACTTTGGCTTTGAAGCACACTGGGTGGTGATGATAAAAGTGAGAGGGATTGCAACTGCCTTTTATAACATTTGATATATTGAAATGCAATTAAGCTTTTCAAAATATATCTACATAATATTTAACTACGTTAACAGGGGTAATCACACATACATGACATTTTGATCATGTTTCCGAATAGAAATTGATATGCCCAAACATGAGAAAATTGAAATCCCGTGGAAAATGTGGGGTAATTCCTTATTGATTCTTCTCCCATCATCATAGATTTCTCCTGTTGACCGTAATGCATTCGTGACATCCGGCTGACATATACATATCATGCTTGCTAAAAAAATAAGTAAATAAAAAAAAAAGTCTTTTGGTTTTCAAGGTGACAGTGTAAAATCGAAAGTAGTCGTACGAAGTTTTTAATCTAAATATGATCACGTGGCTACACAAAGGGCATGTTTATAGCACGTGAATTTCTTAGACTATTTGAAACAAATTATTAAGTTACCAATTCTTTTGTTTTTCAAGATAATGCAGAAAAAGAGCATCTACTGAAAATAAGTTGTGAATGCGCACCTGAAATATTTTTACATATTTTTTCTACTTTCTTTTTCTTAGCGCTCCTCACAAAAAAAATCGATGTAAGCTATCTCTCTTATTATAATGCTTTAAGATATTCTACTTTTTAAAACCCAAAGCCAAAAAAAACAATTGAGAGAAATAATGTTGAAAAAAAAATTATGGTGGCCCTACCAAAAAAAAATTGCAAAGGTTACTATGGAGCGCATTGAAGTAAAGAAGACTTACAATATATACTGAAGTCAGAAATTTATTAAAAGAAAAAAAAAAAAAGGAAAATAATTTTCAAATAGTGAATATTCATTTACTCTTAATTATTACCAGTTAAGCAAGAACTATAGTAGTAAACTTATTGTTGAATTTAATAATCAGATAATTAAGTAATCATGTCTGCAGAAGAAGTCGTTGATATTCCAGAAGAACAACAATTTGAAGAACAACAAGAAGAATTTGACGTTGTCTCTGAAGTTAAATACGTTGACTTGGCCACTAAAATCCCAAAGGAAGTTCAAGACGCCCAAGCTTCCGTCAGATTGTTCAACAAATGGTCCTATGATGATGTTGTTGTTAAGGACATTTCTTTAACTGACTACATCCAAATCAGAAACCCAGTTTTTGTTGCCCACACTGCTGGTCGTTACGCTTCCAAGAGATTCAGAAAAGCCAGTTGTCCAATCATCGAAAGATTAACCAACTCCTTAATGATGAACGGTAGAAACAATGGTAAGAAATTAAAGGCTGTCAGAATCATCAAGCACACCTTAGAAATTATCCACGTTTTAACTGACCAAAACCCATTACAAGTTGTTGTTGACGCCATCATTAACACTGGTGCCAGAGAAGATACTACCAGAATTGGTTCTTCTGGTGCTGTTAGAAGACAAGCCGTTGATGTTTCCCCATTAAGAAGAGTCAACCAAGCCATCTCTTTATTAACTGTTGGTGCCAGAGAATCTGCCTTCAGAAACATCAAGAGTATTGCTGAATGTTTAGCTGAAGAATTGATTAACGCTGCCAAGGGTTCTTCTACTTCTTTTGCTATCAAGAAGAAGGATGAATTGGAAAGAGTTGCCAAGTCTAATCGTTAAAATCTTTTACTGTTTATTATTTCAGATTTATTATGTTATATTTTTTTCTCGTTTATAATAATTAGTATCCAAATAAACCTCACCTTATGAAAATTAATAGTTATTTTTGGGCAAATGAAGAGAAATGGAATGCAACTGAAGAACAAAGATAGTGAAGAAGAGTAGCTGTGAATCATACTTTCGATGCTGAACGAAATGATGAAATATTGGGATATGACTGTTTAATATCTTTAGCTTTGATAATGAAAGAGCATCTTGAAAAAAGTGATGATCCGATATAATTTACTGAAAATCGTATCTCTGTATTATCCAGTTCTTCGTTTCTTCTCCATTTATTCAAATTTTGCTACGGTTGTAGAACTATATATTGTCAAAAAATCCCGAATAATAATGTAATTATTTATATACAAGTTTTACATTTATGTATTACTCATTCCATCCTTCTGGAAACCAAGAAGGCAAGTATCCTTCAACGTATAATTTGACAAACTCTTCATTGTTATCTATGGCATCTGAAAGACGTTCCGAAAGTTGTTTTTTCAATTCTAGATTAATAGCTGTTTTATTAACTTTCAAGTAAAACATTCTATCTGGTTTGGTGAACTCTGCTAAATTGATTATTCCTGTGACAAATCCATTACTTGACACATGTACTACTTTACCAGCTTTATCTCTCTTTTTTAAAGCAACTGGTGAAGATCCAAAGGGATTTGATGCAGCTTTTATGGGTTTTTCTGTCTCCTGCGTATTTTTATTGAAGTCATCAAAGTAAATATTATAATCTTTTAAATCTTTTAATAATGCAGAAGTGAGTTGCTCAGCAGTAGCAGTAGCCGGGATAGCAGACTCGTTGCCAGATAAAATTCGTACTTTCAAAGGCAAATATCTCTTTCTAATTTCACCAGTGAAGAATGATCTATGTGTCAACTCTTGACCTTGATAGCAGCCCTTATTGAAAGATATAATTGGAGAGTTGCCACAGGAATAAGAAACTTTCTCGATAGAAGATAAGTGATCGTCATCCGATTCATCTAACTTATTCAAATACTCTTCATATGTTTCATCTATCCCATCATTTTCAATTGCCATTAAGTTATAATTGAGTTCAATAGGTATATACTTATTTGGTTCCAAATCTTGAATTTCAGGAATGTCATTTATGCATCTTCTAAATTCAAGTTCTTTTTCAGTGACAATTGCATGCTGAGAATCATTATCCAAAAAAGATTGTTCCGCGCCTTTATTAAGGATATCAAAAGGGTTATCAATGAATTTACTTGTGACCAACTTCAAAGCAGGCTCTGGAAACCTTTCATCTATTCCAATCCCAAAAATATTATTATTCAAAAACTGCAAATTATCCGACTTGAATAAACTTTTAGATTTTAAAAACTCAACAAACTTTTCATTGGCAGATGCTGGAGAATTTAGCAATAAGTTATTCTTTAACCATTTTTTTTTAATGAAACTTAAAATTTCTGAAAATTTCTCTATTTCTTTTTCATTATCTGGATATATGTACCAACTATTAATATATGAAGTATCTATCTGATTCAAATTCACTTTTGATACAATTTTATGAGCTTTAAACATCTTAGTCATTTCATCCAAAACACTGCTATGGATCTCAATCAAATAATTAGAATGCTTTTTATCTTTTTTAGGAAGAAGCACGAGTTGTTCATTATTTTTGATCTCATGATGTTGAGTATTACTAATCAATGGATATATCCAAGCATCAGATAATAACCTACCTTTGGAATTCAAGAATAAAGTATAAAGCCCCACTTTTTTATATCCCAGATTTTCTGTATTATCGAAAAATAAATTTTTATTAATGTAAAAACTATTATCATTTATAAGAACATCCGAAAAATTATTTTTCAGAATAAGTGGATTCAGAAACTTCGATGTCATTAATCCATTGATGAATTTGTTAGCATCTTTTCCAACGACTTGAATAAAACAAGTATTAGACAATTTAGCAAACTTCATTACTTGTAATTATAGCAAAGATATGTTCATCATCCTTTGAAACATCATCAAGTCTACTTTTTATAATGGTGATCACTTATAATAATCAGTGGTTGTCATCTAGAAATGTTAAAATATCGCATCGTGGATTCATTAATTCAAGATTGATGTAATCATGGCCGTACCGGATCCCGTGAAGATCACGTTTATACATATACATTATCGCCGTTTTATGCATGTGCGATTCAAACGAAGCACCGTTTTACCCAAATCAGACACACCATTAGGCGAGAATATCCTTTGATAAAACAATCAATGAGCAATAGTTCTTATTAGCGGTTGTACAAAATCAAGTATCCTTTTACAAGTATGATCAACTGCTTTATTTGTAGTAGTATCTACAAAAATAAAGTTTTATTTCAACTTCATATTTAAATAAATGTTTTTTTTTATTTTTATTTCCTTTTTTTTTTCTGATTCAATTTTTTTTGGCTCTTCTTTTTTTAGTTATCACACACCAAAACTTTAAAAGCACGGGAAAAAAAATATGTCTATGCATTGACTATATGGACCATACAAGGCGACAATAATAAAACAAAACTAATGCGAATTCTATTAGTACTTTCAGTATAAGTATGTATATCTAATCATTTGCCTTAACTATCTCTTATCTTGTATCTTCATATTTGATAACTTTTTAGTATAAATAAAAATTGAAACTTTACCTAGATCTTTAACGTTGTTCGTTTAGAGAATTTCTCAAATATATTGTTTTAAAGCAGGCCAACTATTAGTGAAGGAAAATAAGTGAAAAATACGCAGAAAAACAATTTTATATTACAGAGAGATAAGTAAAACCACAAAATGGATATTTCAAAAATATTAGACGTTTCTTTAGAGCCCTCTGATAAACTAGAACGTTTACTCAAAGATGCAACTAATTATGCTAATCCAGATAATGATTATATTATCCCATGTCCAATGGCAGATTTCCAAAAAGAATTAACAGATGCAATTGTGTCGTTACATTATTCCGATATTTTGAAGTATTTTGAAACAACAACAAAAGACGATTTATTATTAATTGACTCCTTACAGAAATTGTATTTAAATATTCAACTTATTAGTACGCATCCTTATTTACTCATAGATCATTTCATGCCAAAATCGTTGACTGCCAAAGATATCCCTGAAAAGTTAATTCAAACAAGTGGAAAGTTTAAAGTTTTAAGAATGATTTTGGATATTGTTTGCGGTATACAAATTTTCCGAAGATACCTAAAAAGTGAGTTAAATCTTGAAAAAACGAATAATACGACCTTCAATGGTACGTATAATGGAAGCGGGCATAATCATAGCAGCTCTTCTTCTACTTTTTCTAAAAAGAAAAACCAATCTATTTTTAACAGTGTCAAGTTAAAGTTGATTGATCTGATTGAACCTTTAAATAGTAAGAACTATTTAATAATTGCTAGACAAGGTAGAACTATTGACTTACTTGAATCCTTATTACTAGGGTTAAAAGTCAGCTACGTTAGATATTCTGGGAATAATGTAAAAAATAGTTCATCCCGTTCTAAGAATAATAATCATTTAGATGCAGAACATGAAAGTAGTAAAAACACTTCGAAACATTTAAAAACTAATGATCCATTTGTTTTACAAGGTGATGATGCCAGGGAATATATCAACAAAAGAATCAATAGTTATCCTATCAATCTTAATTCAGATCTTGAAAACTATGCTAACCATAGCATTAATTTGAATTCATATCCTATTTATCCTATTACTATACATATTATCTCTTCTGATGATTTAACTGATTACAATAATAATACTGAAAAGTACAATGGTAAAAACAATACTGACGCAGCAATTCAGAAAGTTAGAAATTTTTTCAGCTTATTCGAAAATACCGCTTTCAAACTTGACTTAATTATTCCGTTTGACATCTCCATGGATTTGAATTGCAATGTTATTCGAAAGATTAGAAAGAAGAATTATACCAGATTGACTAGCCTAGTTGATCAAGTCCCAATATTAAGATTGATTCCTATATATACTGTAGATCATATTGCTACCAATTTCAACTGTTCACCAAAAGATTTTATAAATATCGATGAAACTTTCCGTAATACTGTCAGTGCTATAGTTGTTGAAAGAGGGCAAGTAGGTTCGTTAGATTCCAACATGAAAACTATAATTAATAATAATCTAGATTTTATTGAAAATTGGTTATTGTATTACACCAACAAAAAAGGCAATACAAATCATGCAGGCAGTGAACAAGAAAGTGTTGATAAGAATCGTTGTATTTGGCCAATTCCACCTATTCCTTCAATACCTATTTACGAACCACAAGACGTTGAGAAATCATTATTGAAAGAAGTTAATTATACGCCAGAGGATGATTACAGCGATGTTGAAGAAGAAAAAAAGACTGGTAAAGATATTACAGACAATTCTAATTATGATGATTTTAATCCTGATATTGAGACCATTATTAAAGTGGATACACATAATGGATATTCTGTGGATGATAATAATAGTAAAGAAAACATATCTGATTTAGCATATGGTGTTAGAAGACGGAAAGTTAAATTACATTTTGACCCGAGATTAGAATTTGAGAATCTTCCACTTTTCAAAAAATTATACTTAAAAACGAATAATGATTACTTCTATGATTCCAAAAGATTATCTGGTAATTACATTTTGAATCCTGTTCAATTGAATAATAGGTCGTCCATTATTGGTATTGAAACAGATTCGGTTATGACACATAGCTCATATAATGATTACATTATAGAACAATTAATTTTAACACATTTTGAAATGTACGAAATCAATGTGAAATATTTAAAGTTTAAAAACATTGAAAACGATGTCAATATTTCAAAGAAATTGGCTAAAGAGCATCTACAAGATTTTAGATACAGCTTGGATGAATTTGAAGAATTCTTGAGAAAAAATGAAGAATTCATTAAAAAACAAAATCAGATAGAGAAATACACCAATTTTTTGAAAAGGATTATTGAGAAAAAAGAGAAAATTAAAACTGATTTGAATGATGAATTTGAGAAACTATCAAATGAGTCGAAAGAGGATGAAACAGAAATAACAGGTGACAGGCAGGAATTAATTGACAATGAATTGAAAATTGTAGAACTAATAAACAGGAAAAGAGAAGCTTCTAAACTGCTACATCTAAAGCAAAATGAATTGAACTATTTGATTGTGGAGTTAGTTAAGTTAAAGAAGATCAAGAACGAAAACATCATGGATATTGCTACCAAAACAGAGAAGATTGATAAGGAGTTGATGGGAAAAGTTAAAGAGACTATAGAAGAGTACGGAAACATTGAAGATGTTGAAGGATTTAACAAGAAGAGAAAGTTAAACGATGTGGTTAGTGAGGTTGATGGATTAGCATTGGAGATCAGAAATGAGATTAGCAATAGCGAAAGCACGATCTACGGTAAGAACAGAAATAGGTATAGAAGAAAATGAAAGTAAAGGGATGATTCTATGACATGTTGCATTTGTAATATATATATATATATATACATATATTGATTTTGTTGTTGGTTGAAGTTGCTGATGCATATATTCATGTTGAAATTTTGTCACGTATAATATCTTTTCTAGGCGTTACCATCTTCTCAATACGGATACTACCTGATCGCACTCGATTACAATTAATCTAAGATAATCAGGGGGGGGCATGCGATGCTCGCGTATATTTATATTCGATTATATGTTCAAAATTGTAAGAGACTTGGAAAATTACCTTTTAAGAATTCTCTTGTATACAAAGGAGCCAAAAAAAAAAAAAAGAAGTTAACACGCTGCGATCTATAAAAGGTTGGGAGCACGGTAAAGAAAGAATAATGTGCATCGTAATTTTAGATTGTCTACACAGAGAGATAGCAGAATATATAAAGTAAACGATTGCTTTATTCTATTGTGTTTTGCTTTAATAAAGGCCAAAGTTCTAAATTTTTCTATTTATCCATCTTCTTCATTACGCCAGCATCTCGTAGTTAGCTAATAGAAGTTAACAACATTCACAAAAAAGGAAAGAATAAAAAAATATATCAACATATATAAATTGGTACAACATATCAGAAAAAAAAGAAACACCAGAAAAGACAACACAGAACAGAAAAAGAAAAGAAAAAGAAAAAGAAAGAGCTGCAAAGTAGAGAAACAACATTGGAGTGGCTGCATATAATATTGTTACTATAAAACGAAAGATCAGAGATACTTGAAAGAACACTTATTACGTGATCTTGTTATTTAAAACAAAGAAAATAAAACAAAACTACCACTCAAAAGATTGAAATATCATCCTTTTAATATCATTCAATCCGTGAGACACACACTTCAACAAGATAGAACAACATTCGCGTTATGAACTGATAAATAATGTCTGATATTTGTGAAGGATCTGCATATATTACAAGTCTTTCCAGTTTTGTCAAGAACCATGAATCCCAGCTCATGGATACACAGTTGATATACAATAGGTTTCTAATAAAAGATGCAGCAAAGCGGAGTAAGGCATCCAGTGCTAATGAACACAATCCAATATCCACATCTAATTCAAGTCCAGAAGAGTCAAAATCAGACCCGAAACCAACTAACATAACCGCCCTGGATTCTTCAAATAGTAGTATCTCCACGAATACCCCTAACCGAAAACTAGTTAGATTGTCTTTAACATTGCATCACTTATATTTCCTTCTAGATAGCTTTAGCAAAATAAACTTGGAATCGGGACCTTTGAATATTAGAATTTTTGATGTTGATTATGAAAATATGACATCAAACTTGTCAATAAATGATGATACAGAATGGTTGAAAGATTCAATAAATGGTGGAAATGATTTTGGTCAAGAGTATGTCTCATTTTTATCCAATCATTATTATAATACGAAGGCCAAAAGAATTAGCAATTATGCGAGCTCTATCAATTCAAATAATTCTATGACTTCCATGTCTTCTGTCAAATCTGCATTTTCTACTATATGGAATTCGTTTTCCTTAAACTACAATAATGCAGCCTCCAAAAGTAACTCAAATAGTCAAGCAGATGAAGTTACTATGTTTGATAATCCCATAATTGTTAATTACTTACAGTATTTAAATACATCCATGCGCAAAATAACCTCCTTGAGATTGGCTCCTGACGTGCATTCCAAATTGATCAAGAATTTCGAAGAATATCCATTTGATAGAACAACTCCGCTAACAATCTTTGAAAATTTACAATTTCTTGAGATTGATAATGTCAAACCAAATGATATATTTGGGTGGCATTCTTTGGCGTCTATGTTGAAAATATTTACTGTGAAAAATGTGGATATGAATAACAGACTTTACATGATTTTTATAGAACTACCATGGCAAGATCAAAATAATAGAAATACAAAGCATATGGTTGAAAATAGTGGTCTGTCGTTTCTCAAAGATGAATTCAATTTAAGTACATCTTCACTACCTGCATCTCCTATAAATACCACTGGGTTTAATTTCAATAATGCGTTATTAGCCAGTTCACAATCAAACATAACGGCAGTATCTGCAGCAGCTTCTTTATCTGTAAATGGAGAGAAAAAAAAAGGGAATAGAAAGAAGCATAAATCATTCAGTACTTTAAGAAAAAAGAAAGTATCTAATAGACATCAAATACCATCGTCTACTACACCTTCTCAAGAGCCTAATGATCATCATCATTCCAATGGCCATCTGACACCTTCAATTAATGTGGCTACCTCAAATTCTTCTTCTACAGTTCATCTGCCTACAGTCTCGGGTAGTGAACTATACCCATCATTATCACATCCTTTCTATCAATCGAAATGGAAGTACATAACTTATTTATCTTTTACAAACACAAATTTATCCACACTTTTATCTCCAAAAGAAAATGGCGAATTGTCCGATGAATTTTTCAAGTTGTTCGAAAATTTATCTTACTTAGATTTATCAAAAAATAGATTTAAGCATATTCCAACAAGTATCAAGTATCTCACTAACTTGAAGTCATTAAATTTAAATGATAATATGATTACAGATTTAAAAGTTTTCAGAAAAATGTATGCACGAAATAAGGAAAAGGACACATATAAATTTGCCATTAAGAATTTAAATGTTTTACTTTTGAAAAATAATTCCATTGCAAATTTAGAGGGCGTTGAATGTTTGATGCATTTAACTAAACTTGATGTTTCAAATAATAAAATACAGTTTTTGAAGGATTTCAAATATCTAATTTTGTCAGCGATACATATTAATAAGTTAAACGAAGATATTATTAAGAATGATGTGATTTCAGATAGATCCCTTTTGAAAAAGGGTAAATTAAGAATCAATCCTGCTGATATTAATAATATAGATCTTCTCGCTGACGTGAATAATTTTAAACAAATCAGATTAAGCAAAAATCCTAATCGTTTTCCTTTGACAAGTTTGCACATTGCTGGCAACCCATTACAATACTTGGATAAAAACTATAGAATCAAGTTGTTCAACTTATTTAGTGTAACAGGCTGGGTCTCGTATAAACATCCAAAATGTATGAAGATCAATGGGTATAGTCCAAGTTATATAGAGGCCTATTATTTGATGTCCAATGATGAAATTGAGAAATTGAATGTCCTAGAGTCTGATGTTGCCAAAAATGCACAAGATCAATCCTCACGTACTATCAATCAAGACAGATTTCAGATTATTTTAAATTTTAAAAAATATTTATTTGACAACGATCCATACTTTCATCAATTTAAATCTAATGATTCAATAGAAGATTTTATTAGAGAAAGTAATTCTGAACTAAGATCAAGTGGGCTTTTGAAAAGTATTAGCAATTATAGTTTACAATTATTTAGCGGAGCTGAGAATGATAGAACAGTATTGAAGCATGACAGAACCTTGCTGATGCCTAAGGATAATCCTATAAATATTAAAAATAACAAGCTTTACTATATCAATCCGCAAAGAAATATTTCAGGCGATAGTGTTATTAAGGGTCTTTCTAGTCCATCTACAAGTGCACTTTCTCCAACTAATGTTACATTTGATTTGGATAGTGCTGACATAAGTAGCAATGTTGTCGTTAATAAAGGGTTACTGAAAAGGAGCGTCAACTTCAATAGCCTAAGTTTGGCTAATAATACCATTGATACACCGAAGCCAACATTCCAGTTAGAAAAATTAAAGCCACTCGGTCGTACAGCAATTAACTTCTCAAGGCCTAGCAACTTAACTAACTTGGAAGCTTCAAAGTCATTAAATAATTTACTAAATTTATCCAAAGCATTAAGCCTTGAAGATGAAGATGGAACTAAAAATGAAATTATCAGAAAACCCACGGAAGGCTATCTTCCTACTGCGGAGACTTTGGAAGTTAGAAGCGTTCATGATGATTCAGAAGAAGTTCCTAATTCAGCTTCTACAGTTTTAGAATCAGAGAATAGACAAGATGCAAATAGCACAAATGACCATAAAAGAAGTAAATCAAGTGCATCAATTCTATCAATAAAGACGTTAGCCAATTCGTAACGTCATTCCTTTCTTTTTTTTTTAATACTATTTTTTTGTATTTAATATTTATCACTATATATATTTCACACTCTCCTGTCCTTTTTGTTTTTGTTTCTTATACCATTTTAAATACGCATTAAGTTATTTATTTTTTTTCATTTTAACCATCATTTCACTAATTTTATTCAATACCATTTTGATCTTATATATATATATATATATATTTGTAATATTATTGAGTATAATATGTATTGAAAGATGTAGAATATTCTTGGCTGTACAGTGGTAAAACTGAATAAACAGATTGATCCAAAGTTTTTAGTTTTTTAGTTTTTAGGAGTATATTGACTACTTTGAATAGTTAAATAGAGTAAATAAATCTATATTCGCACTTAAAAAGTAATTTTTCCAGAATTACCTTTATATACTACAGATTAGTAAAGAATGCGCAATCTTTCAATCAAGTATAAACGTGCCTGGATATGATTACTAAGAATAAAATGTATATTTGTAATGTCTGGACAAACAATTTCTTTTTAGGGCGAAGACAGCAGCCAAAAAAATGTAGCTTTATGAGTCTCGCCATACTTACGATAGTAAATAGTAGAACAGAAGAACAATTATTTTTTATCAGACGGTTGTGAGATCATTTGGAAAAAATTCTGTAATACACACATGTTGACCGCGAGATGAGAAGAAGATGTAATGCAGGCTGTCTATATATAAAGCATCTTACTATTTTTAACGAACTGACAGACTTGAGTAATATCGAAGCCCTTACACCATGACATATATTCTGTAAAACACCTTGTTACCCTCACACACATACATCTATACCTCTGATGTTACTGAGAGACTTACCAAGAACCAGTACGGCCAAAGCTAACCGACTGGTATTCAAACATCAACCTGCAATTTCTCACCTCATTTGCGTTACATTAATAGCCGGCAATAATTTATGTGGTTCGAACTAAGAAAAGAAGTTTTGTTGAATAAAGCAACACATTTCATTAGTGTGAGTGTTAAACTGAGTAGCCTGGTAATTTTCTATTTTATACACTTGAAATCGCTCCCGTAGAGGGCAATATGACGTAGGGGCAGGATAGCACACAACTGAGATACTACTATTCATCCGTACGGCATCATCGTCCACACATCATTTATTTTCTATATAAGACCAATCTGGAAATTCAGTACTTTGCAGGAAAAAAAAGGAATTCCGTGGAAAAAGTGTGCAGGCAAGCATCGACATTATTGACTGCGTTAAAGTTAATCCACAAATAGAAAATCAGAAGAATTTGTAGGCGAGCTAAGTAGACTGTTAATAAGCTATACTACAATAGGCTGCTGCCAAATTATGATATACAGCAAAAAGTGGCTTGTCCTTTAAGTGATTGCGTGTGTGCAGGCATGGGTTTACTTTTGGAGAAGTAATTAAAGTTTCAGTAAATGCCGTTGGAAAATTTACACACGCAAAAATAGAGAAGAAGTAGTCATTTTGATGAGATGACAGTCTCCACAGTTTCTCCATTTTGGCAGAGCGTGTGAAGATTTCCTGCTCCATTTCTCGTGCAAACAGATGTTCGTGAAGCTAGATAAAATTGTTTTCTAGAGACTTCGCTCATTTGCCGTGAATTTAGGTTTATCCACAATTTTCATGCTATTCCGTCTGCCTGTTTACTCATCTACGTGAGATATCTTCATATAAATCTTTTTCAGATAAAAAGGATCAAAAACTGTCTAGACATATATATTAGGTGTTTTGCCGTTTTTTTTTTCATTCAGAACAAACAGTATTCATCATACACTTTTTGGTATCATACACTACTTTTTTAATTATAATATCGTTAAAAACTTTTTGTTGTTTCGTCAAGTTACTAATTACAAAATGCTGACTACTGACGAAGATATCACACATAAAGATGACGGAAAACATAAACAGAACATTACCACAATCGACGCTGATGCTGAAAAAATACAATATGACGTAGAAACGCTAAGAACCATACCAAACGGCACAGTTGACTTGCTCAATCGTTCGCTATCCACCAGACACGTCAGCATGATCGCCATCGCAGGTACCATAGGCAGTGGTTTGTTCCTCGGTACTGGTAAATCATTGTCTACTGGTGGCCCCTTGTCTTTATTGATATGTTATTCCTTGATTGGGTTGGTAGTATACATCACATTATTAAGTATTGGAGAAATGAGTACCATCTACCCGGTGGCTGGTTCGTTCTGTACGTTTGCTAGGAGATTTGGCTCCGAGTCTTTGGGATTTACAAATCTAGTCAATTACTGGTTTAACGACGCGGTTTCCGTCGCTAGTGACTTGACCGCCATTCAGTTGATTCTTAGTTACTGGACAGATTTCAAATACTTCTGGATTGTCTCTTTGGTGGTTTGGGTATTTCTTTTGAGTTTGAATGTATTCCATGTTAGGCTCTACGGTGAAGCAGAATACTGGTTGGCTTTGTTAAAGATTATTAGTATTATAATTTTTTTTATTGTTAGTATTGTTGTTAATGCAGGCCACAATAATTCCCATGAATATATTGGGTTTAAGTACTGGTCCATTGGAGATGCACCATTTGTTGATGGGTTTAAAGGTTTCGCTTCTGTTTTTGTGACTGCAAGTTTCAGTTATGGTGGTACGGAATCATTGACCTTGACTGCAGGGGAAGCTGTCAACCCAACTAGAAACACTCCTAAAGTGGTAAAAACAGTGTTCTGGAGAATTATCATATTTTACATTTTTACAGTATTTTTTATTGGTATGAATGTCCCTTATGATTATCCAAATTTATCCACCAAAAAAGTCATTACATCTCCATTCACTATTGTGTTGCAAATGGTAGGTGCTAGAGCTGGAGGCTCATTTATGAATGCTGTCATTTTCACATCTTTAATATCTGCTGGCAATCATGCTTTATTTGCTGGTTCTAGATTGCTTTTTACTTTAGGAACAGATGGATATTTTCCAAAAATTTTCACTTATACCAATAGATTCAAAGCTCCATATATTTCAGTGCTAGCAACTTGGTTGCTAGGTGGGTTATGTTTTGGTTCCTCTTTTATCTCTGCAGGTGTCTTGTGGAATTGGTTACAATCCATTGTGGGTGTATCTAACCAATTGGCATGGTTAACTATCATCATTACTTCCTTCAGATTTAGGGCGGGTTTAAAAGCTCAAAGGAAAGAACATTATTTAAAGTTTAAAAATTGGACATATCCATACGGAAATATTTTTGCTGCAGGTTTTATCATTGTGATCATTTTTGTTCAAGGTTGGTCCAGTTTTGCTCCCTGGAATGTGTCCGATTTTTTTTCGAATTACTTGGAGTTGATAGTATTTCCACTTTTTTATGCCATTTGGTGGGTTTTTAAGCGAGACAAATGGGTCAAGGTGGAAGATATGGATTTTGAAACAGATTTGTATGTTGAAACAGAAGAAGAAAGACTATTGAACGAAAGGTTGGATAATTTGAAAGGTTGGCCCAAGTGGAGAAACAATTTGTTAGACTATGTTACCTAAGGTCTGAAATGTATTTATGTTAAGCAGTATTATAATAATATAGAGTATAAAAAATGTTTTAGAAAATGTAGAATTTTTCGACTATAAAAGTAAAAGTAAAAATAAAAAAAAAGAGACTAATTTAAATTTTATGAAAATTTGAAAATCTATGAATCACCTTTTGTATGATCCAATGGAGATCAAGTGCATCTGTATCCAGACTTACGGTTTCCTAGTGTGAAGTAGTTGTGAATTATGAATAAAATTCAAAATCGTCGATTCTTTGTTTTAGTGATACAAGATTTTATCAAGTATTAGTAACTTTTTGTCAAATTTTTCAGGCAAGCAGTTAGTCAGTTTTTAGATCAAATCTAGTTTTTGCATTGTGTCACTGCCAAATGTTGGCAGCGCTTCGCAAAAAAGAATTATACATTACAGTCAGAAGCAAGACCCATTTTAAACGGCCTACATACTTTTTTTCTCTTTTTTCTGCGGATTAATTACATTAATCAGCTCCATCTGATAAATCACATCACACATCAGGTACATTCTTATATCTTCAATTAACTTGTCATACTATAAAATAACATCTGCTATAAAATATTTAATGTTAAATAATAAGTTCATCGTGGATCACTTTCTAATTTTACCTAACAATATTTTATTATAATATCAAGGAACAAATTGAGCAGCAAACAACCCATTATATATATTAATAGTTTCAGCTCAGCGGCTAATGAACATAAATCAGATTCCTGAACCCAATACAGTCGAGTTTCACCAATATCGGCAAGCAATAGAGCAGCGGCAGAATAGCATAGATAATCTCTGTTCACCTCCTTCTGATAAAAGCAGCAACGGTGAAGGTTCAGTAAGAGGTACAGCTGGGTCAGTTCGTTTTTGTAATTCGCAGCCTAGTAACAGCTCTCAAGAAGATTCTGGATATAATAGTGACACTTACTTAACAAGAAACAATAACACGTACGGTGTTAATAATATAAGGATACATACGTCGGCGCCGCTAAATCTGAGGACTCAGAAGGGTATAAATTTTATGCATAGTAGCAAGAGCCTAAGATCATCAATAGCAACACATTCATCATCTATTGGTAACTTATCCGTTGCGAAGTCAAGATCGCTGAATATTCCTATATACAGACGCGTTTCTCATAGAAAAGCGACTTTCAGAAATTGTTATTCAAGAACTAGAAAACATTTGGTTCTAAGGAAGGCTGAAAAGAAACCAACATATTCTAAATTTTACAAAGTTAATAATAAAACTATATCAACAATTAAGAAAAAAGAAGAAAGCTCAGTAGAAGAACTAGGGAAACAAATTCAGGACTTTGGATTGAAATAAGTGAAATATATATATATAATAATAATAAAAGACGCCGCTGTACACTATTGTCATGCTGCTCAAAGGAGTTCGGAAAAAAAAGTTGGAGAAATCATCTTATTCAATTTCTCAACGTATATTCAATGTTCATCAAATGGTTTCTCTTTTTAACAAAATTACCCTAAGGAACACCATGGAGGATCAAACAAGCATTATTGATGCGGTTAATGCTAACGACATAAAAAATTATGAGATTTTGCTGTTAAATCAGATCAAGTTGTCACAAAATATTCCAAATGGCTATCTCTTGATTTATGATAAGGCAAATGATATGTTTAAATTTACTGATAAAGACATATTAGCTATGCAAAATGTCTCGGATTCGAATGAGCTTTTAATTATTCGCAGAAAAGTGACTCTCTATGATTATTCAAAATTTGAAGTGATTGCAAAGTTTAAAGTTTGTTTGAATATCATGCGGGATATGATATTCAAAACCGATTCAGATTTTTACGACGTTAAGAATGTGAAAAATACGTTCTTTTTTCAGGTTTTCAAGAAATTTCAGAGATTCTATAGTGTTCCAAATTACTTGTTAGATAAATCAACATTGGATATCATTGTTGTAAAAGAACTAATCAAAAAAGTTGAGTCAGCTTATTTTGAAATTGATTTAAAAACACCATTGGATACGAAAAGAAAGATTTTTGCACAAAATTGTATCATTAGATCCGAATACTTAGAAAACTGTCTGTGAAAAAATAAAAGTAGCAGATAATTAATGTATAGTAATACAAATTTTTAATATATTTGTAAATATCAAGTTCCGTAAAAGCTATTATTCATCATTTACGTATAGGCTATGTACAAATCAGGGATAACATTCAGGTCAAAACTCTTACTTCTTTCGGCCTCGTATGATGCTTAAGCCCTTAAAACCTGCATATCCCGTAAATTTTTAGAAAGAAAATGAAAACAGCTAAAATTACTCCTGATATTCGATATAAAACTAAGAAAAAAAATTTAAGTCTGTCGCTTAAGACGTGAATTTGAAGGTGAATTTAATTGAAAAAGATTTATTTCTAAGAAGTTTAAAATCTTTTAATGTTCTTGTAGTTTTGAATTTGTTTTTGAAGTTTGGTCAGTGGTTTCTTCCGCATCTTGTAGTATAATCTGAGTTCACTTTTGGCATATTATCTAGTTGTGTATTTTGTGGATACGAAGCCAAGAAAAACTTTACAATACTTTGGTTTCGCATAAAATTTAAAGAATTAGTAACGTTGGATTTAATGAAAAGAAAAACATTGTTAGCCATAGAACTGCTGTTTGTAGACATTTGATTATGGACGCGTTATTACAGTGTTTAGCAATTCGTTACACTCGAAGTTGAAAAAGAGGTGGTGATAGTTTTTTTTCTTTCTCTTTTTATTCGAAAGAGCTAATTCAAGACTCCATTTCAAATCTAAATTTAATCTTCGGTTTGCAAATTTTATAAGTTTTGGCACATTTCTTGTTTTTTTTACTTCATTTACTACCTAAATACAACTATAAATTTTGTTTATGGTCCAAAAAATGGTCAAAACAGTTCTGGAAATACTTTTTTCTAAATAAAATTTAAACAAAAATCTTCAAACTAAAGATCTGAAAATTTACTCATGAGTATGCAATTTTCTTTTTTGTTGTTGTTCTTTATAGAATGTTTCAGTCGCATTTAAATTATCCTACACGTGATATAAGTCACTTTCTTTGGATACAACTTACCGCGTTAGGAAGTATTATCTGTATGTTCAAATCTGTCAAACTTCTTTTTGTGAGTTTTGCCTAAAACACTTCCATTCAGCTAGCTAACAGCCGCTCCGCTTGTACATTTCTGTCAATTTCCTTTTCTACCCTTAACTTTTTTCTATTTTTGTTTTATTTTTTTTTTTTATTCTCAGAATAAGCGTTAAAAAATGAAATACGAAAAATATAAGAAAGAATGCATAATGCTAACAAACTGACTTTTTAAATGCCAATCGTGCTAGACAGTCTTGAGTATATATTAGAATTTACCAATACAGTGACTATGTCTAGCTATATCCAATACGACCATAATTTATACCTTCCCATAGGCTTATGTAATAGGTCATACAAGTTTGTGACCTTTCCGAACGGATTGCTAGCTCTTCTAATCTCCGATCCAACGCAGGATATGTCATCAGTAGCACTATCTGTCAGCACCGGTGCTTATAATGATCCAAAAGAATTTCCAGGACTTGCTCATTTCTGTGAGCATATGATAATGCTACAATCCAAAAAATATCAGCAAATTAATACATTGCAAAAATTGGTTGTCGGGGCTAATAGTGGTTTGGTGAACGCATACACAACAGGAGAATTAACTAACTTCTACTATCAACTTAAATGCCCAAACAATGATTTTGCTCCTCTTCTAGAATCTCTTGATGTATTCTCAAGCTTGCTTAAAGAACCATTGTTCAGTCCTGAATATATAAAACGGGAAATCATAGCTATAGACAATGAGCATACCAGAAATAAAACCAACTTGACTAAAGTCTTGTTCCATGGATTGCGACTACTTTCAAGCTTCAAAAAAACTAATATTTTCAATAGATTTGCTACAGGCAATTTTCTGACATTAAGTAATAGAGACCCTAAGCTACTAAGAGAAAAATTGGTTGATTACTATCAGAAAAACTTTACTCCAGAAAAATTTGTATTTGTAATTAAATCTCCACAATCTATAAATACTCTTCAAAAGATTTTTATCCTGAGCTTCTCATGGTTGAATAGTGATGCATATCTAATGTCAGATATCGAAAACTCAATCCTTATGAATTCTAATAAAATATTCAATTATACAAAATCTTCGACGCCTCCATTCACAGAGAATGAAATTAATAGATGTCTATTCATTAAGTCCAATAAAAATATATCAACAGCGAATTCCAATCTAATTAGAGTCATATTCCCTTTTTCTTACGATATAAGCAAAGTGGAAGAATCTAGAGAGACACTTATATTCACAAATTTCCTAACTAATTTCTTAGGTACTGATAGTCAAAATTCAATCTTTCATAAACTTCAGTCTACCTCAGATGCGCCAACCGCTCTTGTTGATTCTCTCAATTGCTTTGTTTCTGAAATAAAAGAAGGAAATTATTGTCTAATAATTGAATTATATCCAACAAAAAAAGGCACGAAAAATCTAAGCAAAATTATACAATCCATTTTCCAAAGCATTAGCGAAAATTTTGTAGTTTATAATCAAAACTCTACTGAATATGCAGAATTGATGATAAAGATTGCTGGAGCGTTGTCTGAATTTTCTATTATACAAAACATTAATTATTTGTACTCTGATTCAGATGAAACACCAATGGAAGAAGTTTGTGAGTACGCCACGAATTTGCAACAATGCTTAAATGTCATGGGAGACAAATGGTTATTAAGTGGTATTCCTGCTATTTCAGAATTAAAAGATTTTATTGGATATTTTGATGATGACCCATCATGGTGGTTATCAATAGCTGAAAAATTACAAAGGTTTGTGATGAAAAATCTCTCTTATAATAATTTCAACTTAATAATTTACGGGGATGAAACTTTTCTTAACTGCAATTATAATAGATCGCAAGCTGTGCCATCCTTGTTGATAAATGATGATTATTATAATAAAGTAGATAATATGTGTAAATCCACTGACTTGAAACTTTCATATTTTGTCGATCCTCATTTCTCATTCCAATACAACTACTATAAGATAAATTTGAATCCAATAATTCTCTTGAGTCCTAAAAGAAGTTTTAGAAAAACAGTGAATAGATCTATTATTGATTCACTACGTGAAAGCTCGTTGAGCTCACAATTTCAAAATATCTTCATTCCAAGTTTTTCAAAAAATTATAAATTCATGAATGCAAAGTATCTTGAATGTCAACAAATCTCGAAAGCAAATTCATTGGGGTTTAATAATACCAAAGCAAGTATTTTTGGTGGTGTTCCTAAGCTTATAGATAAATCTAAATACTATCAAATCTGGTTTAAACAAGAGCTGCAGATGAAGTATATGGAGAAATGTGTCATATCTTTCGACATATCAAACAGAGATATTAAACCAACAATACATAGAATAATATGTAATGAAATTTTAAATGAAATCATCAGTATCAAATTAAACGATATTTTAAAATCATGTGAGGTGTTGGGTTACAACTGGAATATTGCAACCAGTAGCAAAAATGACGTGAGAATCGGATTTCTACTTAGTGGATACCTGGAAAAGATTCCGCTTTTTCTAAAAATTATTGAAAACACTTTCACATCTATGAGGAACAATTATGAAGAATTCATATCTGATAAGCTATACCATCAATGCTGGTTGAAAATCAAAGGAATATATAATGACCTTGGAATAGGTAAAAATTCTTTGGAAAAAGCCATTGCAGGATCGCTTATTGTCTTGGAAGAGAATAGCTATTTATTAGAAGACAGATTAGAAGAACTTCTGGAAATAACATACGAAGATGTCCAATTTTTGTTCAAAGAACTATTTGGATATCAGAGTATATACTGTAATATTTTCATTCAAGGAAATATCTCAAAAGCTTTCATTTACCATATTTTGTCGACTATTGCCAAAATCTCAAACAATATGATAATTTTTGATATTATTTCTGGATTTCCAAATCATGTTCGCTCTCCATCCGCCAATTCTTCTGATAATTCATTAAGCTCTTATCCAAGCACAACAAGTAATTATCAAAAAATTGTGAGCAATAAGATAAGTATTCCAACAACACATGTTATCCCACCTGGTAAGAATTATTATATAAATGAAAAGTCCGGTGACTTAACTAATAGTATACTATATTTTGTCCAGTTTGGAATCAAGGACGACATATACACCAGAACGATGACTCGTTTAGTAAGTTATTTTATATCAATGGACACAATTTCTGAACTTAGAACGAATAAGCAGCTAGGATATGCAGTTTTCTCTGGTGTTAGAATATATAAAGCCACTATTGGAATTCATATATCAGTTGTCAGCGGTGTTTATAAACCAAAAATTCTTGAATCAGAAATTAACCTGTTTCTTCTCAAAATGGAATCCAAGCTCTCAAAAATGACTGAAAAAGATTTTAATGAACTCATTAAATATAATTTCTTAAAGATGTACATTTATGTTAGAAACACAGATCCCGAATATATGAAAGCATTCTTCTCAAAGCTTAACGAGGACAACATAGAATACTACTTAAACTCTAATATCGCCAATAATGTTAGGAGCAATCTGGAAGGAGAAACTAATGATCAATTGGAAGATTTATCGTCAGTTTCAGCATTAAGAACGGGTAGTTCTTTAGATAATTTAAACACACAACAAATCAAATCACATACTAAAATTTGGGAAGAGCTAATATCACAAACATATAGATTTACTAGTATTAGAACAAATTATGCTACACACAATCAGTATGACGAAGCTTTTGCTGTTTTAGATCTTTTAATAGTTAATGGATTGACCAAAGCTGATTTTTCAACATTCTGGAATTCAAGAATATCAGTAAGATCACCTACAATTTCTAAACTCTCCATCTTTATTTCCATGCCTGACACCAATGAGAATTGTGAAAATGAGTCAGTTCTAGGTCACAACTTTGAAAACGAGCTAAATGATAAGAACATTAAAGATACAGCTGATGGTAACAACGAAGATTATGATGATGAACAAATTGAAATGATAGCATCACAAGTTGAGATCCTTTTAAGGGTGAATAATTTATTAATACCACATGGAAAGATGGTTGAGATTGTTGCAAATAGCAGATGCAACCAAAATTTGATAATGAAAGACTTGATGAAATATTTTTCTAAAAATGGAGAAAAGTTAAAAGTTTATGCTATGGTTTTAAGAACAATTTTTAAATCCCTCAATCAATCTTTAAGAACGATTGCTTCTAGGAAAAACAAAGTCAAAATAGATGGAATATGTGAGCGCGAAGTAAGATTGGAAGAAATAGTTAGCATATCTGACTTTAAAAAAGAATGTCTACCAGTATGATATATAAATGTTACCTCAATAAGAAATGTATAACCTATAGTATTTTATCTCTTTTTTTGTAACTTTGACGGGTTAGATATTGGTGGTTTATACTAACTCAATTGAATCATCAGTTTTCTTGAAGAAAAAATACACGCACTTACCCGGATTAAGATATTTGGTTCGTGGCGGAAAAAAGTAGAATATTATGTGGATAATAATTATAATAGTAAGGTAAGAAATATCTCTTTCATCTTCCATTCTAATACTATTTGATATGTTATACAGAACTTAAAACTTCATAGTTATAAAGATAAGCTAATAATGTCTAATCGATTCAATGAAGATGACTTGCATGATTATGCAAACGATGATGAATATGATGAAGAAGAAATAACTGAAGAAGATGATGCAAAATTAATCGAATTGGTTCCAGAAGTCAAAAAATATTTGGCCGAATATACTGGTTACACGTTTGATGATATTTATTATGGATTGTGGGAAAATTATATGGATATTGGGGATACAGTTAAAAGTTTGAAAAGTATGTTTACCCTTTCTTTTATAATCAGCTATTGGTCACCTTTAAAAATGAATAGTGAACTAACATCAAATTTAGAGAAGTTTAAAAAACTGATATCCACAAAATCAACACAGAATAATCAACAGACGATAGGAAAGAAAGGTATGTATTTAATATATTTATGATTATTGAATTAATCTCGGTTAATTCTGTTGATTTATCTCATTATCAGTAGCTGTCTGATCTTAAATTTAAATCTACATGTTATTAAACAGTCTATGATACGTCTTCGTATTTATTACTGATCTTTAAAACTGTGGCTTATAATTTATGGATTAGTGCTTTTGTGTTGGTCTAAAGTATTAAATCCATTGAAGAAGAGTGATTCTAACAAATAATAAAAAGACTCCAAACTTTTGTTACTAGCAAAGGATTATACGCGAAATCGAGAAGCAAGCAGCAATGTTACGGAATACAAAGCAGTTACAGGGTTAGCGGCTTTAACCAATGGAGCGCTAAATAAAGGTATTAGTTCAAAGCTGTCAGGATTGGGCAGTTTAGGTAAAACCTCTCTAACAGCTTCAACTTCGGGTTCAAACTGTAGCAAGCTACTGCTATTAGCAAAATCTAATTCTTCTTTAAACAATAGCAATATTGGTCTGAGTTTTTCAAATAATAAGTTTGGAGCTAGTAATTCTAGTAAGTTTATTGGAAAATTGGGGAATAGCAATATCACTGGGAATTTCAATAGATCAAAAGGTAAACTTCAAGATTCGAGTGGTTTGAATGGCACAAATAATTCAAAGCTCTCAAAATTAGCAGGCTTGAAAATGGCTAAATATAATCCGGAGACGATACATAATAATAAACTAAAGGATTTTAAAACAGATCAGGAATCTAAACATCCTATTAGGAAGAAAACAGCCAGAAGACGTAGAAGAAAGTTAGTAGCTCCTGCCCCTAAGATTATATTTGACATTCCATTACCTAAGCTGTTCATATGTTCGAGCTGTAATGCTGATGTATTCGAGAACTTTGAAGTTTCGCATAGTTTATTGAAATTTGATTCAAGCACATTATCATTTTTTAAAATGGATTTAAATAATATTAGACACAAAAACATCGATAAAGAAAAAACGTTGAATGATTTTGAGATGTATCTCAATAGTCCTTTCTTCCCTATTACAGAGATTACTAACAATTATGAATTGATAGCAACGAAAGGTACTGAAATTAAAGATAATTTTAAAAAGCCTAGTCCAGATGATATTGTTGAACATGCAAGATTAACTACATCATTATCGAAATCTGAAAAGCCTAATCTACCGGTTGCTGAAGTCACAAAATCTCTTGGTAGTATGCAAATAAAGCCAAAACCAACCAAACCTACGGGTAACATTGATATACAGAAAATCATTGACAGAAGTTCTTTGAATAAACCTACACTTTCTTTTGCTGTTATAGGTCATGTTGATGCAGGTAAATCCACTCTTATGGGAATGTTTTTAAAGCTTTTGAATAGAGTTGATAAGAATTTCATTAGAAAGCTTGAAGAAGAATCTTCAAAAGCAGGCAAAAAATCTTTTGCTTTAGCATGGATTATGGATCAAACTTCAGAAGAGCGCTCAAGAGGAGTCACTGTAGATATTTGTACAACAACAGTTGATACTCCTAGAGCTAATTTTGTTATCATTGATGCACCAGGTCATCGTGATTATGTTCCAAGAATGATTGCTGGCTTGTCTCAAGCTGATGTTGGTTTGTTAATAATTGATGCTAATGATGATGGTTTTGAAAGTGGATTCAGCTACAACGGACAAACTAAAGAACATGCTTTATTGGCGTATTCTTTAGGTATGAAAGTTATGATTGTAGCGCTCAATAAATTGGATATGGTCTCGTATAATCAAGCCAGATTTTTCGATATCAAGGAAAGACTTACTAAATTTTTAGTGGAAGAAATAGGTTTCGAAACAAACAATTTGTTTTTTGTTCCTGTTTCTGGAATAGATGGAACAAATATTGTTAAAAAGCCAACAAATGTGGAATTAACATCATGGTATCCAAATACACAAGCTACATTACTCGAAGTATTGGAAACTGTGGCTAATAATATTGCTTCAGTAAATATGCAGAGCAACCAGAACATCTTAACAGAAGACTTTGTTTTCCAAATCAGCGACATTAACACAGATTTCCGTTTGACTGGTGAATTCGCTATTGTCGGTAGAGTTAATTCAGGTGTTATTCAGCAAGGGGAGACTGTTGCCACATTACCTGGAAATATATACGTGCAAATTGATTCAATCAAGACAAGTGAAAGTACTGCAGGAAAAGCTATTGAAATTTTTAATGATAAACGCTATGCAATGAAGTATGATAATAATATCTACTTAATGATTAAAAATAAAACTCTTAAAGATGAGATGATGGATAATTTCAACATTTTAAGAGCGGGTGATATAGCATGCAGTCTTAATTCTACTATTAAGACATGTATCAAGTTTATTTGTGAAATGCAATTATTTGATTTGAGAGGTAAGCCACTATTACAAGGCGCCAATGTCATGTTGCATTCATTGGGTGAAGAAAGACCATCTGAAATATACAAAATTATTGAGGCTGTAGGAGATGGTAAGAAAAAGAAAAGAAAGAATCTTTTGCATTTATCATCAAATAGTAAAGCAATTGTTGAAATCCATATTACAGATGTCACAGGTGATCCAAGACCTTTGCCTGTTTCCACATTCGAAGAAGATTCCAAAATGGGAGTTGTTGTCTTCAGAAGAGGCGGTTTTACCATTGGATGTGGTAAGATTAAAGAAATGTTATAATTTGTAAATAATTTTTCAAAATGAACTTTGATTGCTTTTATTCATTTTTTGTAGATAATATTCAGGTTTTTTCTGTTTCACCTTTCGGTTGTGGAGTATTCGATAATTATCTGGATTGTTCAGTATTTTGAAGTTTAGAGTTTTGTAATATTTAAGTAGGGTAATATATTTTCAATTCTATCCATAAAAAAAATTTTCGTTTATTATTGAATTTGTGCGCTGTAAAATGTAGAGAGAGGAAGTCGAACATGGAAGGGCGAGAAAGAAAAAAAAATAGTGAACATACAAAGTAGGGTGTGTGAAAAATGGGTAAAATATCAATACTTGATGCAATCAACAAATTTCTAAGTGATTGATTATTCTGTTATTATTATATCAGCCTTTAGTTTTTTCCAGATTAATTAATTCTCTTTACATATATATCTACTTAAATTTTAATAAATGTCAACAGGAAAAGCATTGCCATCAAACGCTATCTTTAGAGATAGAGAAAAGCCACAAGAGGTTAGAAATTCTAACATCTTGGCTGCCAGAGCTGTTGCTGATGCAATCAAGACATCTCTTGGGCCAAAAGGTATGGATAAAATGATAAAAACAGGAAAAGGTGATACTATTATCTCTAATGATGGCCATACTATTTTGAAACATATGGCAGTTTTACATCCAGCTGCAAAGATGCTTGTGGATGTCTCAAGAGCACAAGATGTCGAAGCTGGTGATGGTACTACTTCTGTTGTTGTTTTAACTGGTGCATTATTAGGTGCTTCTGAAAAGTTATTGAACAAAGGTATTCATCCAACTATTATTGCTGAATCATTTCAAAGAGCAGCATCTAAGTCTGTTGAAATTTTATTGGATATGGCACAAAAGATTGAATTGACTGATCGTGAGGCATTAATTAAGGCTGCATCCACATCTTTATCCTCTAAGATTGTATCACAACATTCCGGATTATTAGCCCCGCTATCTGTGGATTCCGTGTTAAAGATACACAATGCAGTAAACAATCCATATTCAGTCGATTTAAATGACATAAGAATTGTTAAGAAATTAGGCGGAACTATTGATGATACTCGTTTAGTTGACGGTATTGTATTAAATCAAAATGTTGTGAAATCTGCAAATGGTCCTATAAGAACTGAAAAGGCTAAAATTGGGTTAGTTCAATTCCAATTATCTCCGCCAAAGCCAGATATGGAAAACAATATTGTTATTAACGACTACAGACAGATGGACAAAATCTTGAAAGAAGAAAGATCATATTTGTTAAGTATGTGCAAGAAAATAAAAAAGGCCAAGTGTAATGTATTGTTGATCCAAAAGTCTATTTTGAGAGATGCTGTAAATGATTTAGCATTACACTTTTTATCCAAATTGAATATTATGGTGATTAAAGACATTGAAAGAGATGAGATTGAATTCATTGCAAAATCATTAGACTGTAAGCCAGTTGCAGATGTTGATTCATTCACAGAAGATAAATTAGGACATGCTGATTTAGTAGAGGAAGTTGAATCTAACGGATCTAGAATTGTTAAGATTACAGGTATCAAACAATCATTATCGCCAACAGTTTCTATCATTGTTAGAGGCGCTAATAGATTAGTGTTGGATGAAACTGAAAGATCTATTCATGATGCATTATGTGTTATACGTTGTATTGTGAAAGAAAGGGGTTTAATTGCTGGTGGCGGTGCTCCAGAAATTGAAGTGTCTAGACAATTATTGAAATATGCCAGAGAGCTAACAGGTATTGAATCATTTTGTTTTAAAGAATTTGCTGAAGCTTTAGAAGTTATTCCTACTATTTTAGCTGAAAACGCTGGCTTAAATAGTATCAAGGTTGTTACTGAATTAAGAAACAAACACGAAAATGGAGAAAAGTATGCTGGTATTTCTGTCAGAAGAAGTGCTGCTACTAACACCTACACTGAAAACGTTTTGCAACCAGTTTTAGTAAATACAAGTGCTATCACTCTTGCCAGTGAATGTGTAAAGACAATATTGAGAATCGATGATATTACGTTTGCAAGATGAATTAAGTATATATCTGTTCGAGTATTTTCGTTTTTTTTGTTTATATATATATATATTTGAATTGAATGACCATGCTGTTGTAATTTATTTCTGTAACCAAAGATGTAATGAGATAGAGAGATATACAAAGGCAGCATTGCCAAAGGACCAATCAAAGAATTTTCCCAGCATGAAGTGAATACTCGCCTTTTTTTTTTTTCCTCCGAATAATTCAATAAATCAGTTTTTCTTTTTCTTACGCTTCATCATGTATTGATAATTTTGTCAGAAGACGTTTCTACTTATAGAAATTACTATCAAACAAATGATTCATCATTGAAATTTATAACTTTCCTGTCCAGATAATTGTTAAATCGAAATTCTGTCATGTTTATGAGAATTGGGATAATAAAAAATAGCAGAATATTAAGGAGTCCATTCCAGAACTTTGTGAAGCTGCAAAAATTATATTTCAGCAAATACAATGATTGTTTCAATCAAATAATATCAACTAGAAACTTTTCTAATTCTGTTTCGGAAAATAATAAAAATGAAATTAATAACCACTCAAATAGCAAACCGAAAATATCTTTGAGATCTCAACTTAGAAAACCTGCCATAAATGTGAATAACATTTTGAAAACTACAAGAGAACTTAAGAATAAAATTATTCCTAAACATGAAAACATTTATACGATTCCAAATTTTCTCACCGCAACAAGATTGGTTGCTGCACCATTTGTAGGATACTTTATCGTGAAGCATCAGATTAATTACGCGTTACCGTTATTTATTTACTCTTGTATAACAGATTTTTTTGACGGTTATATTGCTAGAAAATATAACTTGAAATCAATAGTCGGGTCCATAATAGATCCGATGGCAGATAAGTTATTAATGATTATTACAAGTGGGTCATTAGCATATTCCAACTATGATTTCCCTATGTATTTGGCTGTTTTGATTTTAGGTAAAGATATTCTCATGGGTCTCTCGGCAATTTATATTAGATATAAAACGCTACCACCTCCAAAATCTTTTATAAGGTACTGGGATTTCAGTATCCCCAGCGTCAAAGTGTTTCCTACCACTATTTCAAAATGGAATACTGGATTTCAAATGTTGTATATTACATTAGCCATATTCAAGCCTGTCGTGGATGGCAGCGGTGTTTTTGATGGAGATACGTTATCGGGATGCTCTCAGTTGTTTGAGTATTACGGGTATTTTGTAGGAACAACCACTGTATTGGGAGGAGCCTCATATCTCTGGAAGAAAGACGCTATCAAGATACTAAAATAAGATAAGAAGGGATATTGTTATTTACTTCACGGAAAATGACTGGTCAGAAAAAAAACTTAAATAGAACTTGTGAATAAAGATCTACATATCTCATTATCGAACGTAACTAATCATATATTTAACATTCTCTCACTTCATTACCAGCTGTAGTACATCTAAGAAAAAAAGTTTCTTTTTTCCAATCAATGTTAATGTTTACACCAAGAATTGGATTGAAATCATTTTACAAAATGGTAATATGTATTTGAAACTATAAAGAAAAGAATACGTGTACCTTTGATCAGGCAAAAATACATTCATAATATGAGCAAATGAAAATACTTCAAGGAAAAATTCTGACGTAATTCAGCGACTCTCTAGCATGGTATTACTTGCTGTCCACACTAGATTCAGAACCTCTGCGTTCTCTGGTCCACGAAATCTGAGTACGGATATTGGGGGTTGTGAGAGTCTCGCTATGCATCACCTCCATTCCCTTGGGGTTTTCGTAAGTTGGATTGAGCATAGTGCTAGGGTACACCTTGTTGTCAGAGGGAGCATTTAAGCCGCCGGAACTGGATCTTCTCTTTGGACCATAGCCCGTGTACGTGCTGAGCGTGTCAACATATTTGTCAAAAATTCCTGACATTGTTGTTTAGTTGTTAAAATGTGTAAAGTTGTTATAATAGTTGAGCAATAAAAATGTTAAGTATTTGCTTATTTGATTAAGAACTCAAAGAACAAAGAAAATAAAATAAAAAAAGTACAGCAAAACAAGGAACTTGATATCTTTATAACAAAAGTATCCGAAATCCAGTGGTCTTATATATCCTATCGTTCATCATTGTGCCAAGTCAGCATACCCTGGGGGGTTGGCTGGTCTTTTTCTGACAGCTTGTTTACAGGCATATCTTGATAGGCAGATACATACAGGTTTGAGGGGAAGCTTATTTTCCAATATTTATTTACTTGCAACATACAACAACAACAACAACACTAACAATAACAACAATGTGCAGCACTACAAGTAGCCGCACACACCCACCAACATCAATATATCAGTATATATATGTAAATATATACATTTTGTACATATGGCCGAATATTTTGCTATTCGAAGTAATACTACGACCTGACATTCTACGTGGCCAGTACCTATTTTATCGTTATATGTGAAATCCATTTATCAGTAAGTAGAATAGAAGGATCACCATCTATATTTCTGTTATTCTATGACGAAATTCTTCCAGCATTCCATATTGCTTTTTTCTTTCTCTTTTTTGTTCTTTCGATTGTTGCTTTTTTTTCATTTCCCCTTCTGTTTACATTTGCTCCCCTCAAGTGTCGTACGTGGATTCTAGCCAGTCAACTCTACGGATCCACTCTTACTATGCACCACACCACATCTCCAGTTTCTACTGTTCACGGCAGAACAGCTCCTGTGTCATTTTGTTCCGCGATCCCAGCTTGTATAGCAGGATCTCTCGTTGGCCATCGTGTCATTCTGGAACGCCACCACTCATATAGAGAAGACGCGTCTGTTTCAACCGCAACGCGTCGCCATCATCGCGGTTGTGTGCCCAGAGCTTCAACTTTGTGCGTGCTTCTAACAAGTGCGAGTAGCCCTACAATGATTTTATCTTCTAATTTTGCGGTGCGAATAAGCAAGCGCTTCATGGGACTTTATTTGTTTTTAAGGCCTAAGTTGAGTTTCTGGGGGTGTTTTTCTTTTTTTTTTTTTTTTTCTTCTACCTCTTCTTCTTCTAGCTGCTGCCTATATCTGATTTTTATCAGCGTGCAAGTGTGCATGTGTGTAGTTTAGTATGTTGTTATATTACTGAGTGATACTTGTTCATGGCTAATTTTTTTACGTTGTTTCCTAAACTGTTCCTATACCTGGTATTTACTTCCATCACCATTCTCCCCTATTTAATCACCACTGCCTTCTCAATCGACATATTTCGAAGACGTACTTTAATCACACGCTTGGGATCAGATCACAGCAGAACAAGTCAAGACAAAAGAATAAAGAGAAACACCGTCCCAAGAAACCTTCCTGCCCAGACAACTGAAAACTACAAGTATCAGGTGAAAATCGCTGAAGAAATTTTCTATGAATCTTAGCAGTTAAAATCATGTTCAAAGATAAAACACTTCTAGGTAACAAAGACGAGGAACATAAAAACACTGCCGCCACTAATATCGAACCAACAACCACAGCTACCGTTAACACTGTCACAGCAGAGGCCACCAGCAAAGAAACCAGTCTTTCTGAAAAAAACATTTGTGAAAAAAACAGCACAAATTCCGATCTATTTTCAAGCTCATCTTCGTCATTAAGTGAATTGAGTGACTCTGACGCAGAGACAGAACGAATGACCTTTTCTCAAAGACAGCAAACTGGCTATCCTCTAGACTCCACGGGTGAGTTTAAATCCCAGTTAATGGAAGCGGCTTCTTCCTCCGAGAATATTATTGCGGATAATCTTCCAAAATCTAATACCAGCAACGAGCTACAGCCAGCAGTCTCCAATGCATCATCCCCCTTATCCAAGTTGAGCTCCGATAGACAGAATGATCAAGATGGCGCTATAATAGTAGATCATCATCAACAAAATGGCAGTAACGATGATGATAATATTCATCAATCCAATAGCATAAATGGAAACAAAATTGAAGATGACTTGGCTAACATAGAAAATAAACCTGATGGAGTTGAGAATCCGCCTAGTTCAATTGAAAAATCTTTCCAACCAAATGTTGATAACGAAAATTCTTCTCCTTCGAAAATAAAAATAGATGAAGAAAACATCGTTTCCAATGAAGTTATTAACTCTGATGAATCAACCTTTTCCAATAATAATAAAAGCACTGAATCATCTCCAAAGAGTGGGTTCACTGAGAATTCTATGGAAAATATCAAAAATGATAGTCACGTGATACATGAGGGCATAAACAATAAAGTACTCACTGCATCAACCGAAATAAATTTTGAGATTCCAAATGGCTCAAGTATAACAGGGAAGTTGCAGTTGGAGAGTCCCAAGAAACCAAATGGCATTACGGAGAATAGTTCAGAATCCGCTGAATCAATAAGTCTTGATGAAACTTCTGTCAATGAAGATAATACTATACCTTCAGACTTTAAAATTACATTAGATGATACTGGAATCAAAAGAACTATAGAAGATTTGAGTGCTCCTGCAGATTTCCTGGATTCCAAACGTCAAAAAGTGGACTCTTCTAACGAACAGGTTGATGCTGATGTAATTCATAAAGAAGATGATAGTGCAGATAGTACCTCTAATGATGAAGAGCATGAGGAAGATAAATTTGAAGCTGCACATAAAGATGATATTAAAATGGAAAGCGTTGAAGATAATAGCGATTGCAAGAATGACAGCGAAATAGAGAATTCATCGGTGATGGCTGATTCCGATAAAGCTGAAGATATAGAAGTTGCAGATAATACTGAACTTGCAACTAAGGTGGATGCATCAACTTATAAAGAAGAAATAATTGTGGAGGAAGATCCAGAGCCAGAAAAGCAAGAAAAACCAAACGATGAAGTCAAATTGCCTGAAGAACCCGAAGAACCTGAAGAGGAAACCAATGAGAATAATAACGCGTTGGAAAAGGTAAATAATAATGATTTGACCGAAGAGCTTCAAAACGAAGCAGAAATTGGAGGTGACGAAGATGAAGATGTTGAAGAGGAGGAAGATGAAGAAGACGAGGACTTGAATAAAAGCAAGGAGATTGTTATGAAAGATCCTGATGCTGAATATGATCAAAAAAATGCAGCTGATGAAGGTGAACAAGTCGACGAGGAACAAAAACAATATGAACTAGAGCAATCACAAATCAAACAAGCAAAAGAAGCTATTGACAAGCTCACGGAGATAGAAATTGATTTTGCAAAATTGAAAGATAAACTATATGAGGATAAGTTGAAAACTTTTGAACAAGAAATTCAAATGTGTATCAATGGCATACATCCAACTTTGAAAAGTCTATACTCTAAAATCGAGGAATATAGGACTGAAAAGCTACAGCAAATCAATAACAGAAAAAATTATCAGTTGTTGAATATTGATAGATCTACAAGAGCTCAACGAGCCGCAATTCACCAACAACACATCCTGGACAAGAATGAAATCAAGTTCGGTATCTTGAATGATTTGACTTTGAAATGGTATGATATAAATAGAGACCGTAAAGTCATGAATAGCTTGACTTCTGAATACAGTTATAGAATTCCAATTTCTGAATCAGATAATTCAATACAACCTTTAGTCGATCAATTAGCTGACGTCAACGATGAGATTCAAATATTAGAAACCATCAGTGAAAAGTTTGGGTTCCCAGTTGCTAGTAGGTTGACTTCCGGTACAAATGAAGAAATTGTGGAGGATTTTACTGCTTTGGGACTTATATAGATTTTTTTTTTACCACTTTATTCTTCGTCTTGTTTATTTCTTTCAGTCATTTCTGTTTTTTCATGACTTTCATTTCTAAATCACCTAAATTATGATTTATTAATTTATATTTTTTCGTTGTATTTCTCTTTATGTGGAATAGTCTAGTTTGGATCAATAGTTAGCCATAATAAATAAATACCGCGTCTTATAAATTGGCGCAGTTTCATTGGATATTGTTTTTTTAAAGATATGAGTTCGGAGCCCACAAAAATATAGAGTGCGGTTCAAAATGAATGTGATAAATTAGGGGAAAAAAATTTTTAATATGAGGGAGAGTAGGGACAAAAAAGCTATTATAAAAAAAAATAAACTTATAATAAAGATTGTACAACATTTAATACTTTTTTCTATTCAGTATTTATCTGTCTGAATCTAGATTTTTTTGAAATATCAAGTTTAATTATAATATATACAATCACAAAAAATGCTCGCCATCCGTTCCTTAGGTATTAGACCAGTTCTCAGAAACAACCTCTTGAAATGTACTTCTCAATCTTTACTTTTCAAGTCGACTATCGCTACTGTCAATGCCTCCGATAGTGACGAAAACCAAATCTTAGTTGCTCAAAGAAAGAATAGACCAATTTCTCCACATTTAGAGATTTACCAACCTCAACTTACCTGGGTTTTATCTGGTGCTCACAGAGTCACTGGTGTCTTTCTTGCTGCTGGTTTTTACGGTATTACTTGTACCTATGCCGCTGCTTCTTTATTAGGTTTCCATTTCGACGCAGCTCTAATCTTCCAAACTATTGAACAATTACCAGAAGTTATTAAGTATGCTTTCAAGGCTACCTTAGCTTACCCATTTGCTTTCCACATGTTCAACGGGTTAAGACATTTCGTTTGGGATACTGGTAGAGAATTCTCCATCAAGGGTATTTACACAACAGGTTACTTGGTCTTAGCTAGTGCTGCTCTTTTCGGCTCTTACTTGACCTTCTTATAAGCGAATTTCAATCCATTTGATTTATAAAACCAAAAAACCAAATTTAAATACAGGTATCGAAAAAAGTAAAAAAAAAAGAAAATTACATACACATCAGTTTTCAGATGAACAATATCGATTCATGAATTGCAATCACGGTCTAGTATATTGTGACTTTGAAATTTCCTGGGTAGTTCTGAGACAAATTTGACATTTGCTCATATATGGAACAAGAAAAAATTAACATCTCATTAATTAAAAATGATTGTCCTTGATTTTTTCCCAACTAATCTTGCAATTCCTCATGACTAGGAATGGTCGTTGCACACAATAGTGAATATAACATATATATATATCATCACAAATTATAATTTATATTTAATAAACATAAAACTTAAAGTAAAAGCATTCAAACTTACTTACTTACTGTAAAATCAACTTTGATATAGAAAGATTGCCGTTAACAAACAATCGGACCCGGTATCGGATTTTCATGGACTATTCTGCCCCACAAAGTATACACTAGCGCATATAATAAATTTCTCCATTGGTGCCAGACATAAAAGGCTCATAACAAGTTATTGCACTTTTTACTTATTTCACGTGATTTGATTCACAGCTTGGGCGTTTCAATGTATAATACAGAAACCAGCTTTTAGAGAACCAGAGAAATATTCATTTAAAAAAGAATAGCCAATAGTCGGTATTTATTATTAATTTAGAAAAGAGATATGAAAGTACTAATATACATTGATGATAACCAAAATAGGGATTTCCAGTTACGCCTTATCTACTCTGTAATGCAACTTTATGAGTCAAGTAAGCAAACATGGTCAGAGATTATCCCATATATAGTTACTGATGAAATATTCACTTAAGTTATTATTATGTTCATCAATCGTCAAGGTTGTCAGGATATTTGATCTTTGATTATTAATCACTAATTTGTACACCTTGTCATGTGCATAATCTTCGTTCAACTTGAAAATAAAACTATCATCTTCAGCGCCGACATCTTTCTTCGGGCTTCCATTAGATCCGTTTTCTTCTTTATTCTGAATGTCTATAAGTAATCCCAAATTCTTGTAAAGTTTCAACTTCAAAACCGTGGAATCTGGATTTTCCATCACTTCATAATCTAACGCGCTCATCTTTTTCAAATCTAAATACTCTGTGGTTTTTTTCTCTAATATGGACTTTAATTCATTTATCTGGGTTTCTAATTCAAGATAATTTCGAGCTAATTTGAACTTCAAATTGTTCAAATCATTAATTTCCTGCAACACTTCTTTTCTGTCAGTAGAAAATTTCATCGACTGTAACTCTTTCAATTTATTCTCGTACGTTGCAACAGCCTCATTTAAAAGCTCTTGTTGCTTTTTTAGTTTTATTAATCTCGAATCATAAAGCTGTACACCTTTTTTATGTATTTGATTTAGTATCTGTACGTCAGGTTCGAGCTCAAAATTCTGTATTGTTGATCTCAATAAGCCTGCAGGGTTATCTAGCATTTTTGTTCTTTTATTGCCCCTATATGTTTCCCAGTTTGATATATCGCAATGTTATATAAAAGTCTCTATCTCTACTATGTTATTCAGCAAATGTAATAACAACAGTTTTATTATTTATTCAAGCTTATTTACATTTTGTTTGTTTATTTGTTTTCGTCTTTTGATTTCTTCTTATTTAGTTTTGTTGCAAATGTCCACATGCAGGTCACTGGCAGCGCTCCTAATTTCTTAGTGAATATATAATGAACGCGACCTTTGAAGAGAGCCCCTTACCGTTGCATCTCATCTTTTAGATATCTTGTTATGATTTCAGTTAACAACAATGATACTCTTCATTTATATTTGCAACATTAATATTGATTAAAATTACCGGTGAAATCAAGTAAAGGAATATGTCGGAACATTTATTATCTGACTCCTTTGAAAAGGATCTAAGTAATGATGATCTCACAAAAAGGAAGAGTACAAATAATAGTAATGTGTATACGCCAGCATCAGTTCAAGTGACGGCAGAGTTAATCTTACAAAAAACCCAGAATCCCAAACAAACCAACACACCAATAGATGAAGAAGAGTTATATAGAAAGGCAGAAGATTTAGAAGAAATAGAAGAATATCAGCTCAGGAAAAGAACTGAATTTGAAAAACATTTAAGAAAAGATTATCAAAATTTGAAAAATTGGTTCAATTATGCCAATTTTGAATTTGAACAACATGATATGCCTAGAGTTAGATCTATATTTGAAAGATGCTTGTTACATAATAAAGAAGCGGTAACAGTATGGATCAAGTATGTGAATTCCGAGATTAAATCGGAAAATATTAATCATGCTAGAAATATTCTTGAAAGGGCCATTAAAATCTTACCATTCACAGATAAAATGTGGTACTATTACATTCAGTTAGAAGAATCGTTACAGAATCAAAGAGGTGTCCGTGACATTTTTAATAGATGGTTAATATACGAACCAAAATCTGAAATATATGATGCCTACATAAATTTCGAATTAAGAAATGGTCATCTGATTGAAAATTTTAGAAATATTGAATCCATTTTTATGAAATACGTTATTATTCATCCACAAGGTAAATCATGGATTAAGTGGATCAAATTTGAAATGAACTATACTAAATCAGCGACCAATACTAGAAATTTATTTGAAGCATCAATAGACACCTTGTTCAAGATAAATGAATTATCTGACATAGAAAATATATTTATCTTATGGATAAATTTTGAAGCATTGTTGCAAGAGTTTGAAAGATGTGAATTCTTATTTAAATACTCATTAAATAAATTAAAAGACAATGAAAAATTACAGGATTTTTATTTGCTGTTTGCGAAGCAAAACGATACAGGATCTTTGAATTTGATACTTCTAAATAAGAGAAAACACATATATTTGACAAATCTACAAGATTCGCCTTTAGATTATGATACCTGGTGGGAATATATCAGCCTAATGGAACAAATTTTAGCCGATAAATCTGAACTTATAGACATTTATGAAGATTGTGTGAAAAATCATCCATTAGATGAACAAAAACAAGGAAAGACGTTACAATGGAGAAAGTATATTTATTTATGGATGCGTTATTTGCTTTTTATGGAATCGCAAATAAAAGATATAGAAAAAACTAGAGAATTATATGAGAAATTAATTAATTCCATAAATCATAAAATTTTCACATTTAGTAAAATATGGATTAATTTTGCAAAATTTGAAATTAGACAGAATAATTTACCTAAAGGTAGAAAATTGTTGGGCCAATCGTTGGGAATGAATGCAAAAATGAAAACTTTCAAAGTTTATCTCGAAATAGAAAAGAAATTGAAAGAAATAGATAGAGTTCGGAAAATTTATGAATCCTGTATTACGAAATTTCCGTACAATGTATCTATATGGTTTGAATATATTCAGTTGGAGATTAATTTGGGAGATTATGATCGAGCTAAGGCCATTTATGAAATTTTACTTAATGAGAATACGTTACTTAATAACTATTTGAATGTTTGGTATAAGTTCATTGAGTTTTTAACATCGTATCTTTATGACTATCAATATGTGAGAAATATTTATAAACAACTTTTAGATAAAGATAAAGGAAACGTGAAGATATGGATAAAAGCAGCTACTTTTGAAGTTACATCGCCTGATGAAAAACAATTATTGAAGATTGAAAATTTTTTGAAAGATGATAAGAACGATGAGCAGGAAGAAAACGAGGAAGAGGAGGAGGAGCTTGAAATTGAAGTCACGGATGAATCACGTAATAGAAGTAGAGATGTTTTTGAACAAGGACTAAAATATTACAAATCTCAAAGTGGAATGTTACAACAAAGAGTGTTGCTTATGGAGGTTTATAAACAATTTGAAGAGACATATGGCGATCAAGAAGCTTTGAGTAATTTAAAGAAGAGATTACCTATTATTATAAAGAAATCCAAAATTGGAGAAGAAGATGAAATTGAGTATAAGTTCCCTGATGATGAGCTTGAGAACAATGAACCTGTTGATGAATCAAAGAATTCAATGATGATGAAGTTTTTACAAAATGCACAAAAATGGAAAGCTGGTGGAACAGCCTAAAATCGAAATGAATGGTTCTACAAATTATTTTGTAGATGTTATGAAAAAATTATATATAAGGTTAATTATTTATTTGAATTATTAATTATATATTTAGGAATCATTAAAAATATATTTACAGAAAAAAAATAGTTTTTAATATACTATAAGACTATTTTATGTCTAATATGAATAAGTCACACAGTTCATCCATTTTCGTTGGAATTTGCATTAATTTGTAATAAGTTGGTGATAATATCAACAATTACTACTAAAGTCTAAGAAGCTTTTTCAATTTGTCAAAAGTGCTCTCCTTCTTTTCTGGTTTACCACTGCCATCACCCTCACCCTCACCATCGAAATGCTTCAAAGGATGTATTCTGTTTGCGGTAGTATCACCATAACTATCAGCAAGAGCTTCTAAAATGGCAACTTGTGTTTCGTTTTCGGCTTTTGGAATATTGACTTTGAAATGAATTTGTAAATCACCTCTTCTATTCAAATCACCGTTCTTTGGGATACCTTTTTCAGATATTCTAATGGTATTATTTGTGTTGGTACCACTTGGAACCTTTAATCTAATCTTTGGACCATCAATCGTTGGAACTTCTATGGTACCCCCCAAGATAGCGGTTGTGAATGGAATGGTAACATAATGTAATAAATCCTTACCAGAGACGGTGAAGTCAGGATCTGGCTTAACACGTACTCTTACAATTAAATCACCTTTATAAGTTTTCACAGTCAGAGATTTAGTGACAGCTGGAGCATCACCTTCATTGGCAATTTTCACACGGACATTATCTGAGATACCTGGAGGTAAATCGATTTCGGTTGATTTCTTGACGTGGGTAACACCTTCTCCGTGACAAGAGCTACAAGCTGCAGCTTGAGAGATAGTGGAGCCACTACCACCACAAGAGGAACACGTTGTAGCCATCTGAAAACCACCTTGCATGTATTGGACTCTTTGACCTGTACCATGACAGACACCGCAAGTTGATTTTTTCTGGCCTGGTTTCAAACCTGTGCCTGAACAAGTATTACAACTGTCCAATGCCGAATAATTTATAGCTGTTTTCCTACCAAAGACGGCATCTTTTAAGGAAATGGTCTGCAATACCTCAATATTGTCACCCACATATTCGGTGACATAGCTGGATCTTGAACCACCGGCCCTTCTACCAGCGCCGCCGCCACCGCCAAAGGCAGCACCAAACAAATCTTCAAAGTTGATGTCGCCGAAAGGGCTTTGGCCACTAGTATGCTGGAACCCGCCAAATCCACCAAAAGGATTTTGGCCGCCATATGGGTTCTGGCCGCCGCCGCCAGCACCGAAATTGCCATTTTGATCAAACGCAGCCGAGCCAAACTGGTCAAACTGGGCCTTTTTGTCGGAGTTGCTCAAAATCTCGTAGGCATCTTGAACGTCGTGGAACCGGGTCTGTGCTTCTTCCTCTTTGTTGACGTCGGGGTGGTATTTTTTCGCAAGCTTGTAGTACGCCTTCTTGATGTCGCTTGCACTGGCGGTCTTGTCCACGCCTAAAGTGCTGTAGGGGTCGGTGACCTTGAGAGCAAAGGAGGACGAATGGAAGGGTCTACTTGGACGGAAAGCTCTTCCGAACTTTAGCGACTTGAACACGGTCTTTGAGAGTCCACTAGGCTTGAACATTCTATGGAAATTGCAGGAGGGAAGCTAACTATGAATACTATCTATGCACGGTACGTGTTTATCGATTCTTTCTCAGTTTCTTTTTTACTGTTTTGTGTCCTGTAAGTTTATTGAATCACAGAGCGATAAGCAATCAATCAACTGTGTATGTAGAAATGAGCTGATGATTTAGGAGGGGGAGTCTTACAGTGTTCACTGAAATATCGTGTGTATGAAAAGTACTTATATATATATATATATCAATTTTTTTCTTTTATTCTTTTTTTGTTCTGCTAGGAACAAATTCGCTGAGCTGCTGGGAGCCGGACGGTGCCAAGCCCTGGTCCGCCATGGAAATTTCCAGAATGTTTTTTATTTTTTATTTTTTATTTTTTATTTTTTATTTTTATTTTTATTTTTTTTCTTATTTTTTTATTTTCATTTTCATTCCACTTTATTTTATTCTTGTCTTTTTAGTTGCAGTCTTATTGATTTTCTGATATGAGCGTTGCTCGGCGCACATACGCGTTTTTTTGCCCGGTGAATTTGACGTATTTGCTTCCGTTTCTAAAGCATCCTGTAGACATCCAAGCAAACAATCCCTTGTTCCCTAGCTGCTCTTTGGAAATAGTTCTTGTTTCTAGCAGTATTTTGTTTGGCTTTTCCCCTGGCGCACTGGAAGAAAAAGGTATTACATTCAGTAACGCTGCCGTGGACGACAGCATTGAGCATTGCTGGGCGTTTACAATGGCGGATGGACACCCAGGACGGTATGCTCTCTCTGGGAAACTGCAAAGATACAGGCGCTGACGCCTCCATGCGGATCGCCTCTGGTACCGATCAGCTATTTGATCAGCTATTTGCTGGCAATTTGTGCTGAAAGCTTCGCGGACAACCATCGCCTACGACATCAGCGACCTCAAAGTGGGGGCTTTCCCGCCATAGATCGACTTTAAGGTTTTTCTCCCACACCCACACACGGTAAACAATAGAAAAGAGACTTTCAACAGGGTGAGTAACCACAGATATTTCACGCCACGGCACAGCAAGCATGCGCGAGCCAATTCGACACGATGCATCGCAACCCTTGTCCGGACTCCTTTCGTCCAGGAGAAACAAACTGGCTTGTTTCTTTGCAAGTCTGTTGCACAATATAAAATGACAAGCATTTCTCGTCTCTCTGAAAGAAAGCCAGACCAGACAACACAAAGGCCCACTAAACGCTATCGCTGACACTATACAACCAAAATACAACAGAAATACAGAAATAATGGGTGTTTCCAGTCGTGCGTTGATTAGCGCCATTCAAACGTTGAAAGAACATTCTGCCAGCGACCTAGCTGACTCGCTAGTCCACAACGGCATCAAAGGAGGCGGGCAAATCCCCCATATTGTGCAACGGTCCGGGAACGCGCTGGGCAGCCCGTCGGTGGGCAAGGCCTACACGGTGACCTTTGCGTTGGCGTCGGACTCACGGCCAGCCGTCAACTACATCGACCACATCGAGCAAGGCTCGGTCGTCGTGATCGCGTTGGACAAGTCGCTACAGGAAAAACATGCGCCACATCTGATGATAGACAACTCCTTGTATGGCGGCTTGATGTCTGCCAGGGCCCAGCATCAGAAATGCGAGGGCACCATCGTCTTGGGGAACATCAGAGACACCGCGGAACACCAGGCCTTGCAGTACGCTGTCTGGTCGTACGGCACGGCCGTCTGTGCACCCAACGGCATCGTGAAGCCTGTCGCGGTCAACCAGCCGTTGTACGTGTTGGCCGGCGACGAGCGAATCAACCTTGACTTGCTGGACGTCAAGGAGGGCTTGATCCGCGTCGAAAGCAACGTGGGAGACATCAGAAAGTACAACATGATCATGCCTGGTGATCTTATCGTGGCCGACCGCGACGGCGCGGCCAGAATCCCGCTTTTTGGCAAGTATTGCAATGAGGAATGGTTGGAAAACGTGGTGTCCTACATCCCAAAGAGGGTCAAAGCCGACGAGTTGGTGCTACAGGACATCAAGGAGGGCCAGGAGGCCAAGTATTCGCAGAAGCTTAGAAGAGCCAACTTGTCCTGAGCTTATACATGTGTGGAAGCCCAGCCTATATTTCTATAGAAAGCAATGCAAGCATCTTATTGAAAATATACTGTAGAAACTCAATCTTATTGCAAATGCAGAACCACCCGAGCAAGAGATATCGGGGAGGACAGACACCTTGTCCGGATAGTCCGGGCCGTTTTGAACACAGCATCCGGATAATCCGGCGACGTTTTTAGGACGACGCATCTGTTACGGGCCCCGTCTGCAAAATGTGTCTGTCTATTTGCTTATTCTTTAAATAGTTCGGAATTTCTGCTTCAAAGCGCTTTCTGTTTTTTTCTTTTCTTGTTCTTTTTTTTGATGGAAAATTTAATGCGCAGAAGGGACAAAATCAAAATCAGAAAAAGATTCAAACTGCCCAATGATCGTGAGTTCCCATTAACGGATCCGACAAATTTTTTTTCCGTATAATACGCTCTTTAGGAAAAAAAAAAAAAAAAAATTGGATCGAAAGCTGCAGCGAGAAAATTACTATGTGTTAACTGCAGCTAATTCAAACATATTCAAAAAAAAAAAAAAAAAAAATTAAGTTAGTATATATCCTTCTGTATTTTCACAACATTTCGACATTTGTATTCGCTCTTTTACATTTGGCTTACAGTCTGTTCTTTTGTTTTTCTCTTCTCTCTCCCCTAAAGTTTCATAGTCTACAAGATAAACAACAAAGCTTACACGTTTCAGTTACCTTCAAATAATATATTGTGAATAATGTTTTCTGTCAAGAATTTCTCCTCCAAGGTCGCCAGCAGATCTTACGCTACCCAAGTTGCCAAGTACAACGGTAAGAAGAACGCCAACGGTACTTACACTGTCTCCTTCATTGAAGGTGACGGTATTGGTATTGAAATCTCCCAGGCCGTCAAGAAAATCTACAAAGCCGCCAACGTCCCAATTGAGTGGGAGTCCTGTAACGTTAGTCCTTTATTGATTAACGGTAGAACCACCATTCCACAACCGGCTGTTGACTCCATCAACAAGAACTTGGTTGCCTTGAAGGGTCCATTGGCCACTCCAATTGGTAAAGGTCATCAATCCTTGAACTTGACCTTGAGAAGAACCTTTAACCTTTTTGCCAACTTGAGACCAGCCAAGTCCATTGTCGGTTACAAGACCCCATACGACAACGTCAACAGTGTCCTTGTTAGAGAAAACACCGAAGGTGAATACTCCGGTATCGAACACGTCATTGTTCCAGGTGTTGTGCAATCGATCAAGTTGATCACCAGACCAGCCTCTGAAAGAGTCATTAAGTTTGCTTTTGAATACGCTAAGTCCGTCAAGAGATCTGAAGTCTTGGTCGTCCACAAAGCCTCCATCATGAAGCTCTCCGATGGTTTATTTGTCGAGGTTGCTAAAGAAATTGGAAAGAACTTCCCAGAAATCAAATTGAACTTTGAATTACTTGATAATACCTCATTGAACATGGTCTCTGAGCCAACCAAATACTCTGACATTGTCATGGTTATGCCAAACTTATACGGTGACATTATGTCTGATTTAGCCTCTGGTTTAATTGGTGGTTTAGGTCTTACTCCATCCGGTAACATGGGTGACAAAGTCTCTATTTTTGAAGCCGTCCACGGTTCCGCTCCAGATATTGCCGGTAAGAACTTGGCCAACCCAACCGCCTTATTATTATCTTCTTGTATGATGTTGAGACACATGTCTTTGGATTCTTACGCTGACAAGATTGAAACCTCTGTCTTAAAGACCATTGCTTCTGGTCCAGAATTCAGAACCAAAGATTTGAAGGGTGATGCTACTACTTCCGTTTTTACCGACCAAGTCATCAAGAACTTATAAATTTAGTGGATTACTTTGTCATATCTTGCTGATGAGCTAACTAAACTTCTTTCCTTTTTTTTGAATTTCTTTAGTTTGTTGCTTGTGAAGGTTGTTTTAATTTCCTCTTCATACATTCCTTATTTGAAATATTCTAAAAAAAACGCTCTTTGTATATATCTTTGTTCTTGCAAGAAAGAATTGGATATTAAAAATGGAATGGAATGATATTCTAGAGATATTGAGAGAAACGGCTTAAGCCAACAAAACTACAGACAAAGGAACAAAAGAAAAACCACAAAACAAAACAATAAATATAAATACATCATCATTATTAATTATATAATTATCTAAATAAATCAAATTATTTCCCTCGACTGAAAGATATCAATAACAAAATTTGTAGTTAACGCATAAATGACACCTTGGTCAATAATGTTTCATTCCTATTTGTAAAGATCAATCGATTTCAAAAGTAAATAATTAAAACGTTGAGTGAAACAGATCAATCAAAAAACTTTATGAACGTGAAAAAGGACATATAGGTTGTACCGGATAGACGACTACCAGGGCACGTATTTCCAACACTCACAATAAAACCATGTCGACTTCAGGTTTGATACAATTTTTTTTTCGGTATTTCTTTCTTTCTAAGTTCATTGACTTGAAGGGTATTATATACATATGTTTATTAATATTTGTATTGTATAGAACTCAATCAATTACAATAAACTGGAAGGAGTTGAAGGAAATACCATTATTCTCAAATTATCGAACTTTTGAATGATGTTGCTGGTACTCAGTAAGTGTAGGTGTGGACCTACTAATGCGGCAGCAGGTAGCCTGATAAACATTAAAAGTTTCCAAAGATTCAATTCTACCGAGAACAAAAAGAAAAATGTAAATGATAAAAGTACCATTACTTCGAATTCATCTCTTTCCAATAAATCTATTTCTGCGAAGCAGAACTTGTACACTTTATCTGAATTTTCACCAGGTTCTATCTTTTTCCTACCTAATGGTACCAAAATTTTCAATAAGTTGATCAACTTTATCAGGATTCAAGAGACTCGAAGATTAGGATTTAAAGAAGTCATCACTCCATTGATGTACAAAAAGGAATTATTTGAAATTAGTGATCATTGGAAATATTACAATGAAGATATGTTTAAGATTCATAGAACTTGCCATACTGAACATGAACACGAAGATGAAATTTATGCTTTGAAACCAATGAATTGTCCTGGACATTGCTTACTTTTCAAGCAGTTTCCAAAATCTTTGAACGATTTACCGGTCAGATTCAGCGATTTTTCTTCATTGCATAGAAACGAATCTACTGGCTCCTTGAGTGGATTGACGAGAGTTAGAAGATTTCACCAAGATGATGGCCACATTTTTTGTACATTAAGTCATTTAGAAGATGAAATCATGAAAAATTTGAAATTAATAGAATTGGTTTACACTAAGTTTGGTCTAGGTGATTTCAAATTATTGTTGAGTACCAGACCTAAAGATCATCAGTTTATTGGAAATGACAAAGATTGGGAAATCGCTGAAAGTACGTTGAAGTCCATTTTGAATAAATTGAATAAACCTTGGGAAGTCAGTGAAGGTGATGGTGCATTTTACGGTCCAAAGATTGATGTCATTTTAAAAGATAAATATGATAAATTCCATCAAACTGCCACCATTCAATTGGATTTCCAACTACCTCAAAAATTCGAGTTGAAATTTCTTAATCCAGAAACTAACGTCATGGAAACGCCAATCATTATTCATAGAGCGATCTTTGGGTCTGTTGAAAGATTTTTGGCCATTTTGATAGATAACTATTCCGGAAAGTGGCCATTCTGGTTGAACTCTAATCAGTTGAAAATTGTGCCTGTTAGTCCTGAGAAGCATTTGTGGTATTGTAAATATATCGAGGATTATTTAATGACCAATGGTGCCACTAAAAAAACTTTACAAGACTTTTACAATGATAGAGACCTTTACAGTAATAAAACCAAGGAAGAACATGTGGATGATTTAGCACCGTTAACATCATATGAATTCAATATTGAAGTTGATGATCGTGCTGAACCTTTGAATAAAAGAATCAAGGATTCTTATCAAAAATCATTCAATTATTTAATGACTATTGGCGATAAAGAATGTGAAAATGCTTTGAAAAATTCAGATGGTAATCCATTAGTTAGTTTGAAGGCATTATATGGGGAAAACAAAAATGTCAACCGACAATTAGGTGTCAAAGATGTTTTGAACCATTTTATTGAATTAGAAAAAAACTACTTATGAATTTTCTTTTCAAAAATTTCACTGTATATATGTAAATATTCAAATAGTAATAATAAGTTTTTAAATCAGAAAATAACATAGAAGCATTGTATTTTCTTTGACGCTTGTAGTATTAATTGTAGCGCTCAGTATTACCGCTGAACAAAGAAAGACTGAAATTTATTAATGGACTTTTTTGTCAGTCTTTTAAGAACCTGCAGTAAAAAAAAAACCAAAAAAAATCTCAGCTGCACGTTGAAAAAAAAAAATTAAAGGCATAATGAAAAAAAAAAAAAAAAAAAAAGAAAGACAAAAGAAAAAATATTGAATATTTCAATTTTTTTAAATCATTTTTTTAGTTTCAAACTTTGTAATCAAGCTTAATACTACAACCAGCTTATATTCACAAGTAAAGATGTCAAAGTTTTTGAAAAACTTGCTGACTTTAGCTTTTAATAGCCAAAAGGCTATTAAGCCAATCAGATTTTTCCATACCTCAGTTCACACCAAAACTTATGAAGAAGAAAAGGTTATCATTGATGATTTACGTTCTGATTTGAAACCAGAAGATTTGAAAAGATTTTCTAATATGAGAAATATTGGTATTTCTGCCCATATTGATTCTGGTAAAACTACCTTCACCGAAAGAGTTTTGTTTTACACTGGTAGAATTAAACAGATTCATGAAGTTAGAGGTAGAGATAACGTCGGTGCTAAGATGGACTCTATGGATCTAGAAAGAGAAAAAGGTATCACTATTCAATCTGCTGCTACTTACTGTTCTTGGGATAAAAATGACAAATCTTACCACTTTAACTTGATTGATACTCCAGGTCATATTGATTTCACTATTGAAGTTGAGAGAGCTTTGAGAGTCTTAGATGGTGCTGTTTTAGTTGTGTGTGCTGTTAGCGGTGTTCAATCCCAAACTGTTACGGTTGATAGACAAATGCGTAGATATAATGTTCCAAGAGTTACTTTCATTAATAAGATGGATAGAATGGGTGCTGATCCATTCAAAGCTATTGACCAAATCAACAAAAAATTAAGAATTCCGGCTGCTGCTATCCAAGTTCCAATCGGGGCTGAATCTGATTTAAGAGGTGTGGTTAATATTATTGATAGAGTTGCTCTTTACAACGAAGGTCCAAAGGGTGAAACTATTAGAGCTGACAAGAATATTCCGGAAGATTTGAAAGACTTAGTTGAAAAAAGAAGAGCTTTATTGATTGAAACTTTGGCTGACGTTGATGATGAAATTGCTGAACTTTTCCTCGAAGAAAAAGAACCATCTGTTGACCAAATTAAGGCTGCTATTAGAAGAGCTACCATTGCTAGAAAATTCACACCTGTATTGATGGGTTCTGCTTTGGCTAATACTGGTGTTCAAGCTGTCTTAGATGCTGTTGTTGACTACTTACCTGATCCATCCGAAATTTTGAACACGGGTTTAGATGTTACTAATCCAGAACATGAAGTTCCAATCAACTTAAGTCCATCGTCAAATGACTCATTGGTTGCTTTAGCTTTCAAATTAGAAGATGGTAAATTTGGTCAATTGACTTACTTGAGAATCTACCAAGGTAAATTAAAGAAGGGTGGGTACATTTTCAATGTTAAGGATAAAAAGAAGATTAAGATTTCTAGACTAGTGAGAATGAACTCTGATGAAATGGAAGAAATCTCCGAGATCAACTCTGGTGAAATTTGTGCTACTTTTGGTGTTAACTGTTCTTCTGGTGATACTTTTACTGATGGATCCGTCAACTATGCTATGTCGTCGATGTTTGTTCCGGATTCTGTTATCTCCTTAAGTATTAAACCTGATGCTAAAGATACTATTAACTTTTCTAAGGCTATGAACAGATTTCAAAAAGAAGATCCAACGTTTAGAGTCAAGTTCGATAAAGAATCTAAGGAAACTATTATTTCTGGTATGGGTGAATTACATTTAGAAATTTACATTGAAAGAATGAAGCGTGAATATAATGTTAACTGTACCACCGGCAAACCACAAGTTGCGTACAGAGAATCTATCAACAGCAAAGCCGAATTTGATTATGCTCACAAAAAACAAAGTGGTGGTGCTGGTCAATACGGTAGAGTTATTGGTAACTTGACTAACGTTGATGGTGAATCCACTGAATTTCTAGCTCAAGTGGTTGGTGGTAAGATTCCAGATAAGTTTTTAAGTGCTTGTGCTAAGGGTTTCGAAGAGATTTGTGAAAAGGGTCCATTGACTGGTAACAAGGTTATTGGTTGTAAAATGGTTGTCATTGATGGTCAAACACATCCTGTGGATTCGAATGATTTCTCATTCAAATCCGCTACTCAAGGTGCTTTCAAACAAGCTTTTATGGAAGCTAACCCAGTAATTTTAGAGCCAATCATGAATGTCTCGGTTACTGCTCCAGGTGAATTCCAGAGTTCTGTTATTTCCTTGTTGAACAAGTTAGGTGCTCTTGTTAATGATACCGAAAACAACGCCGATGATTTCACCATTTCTGCTGAATGTTCTTTAAATGCAATGTTTGGTTTTGCTACTGCCTTAAGAGCAGGTACCCAAGGCAAAGGTGAATTTAGTTTGGAATTCAAGGATTACTCTCCATGTTCTCCACATTTACAAAAGCAATTAATTGAAGAATATGCTAAGAAACAAAGTGCTAAAAAATAAGTAATTAATTCAAGAGCATAAGGTTAGCTGTAAATAACAATTATAATAGGAAAACTTTTAAAAGAAGAATAATGATTATGCTGTACATATATGTATATATATATTTATATACAATTCCATGCAATTGTATATTTTGCAGATATTTTAAAATAACTAAGAATTTGTTATATTTTTATGACGATTGTAAATTTAATAGAATAGTTGCTTGTTCTTTTTAATTGATATGTTTAGAAACATTTCGCAACAGTCTATTGCCTCAATATCATTAGAAAAATCATCTTTATGATTTTTCAAATAATCAGGAAGTTCAGCGCTGAAGTACTCATTGTCTTCTAGGTTTTCATCGTCTTCCTCATCTTCCATACTTTCTTCCAATTTATTCATTTGATCCTCCATTTTTTGAATATATTCTTCAGTGATATCTGTTATTGGCTCTTCATCTTCACTATCACTTTCAGATATACTTAAATCAGAATCAGAATCAGAATCTTCATTTCTATCTGCTTTGAAGTCAGCAGAATACATAGACGTATCATTATTTGACTGTTCATCAAAATCTTCTGATACATCATCTATCATTATTCCGTTTTCCAAATGTTCACAATCTATACTTCCACAAACCAGGCATGCTGTACCTATACATTCGAACAGGCATTGTCCTTCTTTCAGAGTACGTTTGAATAAGTCTGCAGCTGGAACCAATGCAACTTCATGATAATCATCAATATCAAAACATTTGAAAGCTATTAATTTTGAAATTTTGGTAAATGACTCAACAGCTCTCGATGTTGGCTTTAATTTGAACAATTCCGGAACTGGTATACTTATTTGGTTTTTGATAGAAGTAGATTCTTCGCAAAGGTATGAAAATAAATCTTCAATATCCTCCGGAGAAGCGTCAGCTTCTTTTGAGTCAGATTCGAACAGGGAAATATCTAACAAAAGAAAATCTCCAAAACTTCTAAAATATTCAAACCATGGACTTTTCTCTTTCATTTCATATTCATAAATAAACGCTATAATCAACGCAGGAATGCCACGAATATCTAAGTCGAGAAGGATATTCGAAAGAAAAGAATTTCTACCACTGAATATGGACTGCTTTGGAATACGAACTAATGGTTTCGGACTTCCTCCATAATCTGGATATTCATCTGGAGATATACTTGGGTCAAAAAAGACTTGATTTTCTGGATTTAAGTTTTCTTTGGTGAAGACTCCCAATTGACCATCATTATCATTTTTAATTTCGATATCTGGATGAAATCTAATAAAATTTTTATCAAACCAATGTTCTAAAGCTTTAATGTCGGCCATGCTGTATTGTTTATTTTTTCAGCTAATAATAGTGATTGTTTTGAATATCTAAACAGTTTTGAAAATGTGAGAAAAATAAAATGGGGGATTGAGTAAAAATAAAATCTGAAATTTCATCATCTCATCTGCACTGCGGGCACAAAACCTGCTTTTCTTTTTTTAAACTCTTCAAAAAACTCTAAATTAATCTGTATTTTACTTGACACAATAAAAAGCTCTGATGATAAATTTCACAGTTCTGATATTGAATTAAATTTAATAAAAAATCATAAATTTTTTACATTTTTTTAAAGCATTTTGATAGTTTTTAACAATTAGTGAATGTACTGATCTCGGAAAAATAGATGTCAATATTTATTGATACAGGTTCTGCGAGTTGTTTTCACATGCACGAGTACAATTTTTTGTCTTTATCTATCGGTTTACCGAAACAGTTATATTACACAGACAGACGTAAAAAAAAATATCACTAAAAACAAAAAAAAAAAAAAAAAAGAATTCAAAATGATGAATAATCATCTTTGAAAAGTGTTTTTCTTCGTTAAATTTAAAGTATCTGGAATTTCATTTTATCATTGGAACTTCCTATTTTGTATTATTCAATTTTAAGCAGGAATTGAATCATATAAAAATGCCGCCGATTACTTGTCATATATTAGATACAACTAAGGGGAAACCAGCAGATGATGTGACATGTGCACTTTATTATTTGAGCGATAACTCTGAATTTTTACCTAATGACAATTTGGATGTGCTTGAAACCACAGTAGAAGATCTTGATTTGGGCAAAATTCCTTTTGCTATAGCTAAAACAGACCTAGATGGAAGAATTCCAAATTGGGTAATTAATAAGAAATATAAGTCATTGGCAAGCGTGGGTATTGATACTTCTGATTATGAATGGAAGAATTTGGTTCCTGGTATCTATAAGATTAGATTTCATATGAAACATTATTTTTTGAGAAACAAAGAAGATTTTGCCAAAAGAACTTTCTTTCCATTTGTTGATATTCATTTTGTGGTGAGTAACCCACCTGATAAACATTATCATATTCCATTGTTACTCTCCAATCATAGCTACACAACATATAGAGGAAGTTAGATAACTACAATTTGCCGCTTTTTGTTTTTTATAGTGACTGATTAATTAATATATATTATAGCAAACTACCATACGACTAAGCAAATAATATTGTATTGCTGGGTGATTGATTTATTGAATATTTAAGCAATTTTATTAGTTTTCAGTTTCTTTTGTGCTTCTTTTTCTAACTCAGTTGCCCATAATGCAGCAGCAACAATGTTGGTATATGTGAAAAACATACCAATGACAGGGATGAGTTCCAAGTTTAAAGCGACAATTCCAAATGAAGAATAATCGGCTCTATGAGCGTTAAAAAAAACCATTATATCGTCTTTTTTGAAATCCATATATGAAAAGTATCTCATATGTAAGTTTCTTGCTTTGCCAGGGCTTCTCAAAAAGATTAGTACATAAGGACCAAAAAATGGAATCAAATTGAACAAGACTATTAAAATGGCTTTGAACCAATAATATGGGTTACTAATATATGAATACCATTGTTGAACGAAAGCGTCATATCTCATTTGCATCAATTGTGAAATTGATTTGGTCTTCATTATTTGCGCAACTTTTTTTTCTTTGGCCTGAAGCCTTAGCATTTTGGCAATGAGAGCATCATTGCCACTTTGAACAATTACTGAGTCAAAAATTTGTTTCAAAGGACCTGCTAAAAGGGTTTTTTCTATGATAAATCTGGAAATGATTCCAGATTGGTGAAGGATAGCTATCCAAGCAGTGAAAATTCCAGTAGGACCGTTGAAAAACACGGCTACCAACGCTTGAGGCGGAAAGAAGTATGCATGAACAAAGAGGAAAACGGCGGCTGTTATGAGAAACTGTGGAATCAAGATGGAAAGTGCAGGAGACCATAAGGATGGATGTGTTAAGAAATAGTAAACAGCCTGAATAGACCGCAGTCTGTTAGTACATTGATATATGAGCCATTTCTAAGTTTTACTAAATACGTACAATAAATGGATAAGCCCAAGTGTAATGAGCCATCATCTCTGTTGGAAATTGGAACGGTCTGTAAGACACGTTACTGATTGCGTCTAAAAAGAATCTACTATCGTAACTCATTATTTTTATGTATGCTTTATTGATTAATTACGATATATGAGCTATTAGTTTTTTACTGAAAGTGTTAAAAAAAATATGAATCAGGAACTTGGTAAAAGCCTTTGGACCTGTTACAGTGAGAATATTTTCCAATGGCAAAAAAAGGTATTAGTATCTTTTTTATTTTTAAATAAAAAACAATATAAAAAAAAAAAAAAACAGAAAAAAAAAAAAGATAGGAAAGGAAAGGATAGGGGAGCGAATTAACAAGTCAGTAGAAAACAGAGTGTCATAGGGGGCGTTTGGCATAATTTATATGGCAAGACTGGTTGGCTGGTCATTCAATTGACCATCACCCAGTAACGAGGGTCAATTTTGGGATTTCATGTTTACAAATAAATGGCTCCCAGATCTACGTACACCCTACAAAATAAAAAAGCACGTGATTCGAAAATTTTATCTTTTCTTGTGGGTGTTTGCTTTTCTTTTCCTTTCTTTTTTTTTCCCTGCTGGAGCATCAACGGCAAGATTTCGAGATCAATATCCACAATAATAATAGGCTTGTCAAAGGCTATAACAGCGCTTATTCAACATTGGTGTTTAGATGGCACATGCCGCTTCTTCTATGGAAACTGACCAGCACAGCTACAATTTCAACAGAATTGACTCAACTCGCCCAAAATAAGTAATTCAAAATACTAACAGAGAGATATATTTATATACATGAGGTTTGTTTAAGAAAGACGGTAGTAGCGCTACGCGCTATACGCCGCGAACATTGTTCATTTGCAAACGATTTTCGCTTTATTCGTTCCACTGATTCTATTGTTCCAAGTGATTGGTCCTTTGCTGCCACTACTTGTGCTCCCCAAATTTCTTCTGCTTTTCAGCTATGAGCTTGTCGTATTCTTTGTCCAAGTTTTCATTGGTTTGATATGCCTGCAAACAGGTGTACATCTCCTGATGCAAATCGGAACATCTCAAAGTGACTTTGACACCAGCGTTTTTCGAGCATTCAGAGAATTCTAAAAGAGAGTTAGTAAAACAGCATGTCAAACAGAAAAAAATTGCAGCCCGTTCTCCTCAATGTTAGATAGACTTACTCTTCACGAACTCGTCGCAATGCCCGTAGGCGCTGTTCCTCCAGTTAAGGTAGACTTGCTTTTCTTCTTTTGGGGAAAGCACCCACGCAGGCAAAAGGTTGGAGTTACCGGTACTCATGATCACAAATAAACTATTGAACCGAAAGATGCTGTATGGGGTATGATACTGGCTTAGATGTTAGTTCTTGGATAGAGGAAACCGGTATATAAGCGAGATATGTTCGCAATTTCTTTTATTCTCCTAGGATTAATTTTTCGCTGCAGCTCTCTCTCCAAGTGGTTATGTGCGTGCGTGCCGGCCAGGCTCCTCTAGTGTCTTTCCGACACGGGTGCGCGGTCTGAAAATCTGCTTTTATGCATCCACAATGCCGTGATGTCCGGACTGCGTTGAAAGTCATTTAGTTCAATGCAACTAGTCTGCTTTAATTTAAATTAATTTAATTACAGAAGAACCCTGGCCCCATTTGCCTGATCAAGTCTGTCTTTTGAGAGACTTTCCAAATGTTAGCGTCCTGCGATATATCCCAAAAAAATGTGTTTTTCTCTTTCGTTTTTCTTAAAAAAAAAAAAGAACACAGAAACAAAAAAACGTAAACAGTAAGTGTAAGATCAGACCACGGAATATTTTGTTAGTTCCTAATTTCATTTCCAGATATCGATACAAAGATTGGCATATAGCTCATTAGACTTTGTTGTTTCACATGTCCGACTTTGCTTTTTTTTTTTTTCTCGACAATCAAGTTTATGTTTTTTTGCAGGCTTCTGAAAATGGCAATACTACCGTAAAAGCGTGGCAGGCATGTCGCCGTAACTACATGGACCATCAATCGCTTACGCTCCTCGTTAAAAGGGCCTCGAAAACATATACGGCCTCTGTCTAGAACGTTCAAGTTATACACAAGTATCGCCAGCATATACACATACATGATACGATCCAGAAACGCAAGGCTGCATCCACATCTATTGTGTTGTGTAATTTACCACATGCAAAAACGCTGTTATAACCCCATGGATGTTCATTTGTGCACACGTACAAACTAGAAATGCGTGTCGGAAGTTTAATACTCGCAGAAAAATTGCAATGTGAAAAACAAAGTGTTACAGAAATTACTAGGGCAGAAAAAAAAAGTAGTACCTCAACAACCAATGAATGTACTGGACAAAAAAAAAAAAAAGGGTAGAATCAATAATAAGCTATATATATTATCACATCTCAAATAACCATCCCCCATATCAGCCAATAGTTGCTGATCTTGACAGTAATTTTGGAAAAATTCACATTTTGCCGGCTAACATATTTTCGCTTTAGCATCCAGGAGTTGATTTATCGTACTTTAGTAAGCTACTGACCGCTTTTTTTTGCTATTTTCCATATCAGATATAGATAGATCTAGGACAGAGTAGTGCTTAGAACCTCGGTAAACAACATTCGCACGAAGTAAAGATGGTTCGGCCAGCTTTGGAAAAAGAGGAGGATGAGTTGATGGCATTTGCTACACCATCAGAGGTCTTTCAAAGGACGCCCAAAAGAAGACCTTCGAACAACAATACGCCTGGTTCTCCGATGATGAGACAGCTTACTCCTCAGCAGCAGCAACAATTTATGCTACAACAACAGCAGCAGCAGCAGCAGCAGCACCTCCTGCATCAGCAGCAGCCCCAGCTTTTCAGTATTCAAACGTCTGCTCACCAGTTGAGAAGTCCTGCTATGTCTAGTCCTTCGCTTGCCAGTCCTGCTCAGAATAATCTTTCTCCGGTGGCCAGAATGAAAAGCACCATTTTCAATGGTGAGATTGGTTCTCCGAATTCTGGAAAATCTCCTTCTGGCAACCGTCCATACCCTACTGCTTTCCCCGTGGAGTTGGCTCCTACTAATTCAAACTTGAAAGAAATCGACTATGACATAAAGTCAAAAAGAAACACGATGGCCTCTCAATCTTTCAGCAATAATAAAACCATGTCTATGATGTCAGTTCAGCTGAAAGCAACTTCTCATCGATCTTTGTTTAATAAACTGCAGCAACCTCCGTTGCCAGATATGCCTCCAAAATTTAATGCTGCAAATATGCCACCTCTTCCAAGCTTGAGTAGTGTCAATACAAGTATGTTAAGTTCTGCTCCTCAGATTCTTTCTGCTGGCGCCACGATGTCCAATAATCCAGTGAGTGGTTCTCCGATGTTGTCTTCTCCAAAAATTCATACTCCTCTCTCAGCTCCTCATGGTGGTAGTCCATTATCTTTCAACAGTCGAAGTAAAATCAATAATAAACTGGATTTTTCAGGAACTTCATCTCCTAATAATAATAACAATAATAATAACAATAATAATAACAATAATAATAACAATAATAATAACAATAATAATAACAATAATAATAACAACAGCAACAGCAACAGTAATAATAACAGCAGTAATGGCAATAAGCTCAGTACTAATAATAATAATAACAATAATCATAGTCATAATAATAATAAAAACAATATTACTGTTGCAGGCCTACCTACTCTTACACCCAGAATAGGCATGAACCCAAAAGATAGGTATGCTGCTGCTACCCTGGTTTATGACCCAGTTATTCCAAATCGACAGCCTGAAGTCAGTGAAATGTATAAATCACCGGAGTTATATGAACTCAGTATCGATAATCCATATTTGAATATAGCTTCCGATGAAAATAATGGTGGAAGTCCTGGCTCGCCAAAAAGCAATCTTACACCTCGCAAATCTTCAAAAGACATCAATGATTTGAATAATGATTTGAACAGTTTGTATGTTTCTCATACTGAAATCAAACAGAATCAAGTCTACAAGCATAATCACAACACTGTAGGCTCACTCAGTAGTCTTCCACGTCACATGGTACATCTGCAGCAACAACCACAGCCACCAACACCACAGCCACCAACACCATCTGGTAAAATTCCTCCTAAATCTGACAGAAGGGCCAATCAAGAACCTAAAAGCACAGACAATTCTCCGTTGCGCGTAGCTATTACACCAAACAAATATGCTCAAAGTGCTCCGAGACCGATTCTTTACAATATCAATGGTCGAAATGGTAGTGTGGAAAATCTTGAACCCATCAATGATTTTAATCTTACCGAAGGTGATCTACAACAAAAGCAGCAACTTCCTTCAACCGTCAATGGATCTCCATTTCAAAGAACTACGATGTTTCTACAAAGTCCTTCAAGTGATATTGTTAACACTCCCGGTCCATTGAATAGTGATGCTGTTCATGCTATTCCTAATCCATTTCATATTCCTGATAGACGAACTTCTACCGCTGACAGCGAAACCTCAAAGACTATTAAAAGTGAAAAATTTACAAGTGTCGATCAGACTTTACTGAACCCCAGCGGTTCTGATAGATTTGATGATGTGGAGATTAAACATGATAACAGTTCCATTAATAGTTCAATTCAGGAATCAACACAAACTAAGGATTTACCCGAGAAAGAAAAGAAGAAACTGTTGGTTGAATCATTGATTGATGATGACCATTTGAAATCCATTTTCCATAGAGCTGACATTTATGAAAAGAAACAACTATACCAATATGAACTCTTGGAAGCTTTGAGCTTTTTAGATGAAGATCTCACATTTGATTTGTCGTGCATTAAAATGTTTATCAAGGTGTTTGACAAATCTATTGGAAGAAAGAAGAATTCTCTTAACTATTCTGAATTTGCTCATCTTTGTAAAAATATAACTAAATGGAAAATTAAGTTTTTGGATTTTGCTGAAAAAGATGAAGGCGAAACAGAATATCTGATTATGATGCTACAATTCCAAGATATATTGCTAGATTTAGGCTACCAATTTGAAAAAAGCACGGTGGATGTCGTTTTCCAGATGTTTTCATCTACAGGCGACAGTGAACTCGATCAAGAAATGGGTATCCAAGAAATGGAATTGTCAAAATTCATAGAAAGTATGGCTTGGTTAATTAAAGCAACAACCATTTTTAGAAAATTTGATGTTAAACAAAATGGTATTGCTGTTTTACCTTATGATGACTTCATTAATGAAATCTTTACTTTTAAATTATAACATTATTTTGAGCATGCTTTTATTTTATAATACACTTTGTCTCTTCTTTGCTTGTTTTTTTACATGCTGCTCCGCAGTTCATTTCGTCTTGTTTCTCTGTTGTGTATATTATCACTACAATTCGAACTTCAATTCTTTCAATCTATTTTAAATAGCTATTTATACAAAATCAATAGGCTTGTATAAACTATATTTAATTCCATTTTGGTAAATAAATACCCTATACCTTTTTGATAAATTTTCTTGATTCTTTAGAAAACATAAAAGTTGTATATTAGATATAAAACAAAAAATTACTTAATCATTACTAACATTAAAAAAAATTAGAATTTAGCAAATTTCTTGTTGGCCTTACCAGCAGCAGATTGAACTTTCAAAACATTGAATCTAACAGTCTTGGATAATGGTCTACATTGACCAACAGTAACAATATCACCTTCTTGGACTCTGAAAGCTGGGGAAACGTGAGCAGATAAGTTCTTGTGTCTCTTTTCATATCTGTTATATTTTGGAACATAATGTAAGTATTCTCTTCTAATAACAATGGTTCTGTGCATCTTGGTGGAAACAACGGTACCAGTTAAGATCTTACCTCTGATGGAAATTTCACCAGTGAATGGACATTTTTTGTCAATGTAAGAACCTTCAATGGCGGACTTTGGGGTTCTGAAACCTAAACCAACTTCTTTATACCATCTCTTGGTTCTTCTGGTGGCCTTGGCTTTTGGGTTGGTGAAAATGTGTGGTTGCTATAAGTAAACTGTTAGTACAATGGTTCCAAGATATTCAATCCACCTAATCCGCTTCATAACTGAAAGCAGGAGGCATTTTTATTGAGGATGACATATTAGTTTAGTAACATAATAGGGAAAAACAAATATATCATAGAATAATCTGCGCAATTCTGCCAATGCATTTAAAAAAAATACACCATGGCGTAAACCTTGTGGAAATTTGGTATATTTGACAAGTGGAATGGCCGCTTATTATTTGTTTAAACACAACGGACAGTAGTGCCTGCTATCTTAACATTTTTCCAAATCATCAAAATTCACGAGCCTATATTTCACGTGAACTTGAAGCCTTTTTTAGGTATACAATTCGCAAACATAAATGTATCCTTCAATTAATATTCAGTCTGTTCATAGCTGTTTTATTCCTCGCTTCACGTATATCATTCACCCGCTTCAGATTTTATCTAAAATATACGTTATCCCACTATTGTACTATGCTAATCAAAAATATCCCCAATCAATATAACGGAATACTAACCTTTTGGAAAGCTTTTTCAGATTGAACAGTTAATTCGGTAGCCATTTTTACTTAATTCCTATGCTTCTGCTTATTGTGCTATATTTCAAAATGAATAGGAATAGTGAATATTCAGTATTTTCTTTTTTCTTTTTTTTTTTTTTCTTTTGTCTTCGTCTTCGCTCTCACTGAAGAAAGAAAAATCTTTCTCCCATAATCTGTTGGCTTAGCGAAGTCCTCAGGCTTTCTACACAATACGACGTACCAGCTGAAGAAGAAAAATTATAGCGCGCAGGGCCCTCGGTTACTTTGGAGGGAGAAACCCGTTCATACAGTATTGTCGAAGATAGCTGAAGAAATGTACGCGCGCACCATTTTTTTAAGAGACAAACCACTAACAGAATACGGACTAAAAAAAGAAAATTATATTTCGCACAAATAAATTTTTGAAGTGTGACAAAAAGCTCTACAAAATTCATATCTTCTAGATTTTGTAATCTAACCAATTTTTTGAATTAATGATTTGAAAAAAAAATGAATTAACACGTGCATTTTCTCTGCCCTTAAAGTTTGCACGTGACTATGTTTCTATTTTTAACATTAGTATTGGCCAATTTTTTTCACTTACTTTTGCTGGAAATCTTACAATTTGACCTTCTTAACACTAAAATACAACTTATTGGTGCCAGTTGTCGTATAACGTGAAGAAACATATCTGTAAAAAGAAAAATCTGACATTATTTGTAATGCATACTGTAAATAAATATTAAGTAACAAGGAAAATGAACAAGGATTGTATATAGGTGCATGCCAATACTATCATTGATTGACAGCAAAATCAAGATATCATATACACTTGAGAGAGACATAGAAAAAAGGGTATTTATAAAATCAAACAAATTAAATAATGGATATATAGAAAAAATAAAATTCTAAGAAAAAAACAAATGAATTGGAAAACAATTCCAACAAAACAAAAACAGTATTATCGATAGCGTGATGTTAATAGGCACAAACAGTGTTTGCCTGACTCAGTCACATATGCTCGACTCACTCACAGGAAGCGGTGCTACGCAATTCAGGCTATGAAAGAGCACTTGGAAAAATAGCATCGGATCTATGAGTTAGAGGGGACGCTGTGTTTAGTAACCTTCAAGTCCTTGCCACCCCATGAAACTAAGGAATCCAATAAGCTTCCCTTTTCGTGCAATGCTTTCATCTCGTCAGAACCACCTCTGGAAGTGCCTTTGACAAATAAATTAGGAACAGTCGTTCTTCCAGATATCTTGCCAATGTACTCTTGTAGTTGTTTTCCGTGCTTATGTTTGTCTAACTCGACGATAATAGGTTGTGGAACAATTTCGTAATCATGTGTTAATAAGGCTTTCAATGCTTTAGAGAACGGGCAAGCTGTTTTAGAAAAAATGACGACGGGGGCAAACGCGAGGATTTCACTGAATTCCCTAGATGGGTTGAATTCTTCGTTTGCTTGTTTGGTCAAATCCTTGTTGTCTGAATCAACGTTGATCGATCCAACCTTAATTGAATCAACAGAAGGTGCCACCGCCAAACCGCCATTTGTTGATTCCAACAACTTCTTTCCTTCCTTGTCATCTTTAAGCTTATCGTCAGCGGCAATAACGTCTTCTTGCTGGATAATCTTGGTATTTGAATGCTCAGTTTCTGCACTTCCGCCCAAGCTGATGTCTGGGAGTTGGAAGTCATCTGAATAGTTAAGCGTGTGCAACAAGAAAGAGCCACCCAAAATCAATACAAGCGCAAGAATAACTAACCTTATCTTTCTGTTGGAAGCGCTCATTTTTCGTGGTTTGATATTTTTAATAAAAGGATATTTGTGTATATGTATATATATATATATATATATGGGCAATATGTTTTTCTGTTATAGCAAATAGATGTATCAAAACAAATAATTAGAATGCTATGTCCTGTTATTTGATGAATGATACGTTGTAAAAGAGAATATTGTGATATCTTAGGTATTTTTAATATCTGTTTTTGCATGTAAGTATGTATATATGGTCAGTAGAGTGAGTGTATTTATTATATTATCTCGCGTAATTCTCTGCCCGATTTTTCTGCGGATTTTGTTCTTTCGGCAATTTATGAGAGCTTGCCATATTTCTCTTGGCCTTTTGTTTTGTGGTTCTTTTTTCGGTCAGGAGCATGTCCGGGCGGGCGTGCGGTTGGGTATATTTGTGCGTTCTAGCTGTCAGCTTCAGTAACCATATCTTAGCCGAAATAAAATCATTAGTTGTCAAAAAGAAAAAATAAATGTGGCCTTTGTCGAAATTTTAGAAAAAAAAAACCAAAGCGGAAAACCCATTAATGGTGGTGTTGCCATACCGGTGAAGATGTGCGCATAAAAGCCCTGCTTGTAGGATATCCGCTGGAATCTCCGAGTGTACATCTGTATTACGTATATCAAATGCATAAATTAACCATCTTTGTAAAAGAATCCACTTGATTCATACATACATCCTAGGGTGTGTGTCTTTTAAGCTAGATTGTATGCGTGTGGCTTACCACAGGCCCGCTAGGTTTTACCATAGGATTCCAGAGGCGTCAATAACAACAAGACTGTACTTCTTGAAAACATCATCAAGACAATTCGTTAGCTACCACCAACAAAACACCATTAACGTAGTGTACAAATAACATGAATCCTTTTGAAAGGTCTGTAGATAAAGCAAAAACACTTTTCACGTTCAAGGCATCTTATATCCTCTATTCTGAGGGTGGAATGCAATGTGTGTACCTTTCTCAGAACAGAAGTACAACTTTCAATTAATGGATAAATTGTGGTACGAATGGAGCCATATACTTTGGTAGCGCGCAAAATATTAAATTCTATTTTCGGTGGTCTGCGAGAAATATCAGCTCAGTTAAAAATACCTGAAACAGGACTTATGAAAATCCTGCGGAGAGACCCATGTCTCTCCGCTGCTTTGATTGCTGATTCATGGGTTCTTGACAGCATAAGTTTATTTTTCTTGACTCCCCTTTTGAGAACAATAAACAATAGCAATATGCATTGATTGTAAGCGATGATATAAGACAATATCCATCAACCAGAAATGCGCTGGGACGTACAGTTCATTGAACTACTTTTTGACCTGCTGAGGTTATTTCTTATAGGCTGCAAGCGCAATTGACAATCAATTGGTTCTATGTAGTAGTAACCTGTCAAATCGGTTGCAATAGTTTTTTACATAGTTTATCTTTGAACAGCGCTTGTTTCAGGCTTTCCAATAAAAGAAGGCCTGTAGATTTTATAAACTATTCCAACTATTTGACATAAAAAAAAAGAATCTTAATTTGACAAAACTTAATATAGTTTCTATAAATAGACAACACAAAAGTCAATAGATTTACTTTTGTTCTCCAGTAGTATCTTACAAGAAGCAATCAAGGGATCTATTTCTATGTCTGTTCTTGTGTGGGCGCCATCGCGCATTAACATACATATTCTTAATTAGCTTTAAATTAGTTTTAATTAGTTCTAATTAGTTTTGTTTTAGCTTTATAATTAGAATATGACAGATAATAATCTCATAATATAAATATATGTCAAATTCATCATCAAATATGGTTTCGAAATATTCGATTTAACAATTGAACTTTTTTTATTCTCTTCTTATTATCCATATAATCATCAACCATAAACTAAAAAAAAAAACATCGGTAACTACACATTCCCTTATTCAAACTTACTTATTTGCTCGCTGCTACCCTGATTCATTTTTAAGCTTTCGTTAGTCTCATCGATCTAACTTCATTTATTTTTTAAATCATTCTCCAAATCAAGTAAGATCAGTACCAACAACCACCAAAAATGCAATCCAACAATAATATTTTTACTTTCAATCAAGATCTCGAAAACAATTTCTTTGATTTTAATCCTTTCAATGCACAGTCTATTAACTTTGAATCTCCTGATTCATATACTTCTGTCGCTTCAATGGATCTCTTTAGCATTAAAACTCCTTCAACCAACAACCAGTCAGTCGATGCTGCCATTCCTCAAGATCTCGAAACCATTCCAAAACCATATGATTATGTTACTGCTATCAACTCCAGTCCAGATATCTGTGAATACATGAGAATCGGAGTCCAAAATAACTTGAAACTTTACTGCCGCTATCCAGATTGTGAAAAGGAAAGTTGCAAGTTTCAAACATACCTTGATTTAGCGCAACATATGAACACCCACTTATCTACAAGTTCATTCAGACCACAGTTTTTTTGTAATGGTGTTCACAAATTTGCTAAGTCTTGTCCATTTACCGTGTTGGGTTTTAAGACAGATGTTGAAGTAAGAGAGCATAAGTTGCTCAGATGTTGTGACGGGTGCAACAAACTATTCTCCAGGGCAGATAACTTGGCAACTCATTTAAGGCCAAATGCTGATAATATCACTCCTTGTCAAAAGAAAATGAAAAAATTAGTAAGAAGACAATTAGGTTTGAAGAGGTCACATAGCTTAACGACGAGACCATTTAGAAAGGATAGTCTAAGCAAATCACCTCAGAAGAAAATCAATTCTCCGAACAAGCTTTCATCTACTAGAAGAAAATCTAGTTCAATTGACGGCGGTATATTTTTGGAAATAGCCTCTTCAAATGACGGTATGAAAAAACTACATCGTGCTGCTTCTGCTCCTAATCCTTTTGGACAGAATGTTGAAAGCATTAATTTTATCCCAGAGGATAGTGCCGATAGCATTGATAGCTTGTCACAATACGATTTATCTCGATCACCAGAATTAACTTCAGCATCTGACTCTATCATTAGTATAGCAGAACTTATTTCTCCAATGATGAATTCTTTCCAAATTGCCAACGAACATATCAATGATAACACACTAGAGGAATTCGCTGACAGCCTTTTTGAAAACATATCTACATCCGATGCCAGTAATGCTCTTTCATGTCCAAGCTCACAGTCTGACGACAAAATATTTTTTCAGTTACCTAAAAAAGGTACATTCTATCAACCACTTATTCCAAATAAAACATTGAAACAAGTAGCTAATGATGATTCTTCTCAATATGAATATTCTATAGTTACCTATGATCCAAAGAATATTGACTGGAGTCGCATTTAAAATAGTTCCCCTCAATTTCTGATCTTATACGTATATTCATTTTTAAATTTACACCTATTATTCTGCCAATTCTCCGTATTTCATGCTTTTTATCACCTTCTTCTATGTATTTTTATTTAATTCAAATAAATGATTTATGACTACTAAAAATTATGTTTGCAATGTATGTTAGCTTTCCAATTTTCACGAATACACAAACGAATTATCTTACAAAAAAAAATAACGCGTCGAGCTTTGTTGATTAGCGACGCGCTTTGAAAAAAAAAAAAAAAATAAAAAGCTAAGAGAAAAAAAACTATAATAATAGGAATGAATTCTGTGTTTTGAAATCCAATAATACTAATAATTTTTATAAAATCATTGTTATACTGCAAAATTATTTCATCTCTATTTAGTAATATAAGTATGACATCTAGCATATCTCCAATACCATTACCCATCAAGCTTAAGCCATCAAATCTTCGGCCTATTGTTTACAGAATATTCTCAAAAAAGTATGGTCTACATCTTAAATCTGATGCTTTGGAAGTTTTGACAGAGTATGTTGGTGCACATTTTGGTGCAGAGTGGAAATCCGGTGACTCTTTGAAGTTCCTTGAACAGGCTGCAAAGGGCTGGAAATCCAAGTATCAAGCTAATAAGAACCTATTTGTAGATGGAGAAAACTTGAAGTCTATAATTTTTGAAATGACTGAGAAAAAAAGTGACATTGCGATTCCTTTGGTAAATAACAAAAGTATAACAAATGAACTAACAGATACTATTGTCGATGAAGATGATATAGATATTGAATACCCGTTTGCAAAGCCACTTGAACTTCGGGAATATTTTCATATTAAGGATTTATATGATTTACCTGTTATTAAGTACAATCACTCTTCGAAAAAATATCAACCATATCTTTTACTGCATACTGAATTAAGATTGGAATCCATGACCGCTAGAAGATACGCTTCCGATTTTAATATTCAGGATAATACAAACTTATATTTGGCAAGATATTATCAAGCATACCATAGGCTTCTCCGAAATGATACATTCAAATTCACAGTTCCTTTAAATCCTCTTTCTCTGACTTATTTTGATGAGTTGAATATATTAGCTCTCTCAGACGAATTTAACAAATTCAAACTGATCAATGAGGACAATAATCAAATTACATTAATAAAAAATCTATTAGGTAGACATGGTAAGCATTTTATTATATTTGGGCTTATAACGAGAGATGTGGAAGGTATGTTTAAGTTACAAGATTCTACAGATTCTATTCAATTAGATCTCAGTAATACTTATCCTGATGAAGACTTCTTTTATTTTGAAGGTTGTATGCTTCTTTGTGATGGTATGTATGTCAATTTTGGTGGCAAGAACAAGTTTGTTACAAATTTAATATATCACCCAAGATGTGAATCTCGTTCCAAATTTTTCCATCACTTTGGATACATAAATTTTCAATCCAATAATCTAGATTTAATGAACTCAAAATTGATGCAAGACTATAATGAATATCAATCATCTCTTATAGAAAATTCAACTTTGAACATTGATGAAGATGATGTAAGTTTTTCAAGAAACTCGTTAGATAAAATTATTTTTCTTGGTTCTGAAATTCCTTTGGATTCCTTGAAAGTGTTGGATTATTTAAAGAAATTTTTTATTGAAGTCACTAAAGATTTAAATAATTTACCAATTGCTATTGTGTTTCCTGGTTCATTTACTTCTACAACTTTTGATGTATCTTCTACACCAATAGATAATTCTTCAATGGGTTATAAGTCTCTCTTTGATTCATTAGCAATGATTTTATCTGATTTCCCACATTTATGCAACAAGACAAAGTTTGTTTTTGTGGCCGGTCACAAGGATCCGTGGAATTCAATGGTATACCAAGGATCAAAAGCAATGGCATTACCTTACAATAGATTATCTAATATATTTTTTACAAGATTGGGGAAAGTTGTCAAAAATCTTAAGATTGTTAGCAATCCATTTAAAATTTATTATTTGAATGAAGAAATAGTAGTAATGAATGATCAGATTTATGAAAGAATGATTCAGAATGATATTTCCTTTAAATATTATAAAAGAAAAGAGGAGCTAGCAAAATCTATTTCTGAGGAACTTCAGAATGAAGAATTCACATCCACTGCCACGCGTTCAGATACAATAATTGATGAAGAGGATGATTTAGATAGAACTGCCCAATTATTGTATTCGAAGCACAATAATCTTGAAAGGATGCAAAAAAAGTCACTTAAACCGTCGGACAAGAAGATTTTGAAATTACATATCAACAAGCTTGTCAATACAATTATTCAACAATCACATTTATCTCCTTTTGCTACTGCAATCAAGCCTGTTGCATGGAAATATGATCAATTGCTTTCTATGAATCCTTTACCAACATCGCTTATTTTGCTTGATTCTTCTATAGAATTCTTTACTGAGACCAAGTCAGATGTGAAAGTTGTTAATGTTGGCGCATTTATAAGTTCTGATAATCGGTCTGCTAATTATATTGAATATTATCCTTGCACCAGGACTGCTGAACTGAAAAGGATCTATTATATCGGTCCTTGATCTTTAATTAAATAGCGCTCTACTCAAATTAATATTAAAAATTAATTCCAATGTCTATGTAATATAATAGTTCTATAATTTCTATAAGATATACGATGTAAGCAAAAACCAAGCAATGATAAGTAAAACAAAAAGAATAAAGATGACACGAGCAAAGTAAACAAGAAAAATTATAGTGATATAAAAAGTAATAAAAATGAATAAAAAAAAGATATGGTTATAAAATAATACAATTGGCATTGAAAGAAGATTATTTGAATCTATTTGAAAAATCTTCTTATAACGCTACTGGCGCTATTGGATCTTGATCTAGCTTTAAAAATTGGCTTTTCAGGTTTCTCAAAATCATTGATTTTTACATTTTCAGAAGTGTCGTCAATGACTGAAGCAAGACAATACTTGTCGTCTTCTTTGTCAATCGAAAATTTGGAAAAACTTTCTAAAGAATCGTTGAACGACGAGTTTGACATTACAGAGGACGTATCAGTGTGTAATGAAATTTTTGATTCAGAATGAGCAAATTCAAAGTTTGAACTTTGAATACTCTCTTGGTCAGAAGTTGGAAATTCGTCTGACGATTGAGCAAATGTGGAGTTTGATATTGAGTACGGAGATTCCAATTTGATTCTTCCACTGTTATTGTTTCTAACAGGTCTAGACATATTAACTAATGAAATATTTTTGTGTTCAAATAATTTACCAAGCTTGGCCTCTGTGATAGGACTTTCTGCTACAGCAAAATCGGTTAAGTTGGAGAAGGTGAACGAACTTAAACACGGTGTCTTATCATCAGATATGACTGAGACCGCATCACTTAAATAGTAATTGTTGGTACATGTTTTGCTTAGAGCTGGCGGAGAATTGACTATTTTTTCATTGGTGAATGATTTTTTTGGAGGCAGATTAATAAAGTTAAATTGTTTACATGCTGTTTTATCATTTGTTTTGTTATCATCAACACTTATACTCTTTCTGTGCACCTGATAGGATGGTTTTTTTGGTGCGGTGACATTCAAATCTGAAGTATCAGCTATAATATCGTGGTTTATATTTGTAGAGTTACTGTTCTCATGTTGCTTTTCGCATAAAAAGTTTGTCAAGATTTTATTTGATCTTTGCAACGAACCAACTTCTCTTTCATATTTTGCTTTCAAGTCAAAGTAGAGATTCTTATAGTTGCACTCATTGATTTCGGCTTTCAAAACATTGAAGTTGTTAAGAGTGTCATTAGTAATCATGGTTAAAGAAGAAATCATTGTTCTAAGCTCTTCATTTTCCAACTCCAAGTTTATTATTTTTTCTTGTTCGTCATAGATTCTTTTCTCTAGAAGCTCTTGATTAAAAATTAGTTTTTTCTGGAACGAATTTTTTTCCGAAGTTATTATTTCAGTCATGTTTTTTTAGGTATTATTATTTTTTTATGATAATTATTGTAATAATAATGTTGAATAATTTTAGATATTTAGTCAGCAAAAAATTGAAGAAAAAAAAAATCAAAAAATCAATGTTGAAATGTGAAAGCCTTAAACCCTTACTTATAGCTTCTATATGGGAATGTGTCTTGCTTTATATATGACCTATCAATTTTCAAATGTTATAAATTTCCAAAGTTTAGGAACAAACATAGCTGTCTGTACGTATTTTACTCATTTGTGGGTATAAAAATAGATCTCGCATGTTGAAAAAAAAAAGATCTTGATAAACGAATTTCCTGTATGCGCATGCGTATGTGCTCTGACATCCGACCTTACTCTTGAATTTGTCACGTAAATTTTACTTGAAAATGGTGTCCCACTAGTTAGGTGAACGCAAACCAAAAACCGTAGTGGCGGGTTCTTACACAAAAAACCTTACTTGATTGATTTGCATCTTGCAAAACCATTATCCAATCAACTATAATAACATGAGATGCCTCGAATTATCTATTCCACGGTTGGTTTCAAAGTCAAGCAACATTTAATTAATGTACCTGTAGTTTGCCACACATATCAGCTTATTTATATATGAACCTTCTAGTGAAATTACAATGATTTTTTAGTTACGTTTTTGCAATGATGAAAATTCTGCTTTACCAAAATTAAAACTGTATCTAAGTTTGGAGGGTATAGACTTGAATTCAACATTTATATTTCAAGATAAAACCAAAGGTTTCAGTAATTTCCAATTTAAGATTTGCTGTTTCTACAATATTGGAATGTACAGTTTATTTCATTAAAATTTAAATTGCCACAGGGCAACTTACAAACATGCGCTACATTTTTGCTTTTTATCTTTGGAACTGGAATAGTGTCATTTCCTGAAAAATATTTTTATATTGGTGATGCCTATTGGACAAAAGAAAACTGCTTCCTTAACAGCGTACTAATTGTTAATAGAATTCAAAGCATCGTTGTAAAACAAATCTCTGTCAACTTCATCATGTATCCAAATACCGTATACTTCACCCAAATGGTTTTTAAGAATAATTAAGTCATTAGACATCTGCACCTCATAGTGTAAATTTTTGAAAAAATTATGATAAGCAGAAGTATAACTCTTAGGTATAATACCTAAGGATACGTTTTTAGGATTGTTTCTATTTATTATCATCAATCCCTTCAAGTAATTATCTTTCATTTTCAATCTCTCGCTGACTACTTGTTCTTGGCCTGGTGCCGGGAATGCAAGTTGAGGATCCACGGGATCCACATTTCTCTCATAAAATACCAAAGGGCCTTCGAACTCTAATTTCTCCCATTCATCTGTCTGGTTGTTGAACTTATACAATACAGAGTACGGTGTCTGACGATTGATGCACTTCAATTTTGGGTCATATTTCCCAACAAAGTTGAATGTTAAGATACCCTTATATACTTCTAAAGTGAGCTCTGATTGTTTATTATTCTGTTCCTGCTGTGTTTGCTCCTCATGTTTGCTGATTCCCTTATTACTGACAGGTATAGTTATTTCTGCGCTAGGACTATTTGCAGACTGTTGTGGGAAAATGTCGTTAAGGATACTGACACCATAATTGATCTGGGAATTATTCAGTCCGTCAGAGGACAAATTCTCCGACCTTTTTTCTGAAGTTGCTTGAAACATTTCGTTCATCTCATAAAAATTTCTTCTAAGTTTTAATAAATGATTAGATTAATTTGGTGCCTCGAGGATGATGTTTATAAATAAGTGTATCATTTTCGAATGTAATATTACTTCGTTCATTTTACCTATTTCTTTCTTTTGATGATTTCCTCTTGAACTTTCCAACTTAGCAAATAACACTTTGTTATGGGCCCCGATTTTTTACAGTGTCTTTTGATTGCAAACTGTGTTGGACATTGGTTTATTCATGTATGGGTTTATGGTTACGCTTTTTTTTTATGATTAAACCTTTGCCTCAAAAAACTTGAAAAAAGAAATCTTGTTCGTCATGCTGAGAACTTTAGTGTTACTCAATTTACTAATTATGAAACTTTAATCAGTCCATCTAATATACTAATAAAACAAATACAAAAAAAATAGTGTGGAAAAAATATATATAATATAAACTACTCCCACTACAATAAGCGGTGATTGATAATACTAATGATACAAAGGATTCAACGAGAAATAGAAAAAGTGTAGCAGTAGTAAAAACGATTCAGAGAAGAACTTGAAAAGACAAGGACATTACCTAAACCAAAACAAAAAACAACTTAAAAAAATGATAACTGGTGGAAGAAAAACAGGAAACATAAATTAAACTAATTAAAAATACCGAAATATTGTTCAACGTTTAAGTAACCAGATTGCTTCCAATAATCATTGAAAGCAGTGAACAAGAATGTTTGGGAACCAGCAGCACTCTTAATAGAGGAAACAGCAGCAGCTTGGTTTTCAGAAGAGGGGACAGCAGCACCATTGGTGTCACCTTGCGATGGCCAACCACTTTCAGTAACCAACACGTCGGCACTGTTAATACCACATGCTTTGGCAACACTAGCAATAGTGCCGGTTAACCACGAGCCAGCATTGGACGCAGTACATTCGGAATCGAAGTAAGCGTGAGCATTAATAGCCACGAAATCACCAGCATTACAAAGAGCTGGGTTGTCAATGACGGCATTGAACGTATCGACAGTGCTGACCTTACCGCTGTAACCTTGGCTTTTCAAAAGAGACTTAGCACTGGCGACATTTGCAATCATTTGTTGTGCAGAAGCTGCATTGTTGTTAACAAGTTCGTTACCGACGGTGACAGCATAGATATCGTCCCAAGAACCGTGGCTCTTAACGGCACTAGCGATGGCACTGACCGAATCACTAATGGAGGACATATCAAAGATTCCAGCCAAGATCTTTTGGCTTGAGCTCTTAGCTTGCAAGACATTTTCAACTTGGTTGCAGTCAGTAGCATAAATTCTGATGATATCAAAACCAGATAATTGAGAAAGCTCAGATTTGACTGTTTCTAAGTCTTTGCAACCAGAGGTACTATATGGAGAGTAGGTAATACCTTTACTGCCACCAGAACCAATGCTTCCTGTTTGTGGACTACTGGATGATTCAGCTGCTGCCGAGGAAGAATATGAGCTGGAAGAGCTACTAGAATAACTGCTGGAATAACTGCTGGAGGAGGAGGAAGTGGTTGGAGCAACCCAGGAGGTTGAACTTGAAGACGTAGTTGGCGCAACGTAAGTGGAGGAAGAGCTAGAGATATCTGAAGAGGTTGACTCAGAGCTTGCGCTAAGCGTGGTAGCAACAACAACACCGCCAATCTCGGTGGAAATTACCTCGTTGTCTTCGTTAACTGCAACGATGATGGTAGCAACAGCTTGAACAGTGTGGACAGTTTCTGTTACATCAGCTCTCTTGTGGACGTGTTCAAATGGAAGAGCAGCAACAGCCGCAGCCAATAGCATGGAGACAAGATGTTTTGATTGCATTTTTTGTGATGTTTGTATTTGTGAGAATTATCTTGGTATATAATATTAGGAACGTATAAGTGAATATGGTATAAAAGAGGGGCTAGATAATTTTGAGAGAAGGAAAATATGTCTTCGAGATAAGCTAGGTATAAGTGTAAGGAACGTAAAGAGGTTGGATTGTAGCAGCTTATTCTAATGACAGTGGTTTTTTGCAACTACCGAACAAAAAGAAGAAAAGAAAAGAAAGGAAAAGAAGGAAACGAAAATAAAAAACAAAGGATTATAATATTGAAATACCAATAAATGAAAATGTTTTTGGTGGAAATCTATGGTTTATAAATGAGATACACTCGATTCTGCTTAAATTTGAAAACCGGAAAAAAAAAAATTAGCGTTGTCGTACTTCATGCTTGTTTCGTTGATGTTACACATTTGTGTGATCGGGGCAACATCCTTTTTTTGTCTTTTAGCTTGGTTTTGCACTGATACAACCTAGTCTCAAAGCTTGTCTTGAAATGATACAAAAGAGATGACCGGCGCATGTCTTCTTTTAAACAGGAAGTGAAAAAGTCTGTTTTAGGAAACATACGTATACCAGCGTAACTTTGCACAAAACGGATATATCCGTTCTGTTATCTATTAGCAGGTGTTTTAGAAACTGCTAGAAATATATAAGTTTAATTTGTGATAATATGTACTAATATGTCTTGTGCGGCAGCTTTATTGTCTTGTTTCATGTACTGTATGAGGATTTTGTGTACAGTGTCAGTTTATTTTTGTATTTCCAAATTGAGGTCGACTGCTGCTTTAAGGAGTTTATTAAAGATCATATACAAAAAAAAAGTAGATTTGTCACGGGATTGTGATATCACGTGATTTTATTCTGTTATTTTTTGTCCTACCTTTGCACTCTTCAACATAAATTCACGTTACAAGAGGGTTTTTGATCTACAAGCCTATAAAACAAAAAAAAACTATGTCTCTCATCTATTTATGTCATTAACGATAACACCAAACAAATAAACCGCGCTTGGGAAGCAGAAAGAGAACCAACAAACGAACATTGTACATTCTTATCCTAGACCGATCTTAATGCTCTTAATCGCTCTGCTAGTCTGTCTTCCTTTTCCTCATCCACCTTTTGTTTGGTTTCAATTTTATTGGACACCGCGCCGAGATTCTGTTGCAATTCTAATCCTGCTTCATCTGCGACCGCATTCATTAAAGAATTAACTTCGTCTTGCGGAGTAGTTAGAGCAGTTGCGTTGTTAGTAGCGGTCTCGTAATAGTTTGTACTTGCATCTAAATCTTCAAACTGACTTTCAAACTTTTCCATAACTAATGATATCCTTTCAAGGTTCATGCCTTGCAACGCTTTATCCATTCCTTTGATCACCTGAGTCATGTTTCCTGTAACTTGTCTCATAGTCACTGCTGTCTGAACTCTTGAGGAGACAGCATCGATTCTTGAGGCTAATCGAAGCAAGTTTAATTTTTCGTGTGACTTTCTAATCGCATTTTGCGCATATATTTGTGCTATATCGTTATTTCCTTGCTGGATTGCCTTCTTCACTCTAGCCCTTTCCTTCTCTTCTTCTTTTCCAGCCTTGATGGCTTGTCTATTCAACTGTTTTGCTGTAAACTATTCAAATTGTTAGTTATTACTATTCTCTTTTTCATTTTAATTTCGAAGACTTATTTTAAAAGAAAAAAAAACTTACCTTTAGTTGAAATAATGAATCTAAAATAAGGTGTTGTTAGTAATCACATTAACTGAGTGGCAAAAATAAAATAACATTAAAACAAAAAGCCAAACTTACTTTCTAAACCTGACATTTTCAAATATTCAATCCTTTTTATTAGTCCTCAATATATGCGTATATTAATCAATATATATTTCACCCTATCCCTAAATTTTTTAGCCAAGTATATATATGTAACGTTATGACATTCTTTATCTACCAAATCGAATTGAAATTACTCTCATTTTTAAGCTACTTTTTTTTCTCTAATTTTTGTGTTTTTTGTGGTCATTTTTTTGAAACAAGTGACAAATCGGTGCACATAACACTCGGTATGTCTGAGCAGCGGTTATAACTCAATCAACTTTACAGAATATTTCAACATGCGGAAAAGGAGAAATAAATCCATTTCAATAGATGAATAAGAATTGTATTAAATGCAACTATAAATAAAATAGTAAAGTCAAAAAAGTGAAAGGGTGAAAGCAATAAAAGAAGAATATTGTGTAAGAACTGAATTAAAATTGAAATGCAATGCAATAGTGAGAAATTCGAACTTAGAACATGAATAAGAGGACTAAACCAACAACAGGTGTGAGACCTAATAAGCTGTTGGTAGCGGCATTACCTTCAAGAATAGAAGAGTATGTAGAACTTGGCTTTTCACTCTTTGAAGATGGTTCTTTCAGAGTGGTTGGAGCTGGAGATTTGTGTGTAGTTGGAATCAAAGAGGTGGCAGAATAGTTACCTTTAGTAGTGAGCGGACAGAAAGTAGTGTATTCAGTAACGACATGTTCTTTAGTCTCAGTGACAACTGTGACACCTGTTGTAACATGCTTTTTGGTGCAGGTCTTGTTACCACAGTCAGTGATGGTTAATACGGTTGTTTGAATGTCAGAGACGATATCGGTACTTGTAATTTCAGTAGCATTGGAAGGGCTTCCGCTGGTGGATACAGCACTTGCGCTAGTGGAGATAGCTAAAGTAGCGGCTAAAGCAAGGACAGAAGTAGTGGAGAATTTCATTGTTAAAAGAATAATCGAAAGATGTTGTGTTTGGTTTTTTTTTGGAAGAAAAGTGAAAAGAGTAACTGAATGTTTGTTATTTGATTATTTCGAGTATATGATATTTAAAAGAAGGATAAACATTTGATTTTTTTAACAGGAGATTAAACCTATTTTATATTCAAAATTCCATGTCTTGACCAATATCCATGAAAGTTAATCCCAAGAGTTTCAGAACTGCATTTTGCCGTTTTACCATTTTTCTGCTCAGTGTATCAGCGATGATTCTCTTTATCTTTTGATAAACGACATTTATTTTCTAGGGTGTTGGTTAATTATATTTCTTATTATGCCTTCTCCACATTGTTCTCTATTGCTTGGCTTGAAAAATATGGATATTTCTATTTATCTTGTGTATGTCATCCCCAAAATCTACGGCTCTAATTGAATGGATACAAAGAACTCTTACATAATTTATGGATATCATTTTGACACTTCAAAGTGCACACGCCATATTGTACGGCATCTTGGTGCCGTCTTTCTTCTCCTTTCAAGTAGTATTTAATTTTCCGTGCGAATAGACACCTAAGGTCTTTGTACAAGAGGAGCAGCGGAAAAACACGAAATTCTGCAAGAAAAGGAGAAATTTCCGCTTTCTCTTTTTTTCCCCATAATAAAATTTCAAATCCAGATTCACTGTTAAATTAACACTTATTGTTATTGATATTACAAATTTTGTAAATTATGACCTAATCATTAAACATAAAAACTAGAAATAAAAAAAAATATATTTGTGATGCAGGGGATAGTTAATGGGAGATGTAAATAGCAACAGGCGAATACTTCTATTTTATATAATTTGGACGCGTAAAAATACCACCATAACATATGATTTGGCGCTGGACGCGTATCTGCAATAAATTATAAATTTCATGACACATCATAAATGTCGAGGTTGATTTCTACCTGATTTTTTCTTGTCTAGACAGTCTTAATTACAAATGTATTTTTATTATCTCTTACCTGCTTAATATCGAGTTGATTAATTGTAATTTGGTTTGATAGATTTGGTTTGCAAATTTTTTTTTTTTTAAAAAAAAAAATGAAAAAGTGAAAAAACAAATAAATGTATTTTTTTTTCTATTTTAAAAAAAGAGAAATATTGAATCTAACTTATCTTCATCTATCTTTTTTTTTTTAACAAATTTGTCAAATTTAAAATCAGTTCTTTTTGTTTTCTTTAACATATACAGAAACTATTTTAAGTCATATTAATAAATAATAAAACAGCTTTATCACATCTAAGTTTAAAAAATGTCAATCGGAAGAATTTTAGGACAGTAAGCACATTTACAATTGAGATTAACTTTTACTGGCGGTTAACAAGCCTAAATTTAAGTTTGAATATTAAAATACTAACATGTGCGTAGATCCAACAATCCAACATTAGACGCTGCCCTCTCAGAGGAACCTGTACCAGAAAGTGTTGAACAAACTCATTCTGAACATGCAGAGACTCCGGAAAACCAATCTACCTCTGAAGAAACAGATGCCGCTAATGCTGAGGAAGTTCCAGCTGAGGAAAATGAAGAAGAACTTCCGGCTGAAGTTCAAGCAAAGAAGAGATTAAATTCAAAGTTTGTCAACAGCTTGGAGAGATATGAGATTTTAGGTCCTGTTGTTGAGTCTACTGCTGATTATCTCGCACCAACATTATTACGCGCAAGAGAATCTGCTCCTGATGCTGTTGTAAGCGCTGTCAAATCAGTGGACACATTTTGCTTTAATACTCTTAGGGCTGTAGAAGAAGTATTTGTCATGCATCAAATAAGAGAAAGAATTCCAAATCATGAGGTTTCTTAGGCTGGGCTTTGGAATTCTGCGTAGTGAGTAGTTAGATATACACGCTTACATATATAGAAATGGAATATTAATAAATAAGTAAATCTTTGTTTTCAAAATAGATTTAGCATTTAACGGTAGATTGGGATTGCAAAGAGATCTCACAAGGAAAGAACGCGCGTTAGTTTTGTTTTTCGCCTAGCATAATGTTGACATCTACAGTAAATAGCTATAAGGCAATAGCAAATCGCTATAAGTTAGGAGCCTAAAACTATATGGATATAGTTTGAACTCGCGATAACTAACTGCCCACATTTGCAAGCACGAGGTTGGATAAATTTTCCATTTTGGCTAATAGTCCTGGTGCTGGTTTCAACAAATACAATAGTGACACTTATTTTGTTACAGTTACAGTTAACAGGACAGACTTTTTGCAGAACGTTGATCGCTTGAGAGGTGTCCAACAGTTACAAAATAAGCCAAATATCTACAGCAATGCAAAATGCTGGATAGTTTTACTGATTATTACGTGTTGTTTCATCGTATCTTGTTGTCTTTTGCATTTTGCCTCAGAAGCGTTTCTTCTGCAGTGTGTGCTATAGTTGACATTTGAAACAACTCCATGTTTGAGAATATCCGAAAGCGCTGAGCTTAGTGGAGGCACATACATGTTAGAAAGCACGCACAGGCCCCTTATTTTCTTTGTGAAACACCGCTCTTCATTTGCATATGCATAATGCGCAACACAAGTAATCAATACTTCTTCGTAACTTTTGATACAGCTGGCTGGAAAATTTCAAACATGTTTGAAATATTGGGCTTCTCTTTTGGTATTTGCTAATTCATACCTAAATATTATATATATCTGTGTGTTTCTCTCTCTTCTTGCAATCCAACAGGATGTACAGCAGCTACTTATGGGATCCATTTTTTTTCATTAATCTCTCCTTAAATTCCATCTTCTCAGGTTTAGTAATCCTAAAGACATCTTTAAAATCAGATAGCAGATCGAAAATATAAAATGAAATACCTCAACTTGTTAGCTCTATGTTCGTTGGTGAACCTTATAGATGCTGTAACTGTCCACCTGAAATACACCATCACAGAATACACTGCCAAAACTACTACTACCTATGTTATGCCATGTGATTTTAATAACGCAGACTACACTTCTGTTATGGCTGCCGCTAAAATAGCTGCTACATCTAGTTCATCTACTTCCAGTTCATCGAAAACAACCAGTACTTCTAGCACTTCCAGTACATCGAAGACTTCTAGTTCCTCTAGCAGTTCTAGTACCTCCAGTACTTCCAGCGCATCAAGTACGTCGAAGACTACTAGTTCCTCTAGCACTTCAAGTACCTCCAGTACTTCCAGCGTCTCAAGTACATCGAAGACTTCTAGTTCCTCTAGCACTTCTAGTACCTCCAGCACTTCCAGCGTCTCAAGTACATCGAAGACTTCTAGTTCCTCTAGCACTTCTAGTACCTCCAGCACTTCCACGAGTCCAGTTAACAAAGCAGTTACTACTTCCAGCACTTCTAGTACCTCCAGCACTTCCAGCACTTCTAGTACCTCCAGCACTTCCAGCACTTCTAGTACCTCCAGCACTTCCAGCACTTCCACCAGTCCAGTTAACAAAGCAGTTACTACTTCCAGCACCTCTAGCACTTCTGATACTTCCAGCACCTCTAGCACCTCTGGTACTTCTAGCACCTCTAGTACTTCCAATACATCAAAGGCATCCAGTACTTCTAGCACATCTAGTACTTCCAATACATCAAAGGCATCCAGTACCTCTAGTACTTCCAATACATCAAAGGCATCCAGTATCTCTAGCACTTCCAATACATCAAAGGAATCGAGTACCTCTAGCACTTCCAATACATCAAAGGCATCGAGTACCTCTAGCACTTCCAATACATCAAAGGCATCGAGTACCTCTAGTACTTCCAATACATCAAAAGCATCGAGTACCTCGATTAAAGCAGCTAATGCAATCGCTGCTGCTGCAAATGCCTCTAGTACTTCCAAGGCTACAAGTGCTTCCTCAACTGCCTCGAACACGAGCACTGCAGCTACTACTGATGACAAGATCACTTCTACAACTTCCAGTTCTTCTGTCAAAGCAATTGACAAAGAAGCTTCAGTTAGTTCCACCTCTAGCTCTTCTGGTGCCAACACTAACACCACTTCTAGCGTTGAAGGTTCTAGTAAAACTGTTGATGCTGCTGAAACATCTACACCTAATTCTGCTGTTGCTGGAAGCGCCAATCATTCTCATGACGTTAAAAGTACAGCTTCTGCCACCATAGAAAGTACCACCACCAAGACAGCTACTGACGCATCCACCACTGTTTTAGTTATCACTTCATGTGCTAATAATGCATGTGATACTGTCTCTATTACTACTGGTGTAACAGTTGTGCCTACCACGGTTAATGACGTGGTTACCAGCTACACGACTTATTGTCCATTAGCTGCTGCTGAACTGGAAATTGCGAAATCTTCTGCCTCTTCCACTTATGCTTCTAACAGTACTGCTTCCTCAACTACTGCCGCTGCTGTCAACAAAATTCTTTCCGCTAGTACCGAGTTTACTACCGACTTATCTACTACAATTTTAGTTGTCACATCTTGTGCTGACAATGCCTGTGATACATCTTCTGTTACTACTGGTGTCACTATTGTTTCTATCACTGTTGATGATGTTATTACAAGCTACACCACGTACTGTCCATTAACTGCTGCTGAGGCCTCTCAATCGGCTGCTGCTGAAGCCTCTCAAAGTGGTGACGATGCTTCGTATGTTATCACAACACTGATTAGTACTGCTCCAGCGTTAACTATAACTGAAACTGTCCACATTCATGGTTCTGCTTTATCAACCGAAGCTGCTGTTGCTGTTACTGAATCTTCTCAATCCGTAGCCTCTACCGCTGCTGATATAGAAGATCAAGCTATATCTACTGCTCCAGCCACAGAAGCTTCTTCTACCGAGGATGCTGTTGCTACTACATCTGATGCTACATCTGCTGCTGTTCCAGTAGTTGTATCCGCTGCTTCTGAATCAGTTGCGCAAACAGCTGCCGCTGTTGCTTCTACGGAGCTGCAAAGCGATTCCGAGCAACCTACAGTTGCATTAACAGGATCAATTTCTAGTGGTAACAACAGTAACAATAGTTATGCTATCCAGACATCCACAAGTGGTGGTTCTTCAGTTGCCCCATATAACATGATTTACATCCTAACTTCTGGTTTGTTATGTTTGTTTATCTTTGCCTGATCATTATATTGTAATTTATTTTTGATTTTTGTTATTACTGTTATTTTCAATTCTAGTTTTCATTGTATTTTGTTTAAAGTGTTTTTAACCGATTTTTATTTCATTTTGTGCTGAACTTTTTTTGAGTTCAATGTTTCACCTTTATTTTTAGTGCTTTTTGTACAAAAATACATTATAGATCTAATAGAATTTTCTTATTATAATATTATTACAAATTGTAAACAGAAGTGACATGTTAGCAAATTCAATGAATTGGATCTTTTTAGGATAGGAATTAACAGTACATTAAAGTTTGGTGCACATTGGTAGTTATTTTTTTGCGGTAAACTTGCAAGAAAGAAAAACAACAACAACTACTACACCAAGGAAGAAAGAGCAAATCATTTCACAAGTATGAAACTTCGAAAATACCTAGATAATCAATAGTGTCAATAGTAAGAAGTTAGCATTAACAATGAATGAACAGGATACATCTGGAGCAGCTTTGAAGTTTTTTAATTATCAGGAATACAGCATTAGGGATTATGAACCATTTTTGAAAAATAGAGAAAGTAGAAATAGCATCCCATTGATTGCGACACATTTTGATAACCCGTATGTTATTTTGAATTCAAAATCATCTGTTAATACTAGAATAGTCAGAATACCCAGAAACTATGCAAACGAGACAATCATTCCGCAGTTTTCAACGTATATGCCTGGATTTGAGCCGGCTGCATTGGTTGATCCAACCCTGTGCGAGATAAATGAGACGAATCATCAAGCGAAGAATCTTTCCCAGTTTACACCCAGAGGCAAAGCAGACGACAACAACTTATATGGGAACTCTTCAGTCTCTCCGCTTTCAAACTATTTAAGTCAGACTGAATTTAAAGATTTTGTGGACAATATTAACGCAATGTTGATGCAAGCGTATGAGCCATTTACTTACTATAACATAATTACCGTGATTTTTCATTTCTTGACCTTTAAGTTTTTCCAAAGAATCGGAATTTTTAAGGATCAGGCAGTAATCATATTACAGCAGTTGGATGAGTATGTTGCAGATTTGAACGACCAGGTATTGGTGCTGAAAAATATAAAAATAATTGATCCCAGTAAGGGCGGCTATCTTTCGGTATGTATAATCCTTCTTTTTTATCTTTATATTATCCTTTTTCTTACACTTGCAGATATATTTACTAACATAATTTATAGCTTGACTTTGAAATACCTTGCCCTAAAGATGACACCTCATATCCAGGTTCATAATAGTATACAGTAAGATGAGATTTAGTTACAAAAAAAAAAAAAAAAAGAAAATCAAAAATTCACGCTATCGAATATGTAATCTTGCAATAGGCATTTCTATCACCTGCTTTTAAGCAAAAGGTAAAAAACATAGAAATTGTTCAACTTTTGTAAATTCATGTTGAAATCAATGTGAATATGTAACAAAGAAGCCGGGTTGTATGTGCGTTTAGATATATACATTTTTTTTTTCCTCTATGAGGTCTCTCGATTCGTTAACATCTATATAGATGTGTTCTTAAAACAAGAACATGAAATATGACTAGTTTTACATTTTTCAACACAATATAGTGTTAAAAGGTAACAAATATATTTATCAGTTGAATAACGTAAGAGAAGATGGCCACTGAATTACAAACTGCGGATAGATTTTTGCAGCTTATGTCTGCCAAATCCAATGGCATCAAGTATTCAGACAACTTCAAAGAAGATTTACGTATTGTCACAAATGCACCACTTCGATTGCCAAAGAATATTTTGCCAAAGAAGACTCTTATGGTGAAAGAAAAAGAAAAAGAATTATCAGAGACGTCTGACCAGATTACTTTGAAATTTAAGTCTATTAAGCCACCATTCAAGTTCTCTGTTGAATTCAAATCCAATCCTAAAGACACAGTTTATGAGGTTAAAGAGAAATTAATGAAAGAGGCTACTAGAAGCGATCCAAAACTTGGCGAGGTCATTGTAGCTCCATCACAATTCAAATTAATGCTTAAATCTAAGGTAATACACGATTCCACTTCATTGCTGGATTTAGGGCCAGAAAAAGTTTATTCATTTATTGTCATGACAACAAAAGCTTCAGAAGAGTTAGTTGAAAAAGTAAAAAAAGAGAAAGAAGCCGCAAATAAACCTGCTGCAAATGTTACGGAATCAACTTCACGCCCAAGCAAATTAGTATTAACTGATGCCATTTGGAAAAAGATTCATGACGTGATTGGTGCCAACCTTGAAGAAGACGCCGACATTATCATTGATAGATTAAAGAAAGGCTGGGAATTAACAAATTGAAATTTGAAATGCAATGTATATTGCCAAAGAATTTTACTTTAATAAAAATAAGCTTATGAAAAAAAGAAATATATATTTTTTATTGTAATAAAGAAATTTTAAACGATTTTGAATGCAGTTATTTTAGTATTTGCCAAATTGTATTTACTTTGCATGGTAGAAAAAGAATCGAGTAAACTTTTACAATAACTTTTTTTTTTTCATCTAACAAGCATACTATTACAATTTTATAATCAGAGTCTATAAATGCCCCTGGTATTTCTTTTTTTATCATAAATATACAAGTCTGATGAGATACCTACACGGAGATCTTTTAAAAGTATGCCCAACTCCAGGGATTATGTTACACGCCTGTAATTGTCATGGTGTATGGGGAGGAGGAATTGCTAGACAATTAGCTATGAAATATCCAAAAACATATAAGCTTCACGAGAAACATTGTTTACAATTCGAAAATGATCCAACTCAGTTAGTGGGAACATCACAATTGTTACCAATCATGGAAGAACAAGATCGTGGTAATGATAAATACATGATTTGTTTATTCACGTCCCTTTCTGGAGGCAATGTTTATAGCGACTCTCCTAAACAAATTTTGAAAAGTACAGATGATGCATTGAATCATTTATTGATGAATATTGAAAATGGGAAATATGATGAAATTACACATTTGAAAATAGACGAAAAATTCGATATTTATTTGCCTACTATAAATTCTGGAATTTTCAGAACTCCTTGGAAAGAGACAAGTTCAATACTACAAAAATATGAAAAATATTTTAACTTTAATGTAGTCCTATTTGAATGAGTTATATGTATAAAAATGAAAATAAATTAAGTCCTTATAAGATAGAAAAGAGAAACCAAAATTGTAGAATAAAACGCGAAAGAGAAAAAACAATAACCGTTTATCAAAACTAAAAAAAAAAAAAACCAATTAAACCATATAATATTACAAAAAAAAAAAAGAATATAAATTCTAAGCATAATCAATATCATATAAATCATCATAATCGCTATTAGAATCACTATCATTATAATCATCAACGTCATCATTGGAAAACTGGATCTCTGCTTGTTTATAAATGAAAATTGGCTCAGGACTGTTATTCATCTGGAATGAATCAGCAGCGTCATCATTATTGATGGTATGTTGATTCTCATTATCATTAATTGCAGATTTATTTTCATTGCAGATGATATCATCATCAAAAGTATTATTGGAGCTACTTTTTGAGTGATTATTAAGATCATCCATAAACAAGGAGAATCTATCAACGTTATTTATATTTATAAGTTCATCTTCATATAATGGTCTTCCAAGAGATCCCTGATGTTCCTTTTGTTCTTCTAATAACTGGATTCTGTTAATCCATTCCCATACCATGACAGTTGATACCACTAAACCTACCGCGTTGAAAACTTCTGATAAATCCGAAACCCATACGTTAGCCAAATCAGCAACAAAGAAAGCTAATTGAAAATAAGTGGACACAATGCTGACAAAGCTTATAAGAATCAAATTTTTCTTGATTATGAACTTGTATTTGATAAAACAATATAATGCAATTAAAACCGAATATACCATTGACATTGCGATTCTTAAAAGGTAAACAAAAGCAGGCAACATTCCAAGAGAGTCCATATCTGGATCATATGGTTGGGAGCTGTATTGAAGTTTGTGGATCAAGTTGAAATTTGATACACCCCAAATAGTTTGAGCTACTAAAGCTAAGAAACCACCCAAAACCAATGCGAATCTCTTCTCTTTACTTCTATTGAACAATCTCATGATGATTTGAACCTGGCAAAAATCCAAGATCGTAACCGTAAACAAATCTATTATGGAAAATGCCAAATTCTGCGCGATTTTACTCAACAACTGCCGGCCACTGACATAGCCCAAGGCGGTATTTTCACGAAGAAATTCAATGGAAAGCGAAAGAATGTAGATCAAATTAATTGAACAAAGGGCAGAGCCGGCAACCAATAGCCTGCTTGGCTTCGAAGTGTTGGTAACTAGAAGAACCGTTAAGAAGCAAGCAACAGCAGCAGCAGCAGAAACCGAATAAATTGTAGGATAAATGCTGTACATGAAAGTGCCATCTTTTTGATTTCCAATGAAAACTTTCCAATCTGATTGTATCATGGGCAACCGATCGATTCGAAGCCTGTTAATGGAGTATGTTGGCTTCCCATTGTAGCAGCTCTGAATGTACTGAAATTTGGTCTGGTACTGAATCGGGAGTCCTTTTTTCAACGGGATCAAATTCCCAAATAATTCGACGTTGGAGGCACAAGTCTCATAGATTCGATCTGAGCCAATGTATCTCCATAAAGAACTACTTGACATTTCTCTACTTGATAAGACTCTTTTTGATTTCTTCTATGTGCTTTTTTTTTTTTTTTAAAGAAACATAACAGCAGAAACGATGTTGGGTCCTTTGACGAATACTTATATAAGAGGTTTTATCAAAATGGTCGTCATCAATCAATATTCTGTGTGGTTTCCTTTCTTTTTTTTCTGAGCGCGCGTAGATTGTTTTCTTTTTTGATCAGAAGTAAATTGGCCTCTTTTGAAGTTTATCTTTATCTAGTTAAAGATTTTTGTGATCTGACGCATCAAGATGTCAAATAATCTGAAATCATATCAGAGGGGCAGGCAGTATGGTTTATATTTGTTTTCACTTGTCAAAAGATATATCCATACAATATCAAAGTATATTCCGTGAATAGTATTGACACAAGCGAACAGCAATACCATAAAATAGGATTGGGTCATTTTTTTTCACTTCACTTTAGTTTTGCTTCCTTACTTTATTGAAAACTGTTAATTTTTTTCTTTTGATGCCAATTCCCACGAGAACCACCACCACCACGAGAACGAGAACGACAACAACCACAAGGACAAGGACCACAACAACGACGACTACAGCAACGCCGCCGCCCCCTTCGTCTGCCCAACATACCGCCGCAATATCCACCATAAGCTATCCGATTTGGCAGCCAGACAACGAATCACAAAGGTGCCATCTATGTAGCTGTGAGTTCACCTTTTTCAATAGACGCCACCATTGTCGAATGTGCGGATTTGTGGTGTGCGGATCCTGCTCAAGAAACATGATTGTGTACTATCCTGGGATACATATTGTGCACCGGCCGCATGATGTTACTGATGATTATGACGACGACGAGGAATTCAGCAATTCTGAGTATGAGTTAGTACATCGGACTTGTGATTCCTGCATGGCCAGTATCCATGATGAGCAAGCATTTATTGCAGACACTGCCGCTGTTGCCGATGTTGACAATGAGTATTCTCATAGAGGAATGTTCACCAGAAGCAGAAGAGCACCGATTCAGATCGTCCGACAACAAAAGGACCTACGGTTGATAAAGGAGGACGACTTGTGTCCTGTTTGCGGAACTGATTTGCGGATCTTTGGAGATAACAAAACAGACAAAGAAGAACATATCAATGATTGTTTCTTGAACTCTTCGGGGTCTCCGATCATTGCAAAAACCATTTCAATGGGGAGAATGTTGGCTTACAGACTTCCGGAGGATTATAAGAGAATACAACACAAGAAGCACCCTTCAACTACGCAAGATTTGAACGATGAAGTCAGCAACGAATGCTGTATTTGCTTAGAAGAATTCAAACCAAACGATAAAGTCGGAAGATTACAATGCCTTTGTATGTTTCATTACAAATGTATCAAAGACTGGTTTAACAAGAAAGGTGCAGGCGAATGTCCTGTTCATTTGATTCATAAGTAGATTAATTTTTTGTTTATTTTTGTTTATTTTTGTTTTCTTTTTTATACTTAGAAGTATATTTAATTTATTATGGAGGGATTGTTTTTTTTTAATTTTTATGGTAAGCCATAATTGGTTTAACATTAATTTTCTGTAAATCTCTATTACTAGAAATATTCAAAAACTTGTTCCCAGTTGTCTTGAGGAGAAATTAGATGCCGATATATCATAAAAAAAAAGGGACACTAGAAAAAAGGGGTGTATTTTTTTTTTTTTGATTACAATTGTTTAGTTTACAGTTTTTCTCTTGTATTTTTTTAGTATTGATATCTATTTGATCTAATAATGATAGCAATAAAACAGTAAACTATCTATATCTCATTAGAAATGAATAATCCGAACGATGAAGTTCACGCAAATAAATTGGGGGCGATTGCCAACTCTATTTCAAAATTGAATAGCTCCATAAAGGAAGCAAATTGCCTCCTTGAAGAAATCACAAAGGAGTCTCATGAGACTGAAATTATAGCTGAAATTTGGGAGCACTATGACAAAGGAGCAAAAATGATGTTGCTGACGGATAAGTACTCAAGTGGAGATGGAAATAATTTGTTAAAGTGAATCAACTATAGATCTAGATAAGATGACGATGGCGCCGACGCGCTGTTTTTTTTTAATATTATTATCAGGGCTGGAATCTTATAAGTAATATTTTTACCACAATAAATTGTAAGCTTTGACTCAAAATCGTCAAGCTCGCTTCTTTGCACCACCATTTTTTTTAGAGAGTATCAATCCACAATGCAAAGATCTAACGACAAACATGAAATCTTGGGCGTTTTAGTTCTCTAAGCTAATGTTTCAAAATCTTACAATGTGACATTAATATATATGTATATAACCTATAACCTGAAACTGCAATTGTCCAATATATTATAACAATACTATATATATATAGTAATCTATGAAAGTATACTCGTTCTGAGCGAGATTTCATTGTAGGGAAAAACAAAAAGCTGTTGAATCTTTGAAAGAAAAAAACAACATCAGAGTAGTTTACTATTATTGCTGGTTGCAGAACGTGCAATATGATGATTTCCTCAACACCTGTATCAAACGATTTGAACTTGCAAGCGAGACAAGACAAAATAATTCTATAATTCTCTGTTTTCATAAAAAAAAAATTCTATCTGTATGATTTTCATTTGCCTTTGTTCTTTCATATCTAATACTTCAAAGGTTCTTGCTGTGTAGGAAGCAAACCAAATCTCTTCTTTAAGGTGACTCTTTGTCTAGAATATTTATCATCAGGAGAGAAACGAGCAGGATGTGCACTTTTTGTAATTTCGCCAGATTCTGTGACCTTTTCCAATGTATAGATACGTTTGCCGTCTGGGCCAAGGGTGTACATCAAATGCATTTTGTGTTATTTTGTTAGATGAATATGGTTGATTAGAAGTTTATAGGAAAGGATCTGTGAATATATTAATAAGTTTACTAAGTATTGAAAGTTCCCTCATCGACGGCAAAGTAAAATGAAATAAAATTTTTTTTCAAATTTATATTTTTATTTTATAAAGAAACAAAAAAAAAAAAAAAAAAAAAAAAAGCGTGCTTGTGGGCTCGTAACTTATTTTCAATGACAAAGAGTCAATTTTATTCGCATTTTGACGTAAAACGTGAATTAAGCTTTCTCTTTCCAAACAATATGATATTATATTTATTTTTACTATATATAACGATTATTCTAAAAACAAAAGAATATCGTAATAAAACTCGATCGAAGAGAGGACGAGAAAAGACAAGTGAAATCATAATAATGAAAAGGAAAAACAAATAAATATAAAAAAAAAATGCAATGGACATTAATGGATGGATGATATTGGCAGAATACAAAAATGAAATGGATAAAAAAAAGCTCAAAAACAAAATAAAATGTAATAGTGAAGAAACCAAAAAAAAGAAAAGAAAAAGTAACAGAAAAAAATTGTAAACTGTATGAAAATTCTAATGATAATAAATGAAATGATTGTTCTCTGCGCTTTTAATAAACATTACCGTCATAAACAAAGGTAGTGTTTTTGATATTCATAACGGTGTTTTTGCTATTATAACTGTTCCCAGTGAGGTTACCGGTAACATTAGACTTATTTTCGGCCAAAATCTCGCCGCTATAATCGTTATAATAATAATTGCTATCTATGAGATTCAACTTCATCGATGGATACTCGGAAGCGACAACCGGAGGGGAAGGAACAACACTGCTGCTGTTACTGCTGGTGGAAGACGCAAAATCGAAGGTTGTAGACGTGGCCGATACAGGATTGGAGTATTCGGAGGAGTAGCAAGAGGAAGACGTTGACAGCTTTCTTGAAATTGGGGAGGTTGTATCAATGGCGTTCAAGTGAACGTTAGTAGAGGCGATGGCAATCGGGTTGGTGACGCATGGAGTAGTTTTCTTTCTATAGGAGGAGTATGTATTTGGGTTGGACTTGATTTGCGGCAAGGAAGGGCATTTTTTGATCGAAGAGAGCTGGGGTCTTGGGAACTTGGTAGTGCTGGCACCTGCCGATCTTGGACCGTTGTAGTTGTTGTTGTTGTTGTTGTTGTTGTGTTGAAAAGCGCCATTGTACGGAAGATTGTGGGCTCTTGGATGCTGGCTGGTGTTTAGGTACGGCAACGACTTGGACTTTGGAAAACAATGTTGCTTTTGGCTGTGTTGTAACTGCTGGTTGTGTTGCAACTGTTGTTGCTTCTTCAAGAAAAGCTTATATTTCTGCAAGTTTTTCAAGTCCACCTTGATTGGAGCCAAAAAGTCGTGCAAGGCATAGTACAAGTCATAATTGGAGACCGATATGTCCCAGTCCAATAGATACAATAACTGTCTCTCCATCTGGTTGATCTCCAGCGTGGAAAAGATGCCGTCGGTGTACTTGGCCCAGTGCTTGTTTTTGGGAGACGCATCGTTGTGGAACTTGGCGCTGAGAATCAAACAGCTCAAGAAGATGCGGTGTCTCGAGGTCTCGTCCTGGGCAGAGGCACAGGGCGGCAACTTCTGGGCCAACTTCCTCAAGTAGACCAAGGTGGCCATCAAGGTGCCGGTGAAGACGTTTGTGTACTTGACCAATCTGGTGATGAAGGTGAACAACGAGGGCAACTGCAGCCTTTGCGCGGCAGAAAAGCTCGCACAGCCCGCCGGAGAGGCGGGCGGCGACGGCAAGCCCTGCTGCTGCTGGGCAGGCTGTCTGCCCGGAAGCACCTTGAGCGTGCAGTTGACCAAGGCATGGATCATTTCGGTGTTGACCGGGGAGCTGATGAATATTTTCAAGGCATGGAAGTCGTCGCTGGACATTGTTGAACGGGGTGTGGTGATACTGCAAATAACGAGTGAGGAGACTGCAAATAGCGGAAATAGAGAGACTGCTGGTGCAAGCTGAATGAGACTACCCTGGAAAGAGTAGGAATATCTTTATATATATATATATATATATATACATACATATATCATGTCATCCACGTATACCTGTCCTACACCTTTGGCAGCCATCTCATCAGCACCATCAATATCCACACGCGCGTTTATGTGTCGCTGCGAGCCAAAACAGGCACAGAGGCCCCTTTGTAGCACAGCGGCCCTTCGTTTTTTTGTGCGTGCACACAAACAAATAAATACGTCTGTGCTGTACACGACCCCGTCTATCAGCAGCATAAAGAAAGTATCCGCCAATATTTGCACGGTCCCACAGCTTTCTTCTGTTCTTCACCGACAGACAGAGTCTGGTAAGCTCGTATCCATACTACGAGCATCTTGTCCCGCCATTTCTCGTCTACTGTCTGAACCCCGGCTCCGATTCCAGAAATCCATCAGCTCGTTTCCAGAATTCTCACGCCATTGTATCGGCTGCTGGACCAGAGCCAAACGCAGCGACAGCAGCAGAAGCGCTTGCAGTATGAAGTGTTTCTGGCAGCTAAGGCTGCAAGGACGAGCGCGCGCGCACACCGCTGCGCGCCTCTACGGCAGGGGGGATTAAAGTAATTGTCACGTGATTTTCACGTGACATGGATTCTTTTTTTTTTATTTTTTCCTGAAAAGCTTAGTCTACAATCAAAACCCCAGTTTCCTGTTTGGGAAAATGCGACGCGAAAAGAAAACTAGAAAATTATCAATTCAAAAATCATACTGAGATAATAATAAGTACGCAGTAATGATGGTTATAATGATGGTTATAAAAAAGTTATAATTACAATAATGACAATCTATAGATAGCGAATCGTAATAATCGATAACAGCAGCAAAAATCCCCCGTAGTCCTCACCAGGTGTATGTATGCCCTGCTGACTAACGCAACTGGACGTAAATGCTCTTAGCTCCGAGCATGCCGTTTTTCCCATTAACAGAAACAATCTGTGTATGCGTGCGCAGGAAAAAAATATTTGTAGCCTGCAAATATCAAGAACGCCAAAGCTGATCATCAACGAACGAGCTAGCAGCATTTTTCAACCAATCAAGACTCTTCAGCCAATAAAGCTTCTTCCACCATAGTTCTCCAAAAAATGATGTTCACCTTGGAGCACAACTTGCTTTTAGCAGTGAGGTTCTTTCTATCTCTCCAGAACTCCTATATTCATCCCGATGAGCACTTCCAAAGTTTCCAGATCGCAGATCACATGCTCAGTAGCTCCGGCTCACAGATCCCATGGGAATTCAGCACACGCTCAAGAAGCTTGATTCCCATATATCTTGTCTACTATCCGATATTAAAGTTTTCAAAGGCCTACACAACCTTGTCCAATTTGCAGATCTTGTATTTGGCTCGTGTGTTGTTCTGCATTTTTTCGTGGTTGATCATTGACAGCTTCATTCTTCAATCAAATAAAAAGAAAATACTAGTGAAAAAATCCTCCTACTCTATCCTGTTGTTGATCTACTCGAGTTATGTCATTTCCACTTATCAGTCTCACACCTTTTCCAACTCAATTGAGACTCTTCTATTGATTTTAACTTTGTCCATAATTAATGACTTGAAGAACTCCTCGATTTTTCAGCAAGGAAAATGTATCACTGCTGCTGTTTCGTCCTCAAAATTAGTATTTTTAGCTTTAATCATAGTTTTTGCCACATTCAACAGAATCACGTTTCCTGCATTCATATTGTTACCGAGTTATTACATATTGAAATATTTCATGGTCTTTGAATTTTCAAAGTCTAGCATGTGGCCAATTCTCAAATTTTGTCATGTCATTCAGCTTTTTTTATTTGCTGGGTGTATTTTGAGTTTCTTTTATTTTTTCATAATCATAGACACTTCTCTATATTCAAAATATTTCCCCAGTAATGACTCCGATGGTCATTTGGTTATATCATGTTGGAATAATTTCAAATATAACTCAAATTTACAAAATTTGAAAGTTCATGGAATTCATAAACGATACACGCATTTGTTGATTAATCTTCCACAAATGTTAGGCCCAATTTATTTGATTTTCTTAGTCAAATTGAAAACGTATGCTTGTTTTATCATAATTCAATTTAACAAAAATTTCTTAAACAAATCTTGCACATCATCAGATTCAAAATCATCGTCAACTGCTGGCATTAGTTTCCACAAAAAAAACAGATTCGTAACAGCTTTAAAATCTGTCATTTCTAATACTTGCCAAATTAATTCTCATCAATATTTAGATATTTACAATAAAAATGTTTGTTATTTACTGATAATTTCATCGTTGTCAGTTTTATCCATTATTCCTCATCAAGAACTAAGATTCTTAATTCCTTTACAACCTTTAATTTTAAATATTGTTGATTTTTGGTTCTTGAATGAAAAGACAATATCAATTCATAAAAACGACCAAGACAAACAGCTGAATGAAAAAAATGAAAAGAATATTAATAATAATGACACACCCGTTTCCGCAATTTATACGGTGACTCCAAAAGTGAAGAAATTGGTACATAATATCTTGCTAACGTGGTACATTTTCAATTTCATAATGGCCATTCTCATGGGTGTATTTCATCAAGCTGGGGTAATTACTGTATTGAATTATTTCAATACGAATTCTTCTTCTACTGCTTCATTTTCCAAAGCTGAGGGCAACAATAATAATGTACAAATTTGGTGGAGAAATTATTCTCCCCCTACTTGGATGCTCTCTTCTTCCTTAAATGATAATAATATCTCAACAATAATAAACTATCATATCATCCCTTATGAAAATTCTACAACTTCATCATTATTACAAATTAGCGATCCTCAAATTCCCAATTTTGAAATTACTGAGAGCAATAATAATCAAAAAAATATCATGGTTTTGGACGTAATGGGAATGAAATCTTCACAGTTATTAGACTTATTCAATGTTATAGTAAATCAAAGAAATATGAATAAAAATACAAAAAAAATTGATTTGAATTTGATTTGCCCTTGTTCAAGTTTTGAAACCTTGTTAAACTCTACATTAAATAATGAAGGAGGTAACCAAAACAAAAAAAATTTCAATTTTGAGAACGTCTTTAAAGATTGGATTCATTTAAATATGGATCATTTTGAATTAGGTATATGTGTGTATTCGGTAAGTCCGCCCTTTTAAATTTCTTGAATATATTTTTTGTGCTATATATTTACGAACGAATGTGTTGTATATATTTCTTTATGATGATAGTACCTTTCTTATAATATAGCTACCAATATTTAATTCAAAAGGCAATGTTTTGGCCAAAGCATCATTATCAATTCTTAAGTCTTTAACAAATCTAATAGATTCGCTATTCAAATTGATAAATTCAGTATCTAGATAATAATCTTCACCCATTTTCAAATAACAAGAATCTTCTTGTTGTTGTCTTTCATCTTCGCTTATTAATTTATTCTTAAATAAATCATTTCTTTGATCAAATAAAGAAATTGTTTGCTTCTCAAAAATATTTGCAATTGATAACATATCTAATTTTTTGGAAATTTTTAATAAATTATCATTTCTATTTTCATCAAAATTGAATGTTAAATGATCTTCATCATTTTTTATTCTTCTTCTTGATATTCTTCGTTTGTTCTTATCATCAACAAATGATAGCAATTGTAATTCCATTATACTTTTTTTAAGATTGCAATCATTATCTTCCACAACCCTTTCGATTATCTTCTCGTTAGATGTGCCATGTATTCCAAACTCCAAACATTTCTCTTTCAAATATTTTGAAATTTGGTCTCTTGATCCATTTTCCAATTTAACAATACAATTCTGTTGTTTAGCCAATTCAACCAATTTATCTGGTAACATTGTAACATCGGTACATGTTAAAAAAATAGGTTTTCTACTATTTGAAAGAATAGAATAAAATAACTCCCAAAAGGCTCTATCATATCCTTTAAATAAAACATCCACATCATCAAAAAGTACCACATCCTTATCAATTTGAACAATTTTGGAGGTACTCAACTCTTCTAATGTTCTTTGTAGAGCTTTTTTGGTATGTGGTTGACTGCAATTAATTTCATGAACATGGGCATTCAAAAATTTACAGATACAATACACACTGGCAGTCTTTCCAGTCCCTGTACCTCCTTCAAGGATTAAAAGTGGAACATATGGAATTATCTGATTGTCAAACATCGATAACAATTCCACATTTTGTAAGTTTTTTCTTCTTTGTTCTTCCTTAGGGTCTTCATAAGATTCTTCTTCATTAAATTCTACTTCGAAATCATAATATTCAGTATCATCAATAAAACTATCCATGGAATTCTCTTGCCTTTTTCTGTTGCTATTACCTATTAACTTGTCCTTAATGTATGTAATCCTTTTTTTCAGTTGATAATTTTTTTCTAATAAAATAAATGAATCTTTAAGCCATCCTATTATTTTTTTAACTTTCTTATCTTTGATGATTAATTCATATGGATCTTTTGGAAGAAATAAATCTACCCATAATGAATGCGTTTTCAATTTGCTGCTCATATCTTCCTCATCTTCAGAGTTCGAGTCACATATATCGGTAATCATAATGTTATCAGTATCATCTTCAATTGTGTTATTCACGTTATCATCGTGAACTTTAGAATCCAGTAAAGTTATTAATTTATTCATATCTTTCACATTTAAAAATGATAACAAATTACTGGAATCCAACTTTAAATCTCTTCTTTTAATTGAGGTTATTATCATTGGACCGGGTCTAGAATAAATATTAGTATTATCCGTAACATGAAATTCTTCTTTAGTTAATGCCCGCATTATAAGAAGTTTATCATTTTCTAATTTTTCCTGCTTTATTATCTTCTGTTTCTCGGTGTTTGATTTACCATTTGCTTCAGCTAATTTACCTCGATTATAAATTTCTTGAAAAAATTTGTTTTTAAAGGAGGCTATTTGCTTCTTCTTTGAAATGGTAGCAGTATCTTTAAAAACTGGTGTGAGAGGTAAACGGATCTTTGTCAGTTCTAGTGAGCCTTCTCTGAAAAATATAGGATCAATATTGATATTTTCATCATCAGTCAAATTTTTCAAAAATAATTTAGGGACGCTTAATTTTACACACAGTGGATCGATAGTTATATTAGTTCTGTTATGTCTGAAAACTTCTTTCCATGATAGCTTCTTTTTAATATTATTAGTGGTGCTAGTCTCCGAAATAATGTTAACATCTTTGATTCTTTTGTCAGCAATTGGCGATTCAAGAATTTCAATAATTTCAGATTCCATTGCTATATTTTTATTCTCAATAATATCATCTTGTGTACTTATCAAATTCTGAGATAAATCATCATCAAAAGTTTCATCAAAGCTGGAGAGTATTCTAGATTGAAACTCTGGTGACACTTTAATTTTCACTTGGCCAGGATCTATTTGCATTTTTTTCGGTATCATATTTCCAGTTAATATACTTGTTATTGGTTTCTTGATTTTATTTTTTTTGATGGTTTTCGTGCTTGATAAGACATTTTTCGTAGTTTCATCATCACAATTGTGCAATTGAAGCTCCTCTTGCGATGACACGCTTTCCATTAAAGAAATTGCAAAATCATTAGGTATGATAAACTTAACATTATGAGGATCAATTTCAGCAAGTTTTTCTTCAATTTGTTTTTTCTTTTGTTTCTTGTTCCCAGTTAATATGTTACTTAGTGAAACCTTGCCATCTTTAATAGGTGAGCTATGAACACTTAAAATTTCATTTTCTGAATAAGTGGTATTATCATCAGAATTTACACTTTCATATAATGATGAAATTGCTAATTCACTATTTTGAATTGAATGCTTTACACAATGAGGTTCTGGATTTGTCAGTTTTTGTTTTTCATCAATTGATTTCTTCTGTTTTCGATTTCCATTTAAAAGATCTTTCAACGATGGTTTTGAAGGTTTTGATAAGTTTTCAGAAGGAGGAGTTACTTCTATTAAAGTATTCTTTCCATCCATATTTTTTGAAGATGATTCAGCAATTTTAACAAATCTCCTATGAACAGTGCCTGGAGTAGTTTCTGTTTCTGTTTTGTGTTTTTTTCTCTGTTTCTATTTTTCATTTTATTTTGCATAATAGAAATTGACGCGTTCCTTTTTTTTTTTTTTGTCAGAAAACGCGTGAGTAAGAACATGAAAAAAATTGTATCGCCAAACAGCTAAAGAAAAGTAAACAAAAGTGTTCTTTCTACTTATTCAAACAATAATTCGCCAATATTCATATTACTGAAAAATACGAATAAGCAATATATAAACGTATTATATCACACAGGTATGGAACGCAAATATTATTACAAGCACTCATATAATGCTTGAAAAAAAAGCACCCTTACTTTCAATCTATTTAAATAAATTCACTTGTTTTCATTCTCAAATGAATTTGTGTCTGCGATCTGGACAATTCAGAAATAAACTAGTCAAAGAAAAAATCTTTATATTAATTTGCATTATCCTATTGCTAAGTCTATCTATCATATATAGTTTGTTCTGTTTTGTTATCAGTCTATAAGCTTATCCTGTTTTTTTTTATTAGTTTAAAAATTGTTATCTTTAACTCTTTAATTGCAAATTTGTAGGTTGCAATTAATTTTATATATTACGGGTATTGTTAAAGTAGATGTAATTTGTGTGAAACAGAGCATATCAAAGGTAGATCACTTACCCTAAGAATGTGTTTTTTGATTAGTAGGAAAATTACCAGTTTATCTCTAATACAAACGCTGTTTAATCATCAACTCAATTAATTTCAATTGCGGAAAATATTTTATTATTTAAAGGACAAAATCCCTTGTATGCATATTATTTTATTTCCTGTTAACCAATTAATTTACCCATTAGGTCAACTAGTTCCAATTAAGGAACCATATTTTTATTTAAAGGACAAAATTCCTTTTCTACGTATATACAATTTTATTTTCATTATTTTATTTCCTTCTAATCAAGGATCTTACCCATTAATTATTGATATCTATATTTATCCATTATTTTATTTATCAAAAGAGTTTTTATATTTTGTTACTGTTGAGCCAGATTTATTCGGTTTAACTCTGAGTCATTATTACACATATTAATTTGAGAGAGACAGGTTATTATTATATATTTCGATATCTATGTATTTCTCTTTAGAGATATATTTTAGAAATACATCAGTGAATGTCGACTTCTTTTATATTGATTGTTCTGACTAACAATTTCACTCGCTTATATTTACTATTTATTAAATGCCCCACCTTGTATAAATGATCATGTCTTTATGTACGTGATCACTTCTGGTATATTAGCCTATTTCGGCATAACCTACTTTGGTACACGTGACTTGACAATATCTTGTCCCGACAAATACATTTATCATATTTTCTCTCGAACATGAAAGTAAACCCCAAATCACTTCTGATCCTTCAAGTGATTTACCTTTATCCCAATTAGTCTTGAATTACCAATAAAGTAATTCCCATTTAATTCTGATTAATTATTATTAATCATAAACCATATTCCTACTAATGTTCTTGGATTTTAGTTAATAAAATGCCTCACAGTATTCGTAATACGACACTCACAATATTATTCATATTTCAACAGTAATTTATCATGTCAGTTCAATGAGTTCAATCACATCGCAATATTATTATAAAATTATATGTATCCGATATAGTGTAACGGCTAGCACGGTTCGCTTTCACCGAGCAAACCCGGGTTCGACTCCCGGTATCGGAACATTTTTTTATACTTCTCAGTGTAATTAGTTTTTTTTTGTTTTGACCTGGAGAATAAAACAGAAAAGAAACAGTGCTTTTACAATTCCTATTCATGGTATATATTTATTTAAATCATGAGTAAGTTATTACGAGAGTAATTATCTTTTATTTTGGTACATTTGTTGATTTATTATTTACCTATGTATATTTATAAATTCATATTTACTGGAGAATGAGAAAATGAAAAAGGAAAATTATAAAAAGTGAAAAACGTCGATTAATTGAATTTTTCATCTATAATGATCCGATGACATCTTCTTTGGAAGTTTGCTGTTTCGAAGCAGCTTTTTGCATTAAATCAGAGAATTCTCCCAGAAGATGGTCTTCAACTTCATACAAACCCGGTTTTGAAGAATTTGAAGCACCAAACACTTGGTAATTCAACAGGTCATTCACCTTATTGATATATTCTTTGTCATATTGGTGGAATGAAGATAATTTGGATCTAACTTCACTGACAGTACCGGAGTAGTAATCCAAGTTGTCGAATGCTTTCTCTATTTCTTCACTTAATTTGACCTCATCAATAATGAAATGCTCTGCATCATTATACAAATCCAATAATTGAATAGCTTTGTTTTCTTTTGTGCTTAATTCTGCTTTCAATCTATTATGCTCTCTTCTAAGCTTCAACGCTTCTTTTTCTTCTTCGGTTCTTTCTCTCATGATTTTTCCTTCCAACATATGTTCTACCGAAGGTAATGTCAATCTAGTAGTTCTAGTTTCTAAATCCATAGCAATTAATTTTTCTTGTTTTTCCTTCTTAGCGATTTCATTAGCTTCCTTAGCAGCTTCTTCTTTACTCAACCTAAGCTCTTCTTTCTTCAAGGCTTCAATGATGTATGATTTTCTTAATTGACTATTTGCCAATCTACTACTCTTAGCATCATTTTTCTTCAAGGCTTCAACAATCTTATTTTGGTTGTAGTCATTACTTTGCATTGCAGTAATCCTTTCTTCAACAGTTAAAGGTTTTGGTAATTTCACATCTCTGGATGTACCTGTTGGATGTTGAATATTTTCTGCATAACCATGTGGAACTGATGAACTAATCTTAATTGGTTTTAATGGTTTTTTAAAAATTTCTCTGGTGATAGGCAAAGTACCTGACTTGAATCCGTGTTTTATAATATTTTTACCCATTTTTGACGTATATTCTCTTATGTATTGTTGAATATAATAACTATTAACCTTTTGAATTTATTAATACAGCCACTATCTTAATATCATATCTCCTAATAATTTTTTTTCACTATTTTTTTTAGCACTCTGATCGAAAAAAATCGAAAATTTTTTTCTCATTTTTCCCGGTTATTTTTTCTTCTCATACTATGATTATTTGCAGCATGAATAAAAGATACACCGGGTAACGGATTTTTCTACAAGTGATCAGATCTTAACATGAAACAGTAGTGATTCTAGCTTAAATAAAATTAAAAAACAAAATTATAAAATACTTAAATAAAAAAGTCTTATCAAAATATTTTTCAATCAAAATTCAGATTAACCAATAAACGAGAGTTTTCCCAATCGTTATGAGAAGCAAAATCCAAGACAACAATTCCGCTTCTTTTACCAAAACTATCTTTCAAACCATTTTGATCTAAACCTTCGGCAATCTTCTCTGGCCATAAACTACTATGAAAGAAGTTACTAGCTGAACAAAAACTAATATAGCATTTATTATCATTGTTGTTGTTTTTACTACGTTCGATTTGATCTTTCGAATAACGACATTTAACAGGAATGTCTTCATCACTTTTCAATTCACAATAATCTTGAACGTTAAACCAGCCACGATCATCTTCTACTGTATTATAAGTCCAAGACTCAGCATTCAACCCAACTTCGTTTGGACGGTCATTAAAATCAAAGCGACGGAATAAAATAATCTTACCACGAACAGAGCCCAATTCTGGGATCTGCTCACTAAGATAAAATTTATCTTTGCGAGGCTCAACATATTTCAGATAAAACAAATTTGCAAATTCGTCGGTTTGCCATTCACCTTCACCTTCTTGTTTGATGGATAGAATCACCAGCTCTGAACCATGGGACTCGAGAAATGAAACAACTTCATCAAGAAGATGGTCCAATTTAGTAGAAACAGGTAATTTTACAGGAAATTTACCATGGACAACATATAGTTCATCGTCATCTGTAGGGTCATCGTTGGTATTGTCAATTTTTTTGGAGAAACCAAATTTTTGCAAAACACCCGAGAGCGGTTTCTTACCAGCACGAACATCAAGGAATCTGACACCATGGTTCAACTGATCGGTAACACTAGCATTTTGACATTGAACAGAAGGCAACGAAATTTCACGATAGGCAGCAGAGTTATGTGTACCAGGAATTGAAAGTGTGGAAATCTTGGTGCTATCAGGGATTCTTTGTAGCCAATTTGGCAATTCGTCTGGATTGACCATTGTTTACTATTTGTTATCGTAAAAAAACACAGATGATTTCAAGCAAATGTCAACGAAAAAATGGAATAGTTAAAAACTAGAGAAATAGCAAAGGAAAGATATGCCATTTTATACTATTTGGAAATTCCGTTCACGAGAAATATCCACAGCGGTTATTGCTTAAAAAGAGCCAGCTTGTCGATACAACGGGGTCCACTAACGAGACCTTTTTTTTACTGCGAAAAAAGCAACTTGTCATGCTGAGAGTAAAAATATGTTAGCACGTGACATTTCTGTAGAATTATGTCATGTTTTTCTTACTTTTTGAAATTTTTGATTTCCAACAAACAAACCTGTATTTCTACACCAGTAACGACAGAATCGTTTTGATTAAAAACTATCTGTAGATAGATATGATTTGTATTCCGGAGATAGTTATTAGTATATGCTTTACAGTTATAAATATGATTTGCTTTGATGTTGATCGCTACGTTTTTTGTTTTTTAGAATCATGTCTCTTCTGCCGGATCTTTTTGTCAACAGCATCAAATATTTCCTTGTTATATAGCAACGTATCCAAAATAAAAGTATGATTACAATTTAAATTCAAGGTTATTTTCACATCAACTAGAAGCTTGACGAAATCACCTAAACTAACCTCGTCTGCACCATCACCATCACCAAGTTTGAGGAAAAAAGTATCTGAACAAGTTCTTATATTTTTCAATTCAAGTTTTGAAAGAATAAAATTTTGGAGATGTTTAAGAAGTTCAAACGATTCAAAATCCGCAAATCTAGCTGTTTTATTAGCGGCGTCGCTGGATGACTCAACTTTGCTTGAGGCCTTTCTGTCTTTGTTGTTCAAACTTAGTTCACTTAGGTAGTTACGAAAATGTACTAAATGTTTGTAATGATGCTCGATGTACTGGGAGTCATCAGGAAGCTGGGTGTACGTATTAAGGACCTCCGCATCCACGGAAACTTGCTTATATTTAGATTCGATGATCCTGGGTTCAACGGATTTCAATGCTTCAAAATCCTTTACCATTTGCGACTTGTAGAAGTCGATCAACGACTGTAGCTTCTTGATGTTACTAGGAGTATTAATCTTTTTTTTTCTTAAAGTAGGCGGATCTAAGTTTAAGATAACTTGTTGTGTGGGCTTACCCCCTGGGATATGAGAAGTTTGGAAATAACGGCATGATACCGCTGTTGTTTTACTTCGGATAAGCGTACTGTATTTGGAATATCTCATTGTCACAGAGAACATGTCTTATGATTGAAATCTGTTTGCGTCAAGTATTGAAGAGTTGGCCATGATTACAATTGCTATCAGTTCTTCCAGCGAAAAAGCTGTGGTTTGTCGGATCAGTGGTGACAAACCGTTCTCCCGCGATAAGAGATACATAAAGCTTATTTTTACCAATAATCATAAAAAAAATACTTAATTACACATTATACAGAGCACATTGCCTCACCTTGACAATATCATCTGGCTAACAACAGCTTTTCCATTTCCAAGCCTATACTTGCAACATGATAAGTATACCTGTCGAATATATCTCTAAATTCAAATACATTTTCATATGGGCATGTTATGAAAGAAATTTCAATTAAGGTTATGAGACAGCGCAGTTCAATATGCAATTCCAATTCAACTTAAAATTTTACACATTATTTTAAAATATTAAGAAAATACTAATATCCTGAAATAATTGATATTTTTCGTAATTCGATAGTGCCGTTTTCCTGTTTGATTGGATGCAAGGGTAAAATTTGATTATTGTCTATCTCATAGATAGAGCAAGAAAATGGTAAAAATTAATTACGTGCGGACTTTATCTTTCGATATTGCCGTATGCAAAATCCGTTACTGATGAGTGCATCAAGCTAAACTGGCGGAATGTCATTGATTTGAAGGATAACCTTTTGATAATCTCAATCCATATTTCAAATACATACGAATCACTGAAACATGTCACTAATTAGTATGAACGATTTCATTCAGCTAGTCTAGGCTAGCTCATCGAGAAATTTTTCATTTTACAGATGTAAACTGGTATATCATTTTGAGAAGCTGCTTCTGCAATAATATTTTTTTTTCTTTTTATGCAAGCGATCTTTTTTTTTTTTTTTTTTTTTTCTAATATTTTATAAATACTCTGGCATCTTTCCTTCATTTTTTTTTTTTTTTACAATTTTTTTTTAATTACTTTTCCTTTCTCTTCAACTTTCCTTTTATTTCATTAACTTCCAGTTTTCCTTTTTTATAACATAAACAGGTTATTGATATCAAAGAAGAAGAGATATGTCTGCTACTTCAGCTTCTTTAGAAATTTGGGATTCTTTCAAGTTTGACTTGACTCCCTATGGTAAAGTGGTAATATTTGATACTGTCATCCCAGTAGGAATTTTACTATTTTGCACAGCATTGTATTTTTACAGACAAGCTGACGGCACTTTTAAGAATGGTTTATCTCCGGATACCAAATCCTTGTTGTCTGGTGAATCCAACACTAACTATGGTGCTACCAACGATGGTAAAACAGATGGTGAATTATTGAAACGAGCCCACTTTGATATTCACTCTTTATCCTTCACGGCTGATGATGGTGAATCTGAACACGGCCATTACATTTCCATAGCTCCATCATCTTTTGAAATATTTAAATCTTATGTGGAATTCGGTCTTTTATTGTTACAAGTTGTAATCCACATGTATTATTTGCTTGTTTTCAAGTTCAATACTACTTCAATGGTTCAATTTATTCTTTGGGCCTTAATTTTGGCCATGGATGCTACTATTTTAGCTAGAAAGAGCTTGTCTGCTGACAAAGTCTGTAGCCAGCAATCATTCTGGCCGATCATTTGTTCTGCTTATACTCTGCTTTTTGTCTCCTATGTTCTCTTTATTCGTTCCATCTTGATTATGGAGTCCTCTGCCATTAAGCAATACTATATCTCTCAATCGGTCATCATTACCATTTTGTTTTCAATTTCATGGACTTGTACCGTTGGTGATTCTGCAACTGTTCAACTTTACAAAACTGACGGTTTACAACCATCTCCAGAAAGATCAGTTTCCATTTTAAGCTTTCTCTTATACAGTTGGATTAATCCCTTGATGGATCAAGTGTTTAAAGAAAAAAATCTTACTATGCTGCAAATATGGGGTCTTCGTGATGATGATTATGCTTATATTGTCCTTCGTTCTTTTGAAAACTTCAAATGTTCTTTTTCCTTTGCATCCAAGTTATTCCTTTATTTCACAGACTTGTTTGCTGTCCAAGCGATTTGCACTATTGCACAATCTTTTTTGATGTTTGCACCTACTTATTTCTTAAAGAAACTTTTAGAATACGTCCAAGCTCCTGAGGATTATCCTACATCATTAGCATGGTTCTACTTATTTTTGATGTTTTTTCTTAGATTGACTTACACGTTATGTTTTGGTGTTGCCTTATTTTCAGGTAGACGTATTTGTATCCGTATGAAGGCTATTATCATTGGTGAAATTTACTCTAAGGGTCTTAGACGTCGTATTGCTGGTGGTTCCATACAAAAAGAAGATGCTCCTGATGGCGAAGAAAAAGAAGAAATCAAAGAAGCTCGTGACTTAGGTGGTATTATCAACTTGATGTCTGTTGATGCTTTCAAAGTTTCTGAAATTTGCGGTTACTTCAATTATTTCATTTCTGGTGCCTTATCAGCTAGTATTGCTATTATTTTCCTTTACGAACTTCTTGGATGGAGTGCTCTTGTCGGAGCTATTGCCATCATAGCTCTTTTGCCTGTCAATTATAAAATTTCCATTCTTGTTGGTGATTTACAAAAGAAAATTCTTGGTATCACTGATAAGCGTATTCAAAAACTTAACGAATCTCTTCAATCTATCAGAATTATCAAGTTCTTCACCTGGGAGCTGAAATTTCTTCAATCAATCATGGATGTTCGTTCCGAAGAACTTAAAGCTTTGAAACGTCGTTGCTTGGTTTCCGTTGGTGGTAACTTCCTTTCATTCCTTGTCCCAACTTTTGTCACCATTTTGTCCTTCGGTTGTTACATTTTTATTGAAGGTCGTTCATTAACTACTCCAGTTGCTTTTACTTCTTTATCTTTGTTCAACTTGTTAAGAATTCCATTAGATGAATTAGCTTATATGCTATCTTTTGTAATTCAATCTAAGGTTTCTCTTGACAGAGTTAATGATTTTCTTTTAGAACCAGAAACCACTAAATATGAACAAATTTCTGATGTGAGAGATCGGGATTCTCCATTTGTCGGTTTCCAAAATGATGCTACATTCTCTTGGGATTCTGTTAACGACAACTCAACTAGTAACAGCAAGATCTCCACCGCTGCTCCAGAAGAACTGGATTCTTTTAAATTACGTGATTTGAATGTGTCTTTCAGCAAGGGCAAATTAAATGTTATTATTGGTCCTACTGGTTCTGGTAAGACTTCAATGTTGCTAGCTTTATTGGGTGAAATGAATAAGATCAGTGGTAAGGTTTTCTTAGGCAATACTAACATTGCCTCTAATGATGTTGCTTATTGTGCTCAATCGGCATGGCTTCTTAATGCTACTGTTCGTGACAATATTACTTTTGATACGCCATTCAACGGTCCTCGTTATGATGCTGTTATTAAAGCTTGTGCTTTGGCTCGTGATTTTGAAATTTTGGAGTATGGCGATCAAACGGAAGTCGGTGAAAAAGGTATTACGTTATCTGGTGGTCAAAAACAACGTGTTTCCTTAGCAAGAGCATTATATTCCACTACTAAGATTATTATTCTTGATGATGTTTTGTCAGCTGTTGATTCTCACACTGCTTTATGGATTTATGAAAATGCCATCTGTGGTCCTTTAATGCAAAGTAGAACTTGTATATTGGTTTCTCATAATGTTTCTTTGACTATTAAGAAAGCTAAGACTGTTACTGTTATGGACAATGGTCGTATGGTTGGTCATGGTTCTGTTAAAGAGATTTATGACTTAAGTCTTTTAGGTGAAGATGAATTGATTAAGGCCGCTGTTGAAGAATCAACTAAGCCTGCTACTGACGCTTTACCTACCGTTACTGAATCTGTTATTGAAGATGCTGCTTCTGAAGATGCTATCAATGATGTTAGTTACCAAGTTGTTCCTCTTTACAGACCACGTCTGAGAACTTTCTCTAGAGTTTCAGCTTTAAGTGAAGATCTTGAATCTATTTCTGTTGATGAAGTTACTGTTGTTAGAACTACTACTAACAAGAATAATACTCCAAACCCAGGTAAATTGATTAAGGAAGAAGCTAAGGCTGATGGTGTTGTTGGTTTTGATGTTTATTTATTTTACGCTTCACGTTTTGGTAGCAGTATTGCTTGGATTGCTTTGATTATCTTATTCATTGGTTCTCAATTCATTAACATTGGTCAATCTTGGTGGTTACGTCAATGGGCAGCTGCAAGTGAAAAGAGTTTTCTTGAAAAAGCTGCTTATAACACTATGAATTTCCTTCTGTTGAAACTTTCTGGTCACGAAATTTCTCAAAATCATAACAGCGTTCATGGGGGTATTGCTGGTTTAGCTATCATGGTGGCTACTGATGAGAGAATGTGGAAATCCCCAATGGCTAGTGTCTTAGGTTCCGCCGCAGAAGCTAATACCGTTTTCTACATGGCTGTTTACACAATCATTGGTTTCTTTTTTGCCTTCATTTGTTGCTTACGTGATTATATGGTCTTTGTTCAAGGTATCCATGCATCTAACAGTATTTTTGTTGAACTTCTTGATAAGGTTTTCCGTGCTAAGTTACGTTTCTTTGATTCTACTCCAATTGGCCGTATCATGAATCGTTTCAGTAGAGATATAGAATCTATTGATCAACAATTGGCTCCAATGGCTCAAGGTTCTTTCATTTCTTTGATTGCAACTATTTCCACCTTAGTTTTGATTATTTCTATTACTCCATTGTTTTTCATCTTTGCTATTCTCATTATGTTGATGTTCTACAGTATTGCTATTTATTACTTAACTTTGAGCAGAGAATTGAAGCGTTATGAATCCATTCTGAGATCTCCAATTCACCAACATTTTTCTGAAACTTTGATTGGTGTCACCACCATTAGAGCTTATGGTCAAGAACATCGTTTCATGCGTGAAAACTTACTGAAGATTGATAACAACAATAGACCATTTTTTTACTTGTGGGTTGCTAACAGATGGTTACATTTGCGTGTTGATACTGCTGGTTCTTTAGTTACGTTCTTTGCTGGTGCGTTCGTTATTATGAGTGTTAAGTATCTTGATGCTGGTTTGGCTGGTTTGAGTTTGTCATACGCTATCAGTTTCACTGAAAGTGCTCTATGGATTGTAAGATTGTATGCTGAAGTTGAAATGACCATGAACTCTGTTGAAAGATTGCAAGAATATTTGGATATTGAACAAGAACCAGCAAGAGAGATTGTGGAAACTAAACCTGCTCCTTCATGGCCAGATAAGGGTGTCATTGAAGTTAATAATGTTTCTTTGAGATACGCTCCAGAATTACCTTTGGTTATTAAGAATGTTAGCTTTAATGTAGGTAGTAACTGCAAAGTTGGTATTGTTGGTCGTACTGGTGCAGGTAAATCTACCATTATCACTGCATTATTCCGCTTTCTTGATCCTGAAACTGGTTTCATCAAGATTGATGGTGTCGATATTACAAGTATTGGTTTAGATGATTTACGTAAAGCTATCACTATCATTCCTCAAGATCCAACCTTATTCACAGGTACTATCCGTTCTAACTTGGATATGTTTGATGAAAATACTGATATTGAAATTTACAATGCTTTGCGTAGAGTTAACTTGATTAGTGTGACCGAATTTGAAAGCTTGAGTAACTCTGGTAATCCATCGATCATTTTGAATAACAATAATGATGGGGAAAACAAGAATAAATTTTTGGATTTGTCAAATGCTGTCGAAGAAGGTGGTAAGAATTTGTCACAGGGTCAAAGACAGTTGATGTGTCTTGCCAGATCTCTTCTTAGAGCTCCTAAGGTTATGTTGTTGGATGAAGCTACTGCATCAATTGATTACAACTCCGATGCTATGGTTCAACAAACCATCAGATCTGAATTCAGCAATAGTACCATTTTAACCATTGCTCATAGATTAAGATCTATCATTGATTACGATTACATTTTAGTCATGGATGCTGGTGAGGTTAAGGAATATGCACCACCATACAAATTAATCAGTGATACCAAAAGTATTTTTTACTCTATGTGTAAAGATTCAGGTGAATTAGACAGTTTGATCACATTAGCTAAAGAAGCTTCAGAAAAGTAAATGGATATTATGGGATTGAAGTATAGGATCCACATTGTCGTATTGTTATTATTTTCATTTTTTTAAAAAAACAAATCGGGTGAGATTATTGTTTCACAAATATATTTAGTCATTTAAGTTTATTATTCATTCATAATTTTTTTTTTATTTTTTCTCACCATATTAATTATTTCAAATACCTTTTATATTTACTTTTCTAAACTACTTAATAATACTTTTAATAAATCAATAAGCTTATTTTCTCAAACAAAAAAACAGAAAAATTCCCGAAGAGAAAATGTTGAAGCCACTAATGGCTAGAATATTATGTACACGGAAAAAGTCAAATACATTCATTATTATTAGAAGTAGATCTATTTATAAGTGAAAAAAACTAGATTAACTCTAAAGAAAACAATAATATTATTCATGGTTTAGGAACATGTAAACTCTTTGAGATCAAACCACAACCGTGGATAAAGAAAGCAAATGAAAGTGGATGGACTTCTACAAAACTACCCAGGAAATACACGCCAAAAGGTAATCCCAATTTTGAAGTGTAATAATCTTTATACACAAACCAGGCCATAAAGCCCACAAGCACCAAAGATGTAGGTACTGGTAGACCTTCAAAGAACTTGACTTTACCCTTTTTATCTTTTGGTATATTGTTAACTGTGACATTATATCTAGCAAGTCTAGTCAAACCGCAAAGAACAAAGAACAGTAAGATTAGGACATCGACTGTAGTATCCAAGCCTAACAGGAAAGCAATCAGGGCTGGAGCGACACAGAAACTGACCAAGTCGGCTAACGAATCCAATTCTTGACCCATTAAGGATGATTTGTTACGAATTCTAGCAACTCTACCATCCAAGAAATCAAAAACCATTCCCAAAAAAATAAAGAAGTGTGCTCTTTGAACATAATGGGACTTACCGGTAGATGTAAATCTTAAACATGATATTATGGAATAGAAACCCAGGAATCCATTGAGACAAGTAATGAAATCTGCCATATGCAAGGAACGAATCATGCTAAAGTGACGGTTGTCGTAAATGAAACCAATGTAATCGCTTTCATCTGGAGGAGGCAATGGAGGGAGATCATTTATGGAGAAAATAGACGATGATCTTTTCAAAGGTGGTTTAATCGAATCTATATCATCATCTGTGGTATCTATCGCTCCAGTATAATTTGAATCAACGCCAGTAGAAATGGCGGATGCTTCTAGTTCTTTTGACATATTTATTGGCTGTCGAGAGTATGCAAACTGAAAAATGATATTCAAAAAAAATGGTAAAACTGTTCGAATAACTAAAAAGTAACTATTGCTGTAATTCCTTGAATAGTAAAAGTCAAAAAAACTCGCGTATTTATATATCAATAATCAATGAATTGTGAAAAGAAAGGCAAGATTATAGCAATTTTTATTAGCTAAAAAGTATCATTCAATATATCATTAATCATACATTGAGCCCCTCTCCATATATATCCAAAAAAATACAAAAAAAAAACCCTCTCCTTTCTCCTCTATTGTTTTTTTCATATTAACCGTAACCACTGATTATTGTTGAATTTTTTTTTGTTGTTATTGCCCAGAAAAGAAAATAGCATGTGTTTTGCCGATCCGTCAGGTGAATCATACGGCAGAAATAGTGATATTGGAACATTCAGGTTATGGATCTTTACAGCTGAAGGACTGTCATCTACAATAGAGAGTAAATAATAATAATAATAATCATTTGATTATGTATATGTACTATAAAAATTGTAGAAAAGTGTATAATGAGAGAAAATACCTTTTATTTTTAACAGAAATAAAAACATAAAAAAATAATGATACTAAATAATGACAAAACATGATACAAAGAACAGAATAAAACACAAAAATAAAAAAGAATCATGCACTGATGGACTATTTACCATCCCATCTATCTCCACTCGTTCATGTTACCGTATCTTTGTTGTTGCTGTTGTTGTGGTTGTTGTTGTTGTTGTTGTTGTTGCTGTTGTTGTTGTTGTTGTTGTTGTTGTTGCTGATAGTAACTAGTTTGTTGCAGGTATTGTTGCGCATCAGCCTGTTGTGGAGATCCATACTGAACAGCAGTATTTTGATTTTGGCCGTATGCTTGGTAATAGTTTCCAAATCCCTTAGCCGAGGCAGCAGGCTGTTGTTGCTGGCCTTGTGCTTGCGCTTGTTGTTGTGGTTGAGCTTGTTGTGGTTGGCCTGGAGCAGCAGCGGCAGCGGCAGCGGCACCCGGCTGTTGACCGGTCTGTGCACCTGGTTGCATGTGCTGGTACATATATGTATTGTAATAGTAGTATTGCGGATGCATGAATTGGGCAGGGGTGGCATTGGCACCGGTTGGCGGAGCCATATAGTTATATGGTTGTTGAGCAGCAGCTTGTGGAGATTGATGTTGAGTCATATCCATACCACCAGCAGCCAAACCAGTTGGGGTACCATAAGATTGTTGTGCATCAAAACCAGCAGCGGCAGTAGCGCCTGGTGCAGCGGTAGAAGCGCCGTTGGCAGCAGGTGAAGCACCAGTGGATCCTGGAGCACCACCCGGAGCAGCAGCGGCAGCAACTGCAGCAGTACCTGTAGCAGCAGGAGAAGCACCAACTCTAAGACCTTGTTGACCTGGTTGTTGGTAGCCAGAATATTGGCGATCATAACCATAATCTGGGTAGTTGTAGGCTTGATTTTGGTAGGAGTAGAAGTCATATGTTTGTTGACGTGGGTTGAAGAATTGTTGTGGGTATTGGTGCATAGCGTTTTGGTTGTAGTAGTCTTGATATTGTCCGTTGCTGTACATTTGTTGGTTTTGTGGCATGCTTGAGTAATCGTATTGTTGTTGTGGTTGTTGTTGCTGTTGCTGGCGGTATTGTTGACGTTGTTGTTGTTGTTGAGCTGGTTGTTGAGGTTGTTGAGGTTGTTGATGTTGAACTGGTTGTTGAGGTTGTTGAACCAGTTGTTGCTGTTGGACTGGCTGTTGTTGTTGTTGGACTGGTTGTTGTTGGGCAGGTTGTTGAGCTGGAGTAGCTCCAGAAGAGGAGTCGTTGACAGATAAGGAGCCAAATGAGATACCGATATTATCAAACTGGGAAGCAATTTCAGGTAATACTACAGAATCTTTTTGGTTCAATCTTCTAACAAATTTACCAGAAGACTCATGTTGCTGGTGTTCAACAGCAGGGGTGGCAGTGGCAAGAGGTTCGGCAGAAGAGGTAGGAACTGCAGCAATTGGTTCCTCAGCAGCCTTCGTTGGTTCTTCGGCAGTGGCAGCGGCTATGGAGGCACTGGTAGCAATAGTAATTTCTTCAGGTTGTTCTCTCTTAATTTCAACAAATTCCTCAATAACTGGACTAACAGTTTCTTTCTTTTGTTCTTCAATAGGTTGTTCTTCAGCGGCGGAAAGCAGTGTAAAATCTTCTTTCTTTTCTTCTTCAGATTGCTGTTCTTCTTCAAGAACAGATTTGGAGTCTTGTTTTTTAGGTTCTGGCTGCTTAGATCTTGCAATCTTAGCCCAAGACATTTTCTTTGGACCAGTAGAAGCTGCTGGTGTATGGACAGGAGCGACGACAGGTTCAGGTTTCTTTGTGATAGGTTGAGGTTGTTTTTGTTCTTGTTCTTTTTCTAGTGGCTTTTCTTCTGGGACAGGAACATCAGGTTGGGCAGCAGGTTGAACAGCAGGTTGAAAAGCATCTTCCAGAGAGACTTCTTCAACAGGAGCAGCAATTGCAACAAAATCAGGAACAGGCTTTGGTTTATCGGAAAGCATGCTAGCCCAGGACAGCTTGCTAGATTTAGATGTGCCTGAAGACACGGGCTTGCTCGTGGCAGAGGAGGAGGTAGACGTGGCAGGGGAAGCAGGAGAAACAACTTTTTGGGATTGCTTGTCAATGGAGCCAGCAGTTTTTGGTTTTGCCTTTGGCTTTGAATCGGTCTTGCGATGGGCGGCGTGGTGGTGGGTATTTGGATGTGGTTGTATGCTGCTGTCTGTGTGTGTGCTGCTGTGAGTATTGCTGCTATTACTGCTGTAGTTGGTGGAGTCGTAAGCATGTTGTTGTTTTTTCACGACACTTGGCTTCTTGACCTCGTCCCATTTGGACAACGTGCCGTCCACGATCTTCAAGGCGACGCTCTCCGAATCAAAGTCGTTGTCTCTCAAGGCGTCCAACAAGTCTTCTTGTGACCAGTCAGGAAACAACTCGCTCAACGAGTGCAATTTGAGTAGTTGGATTTCAGACAATCTTGCAGCAAGAGGGTTATTTGGGTTGTTGAAACGCTTAGCAGAGCTGCCGGAGTTTCTGAAGCCGCCTGCATGGGGCTTTTTGCTTTTATTGTGATGCTGTGTTTTTAAGGTGGACATTGGATTGTGTTAATCGGGGGGAACAAAACTAAATTTGACGCGTAAACAGTTTAGATATATAGGGGAGCAGAAATATCTTTGAGGGGGCAGAATTGCAATGGATACTATATAGATATAGAATATATGTGATGATTTGAGCTGTTAGATAGATATCAGTGATGCTTATAGTGTGCAATCTTTTTATAATATTAAATACCAATATCAACAAGCTGAAAGAAAAGGGGGAAATTGGAAGTCGAATTGGAAAATGAAAATGAAGGAAAATGGAAGAAATCCACTATGGCAAAAAATTTGTCTAACGCGCACTTTCTTTTGTTCTCTTACTTATTTGATGGAAATCAAATTTTTTTTCCAGTGTTTTTGTTCAATTTTTCACAAACAAAAAATTTTCCATTCGCCGCCTTGAACAAATCTTTATATTAGAACACACATACGAAAACACAAAAAATTATAAATCTACACAAATGAGTACACACGAGAAAAAGAGCATAGAAAAAAAAAACAAAAAAAAAGAGCAAAACAAAGGGCGCATAGCAATTAGCCCGGGGAACATAACCATGAAAGGGCTCGTAAACCGATATACGTCAATCAATCAATGTGTCTGACACGTTCATTGGTCAATTGGCAGTATCTGTGTCAGTACACTCAGCCATTTCCTCTATACATGGTGGTGTTTCTTCATCGGACCAAGACAATACCGTGTACGATCAATCACTATGTCCTTCTTGAAGGACAACACGGCGTTTCGCTTCTCTTCGATATGGAGCTTGTCCTCTCGCGCTGACTCTTGTTTCACCTTTTCAAGCTCCGTCAAGTGCCGCACGCTGTTGCTAAGTAAAAGTTGATTGCCGTTCTTTTTTGGAGCTTTGTCTTGATCCTTGTCCTGATCCTTGTCTTGATCCTTGTCTTGATCTTTGTCTTGATCTTTGTCTTGATCTTTGTCTTGATCTTTGTCTTGATCTTTGCTGGATGCTGCATTTGCATCGGCGGGCAATTGTTCTTCTAGCTGCTTTTTGGCCAAATCAAGGGAGTCGACACCAGCAGATATTTCTTTCGTATTATCATTGGCATTGCCATTAGTATTAACATTATCATTACTACCATTATTGTTGCTATCATTATTTTCATTATTTTTGTCACTTTTGTCATTTTTGCCATTTTTGTCATTTTTGTCATTTTTAGTATTATCATCATTGCCAAAGCTATCATTGGTATTATCACCATTCTTCTTGTACTCTTCTCTGTCTTTCTCTTCATAAATCCTCTTCAAAACTTCATCGTGATCCTGGATCAACACCCCGGAATCATAGCCCTTCTCTTTCAAAGTTTTAACCAACACAACCTCATCTTTTTCTTCGCAACACATCTCCAAATGCAAAAACCATTCATCCAGAAATAGATCCTCCATAGTGTATCTGGTTTCACAATCTGGATCTGCCAATCGCCAAGCCACACGGCTAGCATCTCCGTCACCTTTAAATATCTTGCCCAACTTATAGTTCTCCAATGGCCCTTTATGCTTATTATCACTCTTAAAGGTCGGATGCTTAAACACGAACGAGGCGTACAGGGCAATATAATCTCTGTAAAAATGGTCAGTTTTGGAAGCTTCATTAAAAGGTGGGATTTGCTGAAGCATAACAAAGAAAAGAACTCCAAGCGACCAAAGATCCATTTTAAATGGATCGTAGCCGGTAATACTGTCATATTTAACATTATTATTGCTGCCGTGGATAGAATATTTATTAACATGTTGTGCAGTTGATCCATGCTTGAACTGCATTACCTCTGGTGACGAATATGGAGGAGATCCCACATACAAAGTGCATAATTGGACAGGGGACTCAAAGTCACCAGGAGTCGAATGTCCAGCTGTAGAAACACCAAAATCCGTCAATTTCAATTCCCCAGAATCCGAAATCAAAACATTTTCAGGCTTTATGTCACGATGAGCCACATCATTGTCATGCATGAATTTGACACCCAATGCCACCTGTTTAAAAAGACAGAATTTCTCAGCAAGACGGACGTTTTTAAAACTTGGTTTCGAGATTAAATCAAAAAGATCACCTTTTGGACAATATTCTAATATAAAACCCCAGCCACGAGTCAAATCATGAACCGTTGGAACTTTGACCAACTTACTAGTATCAACAATGTGATGATAATTAGATAATGAAACGGCAATGACAAATTCTCTTGAACATCTTTTGTAGAAATCGACGGTGGTTTCCTTTTTGAATAGTTGAAATTTCTTCAAGGCGTAAACCTTACTGTGGTCGTTTTTTTCTACCACTGTTCTGACAGCTGACGATGCTCCACCACCCAACTTTTTATTCTTGCTACTAAATTTGTCAGGTAGCTGGTATCCGTCATACAAATCCACACTGTACTCACGGAGCTTCTGCGGCAAATACATGTTCGGGTCACGAATCGGTAACGGAAGAATGAACTCGCCCGTGGACTCGGAAAAGATTGAGGAAATGCTGTTGAGGTTAATATTGGACCTGTGAGACGCAGAGTGAGACGCAGAGTGATGCGAGTAGCTGGAGGAGCGGCTAGACAAGTTGGGAATTGACTCAGTCACGACAGGCGTCATGGAGCTGTTAAGCCCATACGGGTTGTAGATTATGGTGTTCTTTTTGGGCTTGACGGAATCGATGGACGGGAGGGGTTTGGTGACAGCATTATTATTGTGGCTGGGCTTTCCAGCTGAACGAGGCGGGGATTTGAGACTGCCAGCAGGCTCGTTGCTGTTGCTATTGTTTTTGTGGTGGCCAGCGAGTAAGAACGACGAAGCACGTGTAAGGGGATCCTTGCCCTTGATCTTACTCGTTGTGCCAGACGCCGAAGACGGCAACATCAAGGGGGGAGAAGGAGATTCCGCTGCTTTGCTGCTGTGGAAGAGGCTCGCGGTCGGGTGCTTAAAAAGCGCGAACTCGCTCTTGTTGGCGCCGTTGATGCTGCTGCTGTGGAACAAGCCCGCGGTGGGATGCCTGAAGAGCGTGGGCTCGCTTTTGTTGGCGCCGTTGGCGGAGGACGAGTTGATGCTGCTGCGATCGCCCTCGCGAGCAGAGTGGAAAAGCGCTTTGAGATGAGGCATTGGTGGCCAATATTGCTAGTGGAGTGCGGTATGCTGGCTGGTAGCAGTAAATAGTGGCGGCAATCGATAAACAGCTGATAGAATAACTGAGGGAAGGAAACGCAGGACAGGCTTAGCCAGCAAGGGGAAGAACAAGAATGGCAGGGTCGCTAAGCGTCGAGACAAAAGCTGCTGGGCAAGTGGTGATTCGGGTTGGTTTATATATGATTCACGCGTTCAGAATACTGCTGCAAACGTGTGCCACGCGTACACACACAGGACGAAAAGAAATAAAGAAAGAAAGAAAGAACAACAGAAAAGGAGAAAAATGTGACAAGCAAGTGGGACAATCGAAAGAAGCAAGAAACTCCTTCTGGCAAAGAGAAACAACGCTGACTCTTCAAAATACCACTAATGGACGTCAGCATACATATAATTCGCATTTACGCTTGTATATTTACATTTATATTTCAAAATTAAACTCAGTTTACTGTCCAACGGTCTATATCCTCTATGTGCTATTTATTCAGGAACTGTCTAGAAGAACTTGGGCGGTCGTTTATCATAGCGACGTGTGTGCGCAAATATCTGCACATAATCCGCATGTTCTGTGTTGTTTGTTTTCTTTTTTGTGTCTCTTGCAGGCGTTCTTTTGCGGATTAATTCTAGCCGCAGAGCATCTGATTAATCCGTCCGACAAAGCTTTGCACGGAAATAAAGAGCAGCTGACTGCAGACTAACTCCGCGGTACGGTTCTGCACTTTCGAGCCGGTACGGCGGCAGGTCCGGCCGCATACCGGGACCGTGTGCTTCGATGCAGAACGTCAAATCATGTCACAGACTGAGACCGGGCCCAGCTTGCTTGTCGTCGTCGGGTGCTACAATGACCCCGACTACAGCGTCAAAAGCGACCGGGGGAAACAGGCCGTCGCTTGCTTACAGGCCTACATTCAGCTAGCTGAAAACTGCTTCTTTGTTTTTTTTTTTGTTTTTTTTTCGTCTTTTTGTACCGAGTATATTCACAACCTCGTAGTATCAATCAATACCAGCAGCATATTCGCAGCCTCCCAGTAACACCGGCGCTTGGCCCGCTTCTCAGATGGCATGTGCCACCAAGATTTGCGTGGTCTTCAAGGCCTCGTATCTAAGGTTAGGATCGTTGGCTGTCATCAACCCCATGATTTTGGCCTTGGAATTGTCAATTTTGTTCAACACAGGCAAGGCTTCCGGCACATTGCTGATCACTTGATAGATGTCGTTGCAAATTACCGCCAACACCTTGTTGTTGTTTTGCACCTGGTCTGCTGTCAAGTTGGAGTTCGCGTCGTTGCTGTCGTCGATGATTTTGTTCATTAGCGAGATCAATTGCTTGAACAACTTGTAATTGTCGTCCTTGAATCTTCTCGAGTAATTGTTCCAAAATTCTATAGACTTATGGGGTGGAGACCAGGTCATGACACCCGAGTCTAATTCCAACAAGTATTCATCAAAGCTTGTCAATTTTTCGTAATTTTCATTCAAAATATCTAATAATTTGGCTAAGTCAGAAACTAGCTCTTCATCTGCCCATTTTCTATTGTTTAAATTCTTAACCACCGGTAATGAGTCGTTTAATAGCAACATCTTGATGACCGGTTTACATTGAATCAAGTTCAATATAATAGCAATGGATAACCGAACAATCTTCTCCTTGATTGAGTCCTTGGATATGGTGATCAAAATCTTGATCAATCCATTGTGTTGCAACGGTAAACTATTAACAATGGTGCTATTGAAACTCAACAACCATAATGATAATAACGTCAAATATTGCACTTGTAATGGTGATCTTTTGTTTTTCAACAAATGAATCAATGGCGGAATATACTTGTTATTTCTGACCCAAAAAATGTCTCTGTAGCTTCTAACTGTCAACAATTCACTCAACACTTGGATTGAAATGTGTTGCAAATTCAAATTAGTAGACATGATCAAATCGGAAAACAAAGAATCAAACAACTTCAATAAGCCATCTTGTCTATCGTTCTTTTTGTCATGGTCGATCAAATAAAGGATGGCCAAATTGTAAATAGCCAACAATTTAATCTCTTCATCGTTATTGTGCAAATAATTCAAAAACGGTTGGTACGGTAACTCATCGTCGTCTACTGTGGTTCTCAACTCAAAAAGCGCCACCTGGAACTCTTTACAATGGCTCAACAATTCTAAAATTAGATTCAATAGGTATTTGATGGTGTCGTCCCTAGCGACCTTAGTCAACAAACTCAAGCAGATGCTTGCATATGATTTAACTTCTCTAGATATTTGCTCATAGTCTTGCTTAGAGACCAACTTCCCTAAATGCTCCAAAGTGTTCGCCTCGTCGGTACTTAATACCCCTGTCTTGCTCAATATAAGCCAAGGAAGTTGTCTTTGACTTATCGCGTTTCTGGAATCGTCCAAATATTGACTTTCAATCTCAAATGGGGCAACAGAAGACGACTAGAAAATGCTTGTTAGTATTTATTTTACCAGCTTATTTCAAAATATTCCGCGTGAAGTATATCTCCGGTGTTAGTAGTACACATACCATCTTGCCTGTTTTCTATTTTTTTTTTCTTTTTGGGATTGTTTTACTGTTAGCTTGACTGCAAAATGAATCAATCACAACTATTATCAGTACTTGTGATTATAGATTCTTAATAGAGTTGTGCTATATTTACAGACTACGTACAATAACTAAAGAACAACCAAGCATAAAAAAATTTTCGTTCTTTTTCTTACATTGATAAAGAGAAGAAAAAAAAATAATTGGCGCACCACCTAATGTAGGCACATTTTGACACTAACAATTATTACCGTTCAATGTACTGATTCTATGGAGATGTTTTGGTTTGAAGCTCTGGTAGGAACTTAACTCTCTTACTAATAACATGTGGTTTTGCTCGATTGGTCTATAAATTGCAATATGAATTGCATTATCGTTGAACATTTCTCTGTATAAAAATATTTCGCTTATGATTATGCTGAGCTGTATCAGCAATACCACTTTTGCTGTTCTGTTTCTCTTATTCTTTTTCATAATCCTCTAAGGTTTCTACTTTCTCATTCAGCTCTTCTTCTTTTTTCCTTTTTAAGTTATTGCTTGCTAATCTCAACTTTTCAAACCTTAAGGCATTAGCGTCTGCAAACCTGCTACTAAATGGTGCCAAAACATTCAAAACTACTGCCCACACCACTATAATACCAAAATTTCTTCCTAAGTTTTTCTTGGTAGTGTTGAAAAATACAACGAACAAAATCTTTTGAAAATTATACAATGGTAATGCATATCCATACCTGTAAAACTTCGGAAGAACAGTGATCGAAGATATAATCACGGAAATGTTCACAACCAAAAACCCAACAACGTAAAACCCAATAGCTGTCCGATCATAGGCTATAATGTTCAACATTATGCATTCATTGATGGCGCCTAACGCCGAAAGATTCAAATATCCGGCTGCCCAAATCACCAAAAATCCTGATCTCCCAAATGCTGCATCGTACGGTAACTGAAATGCCATGGTTACCAATGTGAACGTCAAAGCCAAGAAAATATAAAGAACTTGCGAAGCTGCCCATTTATAAATGAAATATGTTTTCGAGTGAAGTTTACTTTTCAATTTTGAGTGGAAAAAACCTGCGAAATTGAATAATTGAACGGAAATCACTAACGTGTAAATTAGTCCTGTGTAAACCAATCCTATAAACGCTGTTGACGCCGCAGGCGCTAAATCTAGTACGGACATGGGGAAGGGACCTGTAACCAATTGTATGGTATCATTATTGCTTAATAGTCGACTCACGTCGACATTCATAGTCGCATAACTACTATTGTTCAACAATTTATCCACGATTTCTAGCGGTGCTGATTCCACCATACTAGCTTGAATTAAGTTCAACATCATTGTCACATATGACATCACAGTTAACAAATCTGTACCTGTCTGATACACGCAATACATAAGCTCTTCCACTTTAGTATTTTCATCGGGAGTTTGAATCATTGCTTGAAGATATTTATATGTGGCATTTGGTTGAATTACACAGCCCGCCCAATAATTTTCCTCGTAGATCTGATATTTCAACTCCTCAAAATATTCAGTGTTCGGCAATTCCACTAACTGAACATTACTCGAATGATTTTCTTTTGCTGTAAAATTACTGAAGTTGCCACTATTGACTATGGTCCACCCTCCAAGATCTGTCACCGTTTTGGAATTTATGATTTTCTTCATGGTGTCTCCTATGTACGGCTGAACTCCATTTATTTCCTCATCATCTGCGATAATTGCCAAATATTTCATTCTATACATTCGAGTCTCTCTTTTATAATAGGACCCCCATAAAATTGAAAGTAATGCAATATAAATGATAAATATCGTGATATAAACACGAATAAACATCATTAACACGTTTCGGTTCCAGAAGCGGTGCACAGCTTTGAACGCATAACTTAACGAGTATTGTAATTCTCCAATGTTTTTGTTTTTCTTTTTCAACTTGTTTCTTCTTTTTTTTGGTTCTAAATCTATTAATTTCATTATATCAGAATTTTCCGTTGTGGTGATTTCTGTTTGACGCGATATTGTGGACTTCATCGGCTTACTTTGGGACCTATCTTTGGCCTTATCTTGCAGCTTCGCTTGCATTCCTCGTAATAAAATTATTGACCGTATCACAAAAAACTTATAATCCGTTTAAATTACTTTATAACTTCATGAAAAATAAGTGTATATGTACATAATATTCTTTTGACTCATCGCAGAAGACGTAATGACTCCCTGGTTCACATTTGATATCCATAACCAAGATATGCGATAATAAATCGACTTTTTTTGTGAGCCGTTTATTGTGTTTGTGCTTTTTGATATTTTTAGTTTCGGTAATTTCTTTGAGAAAGTGCACACAACCAAACTGGGTTGAAAAAAAAAAAAAAAAAAAAAAAGAGAGAGAAAAAAAAATATCTAAGAACAGCTCAGAAAAGACGATGTGAATATTCAACATTCCGAGAAATTTATTATTTATATAATCATCACTGTTTTAATACCTTCACACGGATCAGTAAAGAAATTTCGCTTATACAAAGAGATCGGTTTTTTGAAAATGAACATATACAATCAAATTGTGGAGCCAACAAAGGTGACGCATTCCGTGGCGTGTCATTTTACTTCTAAAACGAAGAAAAACTTGATCGTGGTCAAAGGTACAATTCTACAAATATTTGAATTACAGGAAGAAAAAGAAAGTACTAAACGTCTTTCATTGATTGGAACTTACAAATTGCACGGCCAAGTGATCAATATTGCTGCAATCAGCACAATTGAATCTCTCGGATATCAATACTTGATTGTATCTACGAAGTTTGCCAAGATGTCAATAATTACATGGAATTTTGAGTTGAACACCATAGAGACTGTTTCATTACATTATTATGAACCATTCTTTGTTAATAATTCACCGATTACAGACTTAGATACTGCTGAAATGGTTCTAGAACCAAATAATAAGTTTGTTTGTATGATCTTTAATAATTTATTAGCGTTTTTACCCTTAAGGGCCGATTCAAAAAATGTGACTACCGACTCTGATTTTTTGGAAGAAGATGATGATATCGACATGGATCTGGGTACTAAGAAACGCTCTAAGAAGTCTAACAGTCTTAGCGATCCTTCTACTATTACTAAGGATGAGGAAGATGATGAAGATAAAGATGCAATTTACAAACCTACATTTGCTGTTCCTGCAAATACTTTTATCCCAAACATTAAGGATATTATCACCATTAAATTTTTGAAAAATTACAGAAGTGCAACAATGGCGGTGTTATACACTTCTTCGGCTTTAAGTTGGGCCGGTAATTTAAAACTAAACAAAGACACGGTGAGTTTCCAGATAGCTTCGTTAGATTTCGAAAAAAATGAGTATAGTAATGTTATCACCCTTAACAATTTGCCATATGATTTATATGATATCATTCCATTACAGGCGCCTTTAAATGGTTGTTTATTGGTTGGCTGTAATGAATTGATATTGGTGGATTCATCTGGTTCTTCTCAAGGTGTCATCGTTAATGAATTTACTTCTGATTCCACCAGTTATAGTAATTTTTCAAAAGATCAATCATCTTTGAATCTTAACTTGGAAAATTGCGCAATAACTGCACTACCTAAGTTTCCAACTAGGCTCTTATTGATATGTGAATCAGGTGTTCTTTTTTGGATTATTTTCAAATTGGATGGTAAAAATATTAGAAGATTTGAAATTGTGGACATACCTACTGAAAACTACATAGATATAAATCTAGAAAAAATAAATACCATCACCGTAATGAGTGATGAAAAAATTTTTGTGTCTTGTGATAGTGGTGATTCTTTACTTCTATCAATGAATGATTCCATGATTTCTCCTGAAACACAAACTACAACTGTAACCGATGCTTATGATCCTGATGATGATATCAACTATGAGGATGAAGATCAAGAAGAATCCAATGACAATGACTTACAAGATTTCAAAATATTGGATAGGTTGATCAATTGTGGACCTTTAACAAGTTTGACATTGGCTTCATTACTGACTGAGAAAAGTTTATGTGGTCTTCAAAATCCTAATTATAATGATATTTCATTGGTTGGAGCTTCGGGTAGCGGTAAAAATTCAGCAGTGACAGCTTTTAGCCCAAGTGTCAAACCTAAGGTAAAATCTACATTAAAGCTAAATGATGTCAATAGAATATGGACTTTGAAATGCAAATCTGTGTATTTCACTTCTAAAGGTGTTAAATTAGAAAAGGATTATAATTATATGGTAACTACTAATTTTGAAAAATTTGCATCCGATGTTTTTTCAATTAATGATAATTTCAAGAATTTAAGTTTAAAATCGGGTTTCAGAAATAAGGAATTAATTATCAATATTGGGTTTATAAATGACAAACGAAACATCATACAAATAACCAAAAAGAATTTATATTTATACGATTTAAACTTCAAATTATTGAAAGGAATTCCTTTGAAAGAAATTCAGGGTACAAAATATGAAGATTTACTTGAAATTGATTTGAATGGTGACGAAGATGAATCGGCTTCTGAAGTTCAGGATTTAGAAGAAATAGTCAATGGTAACATCCATGAAAATTTTGTCATGATAAATACATCCAAAGGTTCTGTCAATATTATAGAATTTCTACCTGAAAATTTAACTACTAAGAAATTGAAAGGTCGTGAAAGAAAAAATAATGATTTGAAATTTTTTGAACAGATAGATATACCTACAATGTTAACTGATGTCATTATTACAAATGGATATATATCGTCATCACATTTATACGGATCTGTCTCTAATCCTAAGAGTATTATCCGTAACATATCCAAATTCAGTAATGACGCTGAAAAAAGCAATGGCAGCAAACGAACTTTTTCACTACTTGAAGAGCAAGGAAACAATAAAACTATAGAGAAAAACGATGATACAGATTTATTTGACTTAAAGAATGGCATTGTTTTTATTCTTGTCACTGGTGATAATCGAGTAGTTGTATTTAGAAAAGAACATAAGCAACGTGTATTTCAATTAGATAGGGTTGATAAAATGTCAGAAAATTTGAATATTAATCTTTTCAATAACAGTAATGCGTATCCAGATCCATTTATCAAGCAAGCCATTTTAGTGAATTTAGGTGATAAATATGTACAGAAAGAATATTTGGTTATTTTAACCATTGGTGGTGAAACATACTTCTATGAGTTATACTATGATAAATTGAATGGTGTTTGCAAGTTTAGAAAACAGGAGAATATGCTTGTGACAGGTGCTCCAGATAATGCTTTTGCTTGGGGTACCCAAATTGAAAGAAGATTGGTTTACATTGATGACTTTGCAAATGGATTAAAATGTTTATTTATCACAGGTACTATTCCTTTCTTTGTTATAAAGGAAAGGCATTCAACTCCTAGAGTTTATAAATTTACAAAATTTCCGGCTATAACTTTTGCTCCCTTCAAATTGGATACAAAAGATAATAAATTGGTGATGAATAATTTTTTCAATTTCAGCGACTATGGTTCCAATTTTATTTTTTTGGATACGTTTAGAAATGGAAGAATTTGTTCCATTCCTTATGGTAATGAGGATTTAGATTCTCCGTCTGTTAAAATGGACTACACTAATCAATTACCTATCACGAAATTCCCAGTAGGTGAAACTATTAAATTTATCACCTATCATGAAACTTCACAGCTGTTCATTCTTTCCACTTTCGAAGAAGTTGATTATAAATGCATAGATGAAGATGGAAATATTATTGCTGGTTCAGAAGAAAATAAACCGCATGCAAGGAATTATAAAGGTAAATTAAAATTGGTTTCTGCGAATCATTGGAAGGTCATTGATGAGGTACAGTATGAAGATAATAGAGTTGCACTTCAAGTGAAATCAATGTACTTAAATACATCATCCAGTTCTCCTGAAATGATCTCAGTTAAACGTGAAAAAGAGGTTGTTTTAGCAGGTATTTCAAATTTCAGGATGGAAGATTTGGCAGCATTGGGTTCGTTTCATGTTTACGAAATTATTGATATTATTCCAGAGAAAAATAAACCTGAATTTAATCATAAATTCAAAGAAATCTTTAAAGAAACAACCAAAGGAGCAGTAACTGCTGTTACTGATGTCAGTGGCCGTTTCTTAATCTCGCAAGGTCAGAAGGTCATAGTTCGTGATTTACAAGAAGATAATACAGTTGTTCCAGTGGCTTTCTTAGACACTTCCATATATGTCTCTGAAGCCAAATCATTTGGCAATTTGCTATTATTGGGTGACGTTATGAAAAGTATGTGGTTTGTTGGTTTTGATGCTGAACCATACAGAATGCTTATGTTTTCTAAAGATGTGGTTCCTGTTGATGTGAACGCTGGTGATTTCATTAGTTACAACTCAGATTTGTTCTTTTTACTTGCTGATAATAACGAGAATCTTCACGTCTTACAGTTTAATCCTGAAGACCCTGCATCTTTATCAGGTCAAAGATTGATTAGAAAAGTCACTTTTAATATAAATACAGTAACAACTTGTATGAGAAAGTTCCCGAAAAAGAATACTTTGAATCATGATAATCCTGACTTTCAAGTAGTAGGTGCAAATGTTGATGGTTCCCTTTATATTGTGTCGCCATTATCAGAACCATCATATAGAAGATTATATGTGCTTCAACAACAAATTATAGATAAAGAAAATCATCATCTTGGATTAAATCCACGTGCTAACAGAATTTCGGAAGATTATGAGGCCGTCAATAGTCAATATAATGCATTATCAATGAATAAAGTCAAAACAATGATTGATGGTGACTTGTTAAATGAATTTGTGTATTTAAACGAAGATAGAAAGAGATCATTGGCATATAAGGCTGGTAAACAATCTTACAGTGGTATATGGAGAGATATTGTGGAACAAAATTTAGCCATTATCTAATCAACTATATGTAAATATTAATGATATATATATCTTAGAATTTACTGTTTTATCCATTGGTTACATGTCTTTCTGTAGTTTGATTAATATTTGCAACTTTTATTATTATTTGGTATTTGACCCACTGTAAACAAAGTCATTAACTAAAGCACGTGAATGACAAAATAGCAAAAATAAAATTGCACACGCAATAACTGTTCCCCTCCGAAAAAAAAGCAAATGTATATTTATTATTCATATAAAAGTTGGGTGAGGATTTAGAAGAAGTTCACTTGTAATATCTTAAATTTATTACCAATTGAGTATTGTCAAAAATTAGAAATTAAAAAATAGTTACAAGATATGGTTAATCCACAAGTTTATAAATATGATCAAACCGAGTCTTTGGCAAAGGATCTTGGAAGATACATTTTAAGAATTCAGAATGACGTTTTATTGAAGAATGACAAATTCAGAATTGCTGTTAGTGGTGGTTCTTTAGTGCAAGCTTTACAATTGGCTTTAATTGAAGATCATGAAGTTTTCAGTAAGACACTCTGGTCTAAGTGGGAGATTTATTTTTCAGATGAAAGATTGGTACCTTTAGATCATGCTGATTCTAACTACAAATTATTCAAAGATAAGATCATAGATAAATTAATTGAAAAGCAAGTTTTGGGCCCAGAAGTTTTCACTATCAATGAATCTTTGATTCACGATTCAGATTCTTCCAACGATGAAAAAATTGCTGAGGATTATTCTCTGAGATTGCCAAAAGATCAAACCTTTGATTTGATATTATTAGGTTTAGGTCCAGATGGTCACACTGCTTCTTTGTTCCCTAATCATAAAGCTTTGAAAGAAACCTCTAAATTTATCGTCAATGTTACAGATTCTCCAAAGCCACCACCAAGAAGAATTTCTTTTACTTTACCATTATTGGCCAAGTCCCATCATATTGCCTTTGTGGCTGAAGGTTATTCTAAAGCACCAGTTATCAAGCAAATCTTTTCTTCCGAAAAATCTAATTTGCCAGGAGAATTAGTTAATGAATTGCCAAACGTTCCTGTTAAATGGTTTGTTAATAATGATGCTGTTGCAGGCGTTACTTTGAGTGATTCTAAATTTGAATAAATTGGTCATTAAAAACAAGTCGACCCATTTTAGTATGTAAGTAAATTTGCTATTTATATACATATATATAGTAACTAGTATCTGTGTTTTAGAATCAATGAACTCTTTTGTAGATGTGAACAATTTTTGTATTCAAAATAACTAACTAGTGAAAACGCTTGTTCTGAACAGAAAGCTGTATTTCATAACTACGAAGTTTTCATCGTTCAAGCTTCCACTTCAAATGATTTTTTCGCCAGCCGATATAAATTAAATCTATTTAACCAATGTATTATATAATCAAAAATTTAGAGTACAAGTTGAAATTAAAAATTTCGAAAACCTAGTGAATAATAATAAAGCGGTGAAATAAAAAAGAGAGTAGATATACTATTTTGCAAAAATGTTGTGTATTCATTTATTCTTTTTACCATCATTCAATAATTTACTTCTCTTTTCTTTTCTACGTAATCTTTCCACTTTTTTCCTATTATATTTAATAGCCAATCTTTCATATCTTTCCTTTTCTTCCTTTTCAGCAGCACGTTTCTTTATCAATTCAACCTTAGCCTTTTTTTCATTTTCCTTCTCATCTTTCAACAGCTGCAATTTCTGCTTAAGAAGTTTTTGTTGTTCTTGTAGTTGTCTTCTTTCTTTAAATCCCATCTTGCTTCCTTTTAAATTAAGTGACTTCTTATACGCTTGTTTATCTATCTTCCAACTCTTACCATTGACTCTAGAACCTTGCGAAAATTTCTTTTGTTCTTCTTGTTCTATCTTTATTTTATCATCTATGGTTTGTGATGGAGTAGTAGGATTCACCAATACTTCAGCTACTCTTTGAACGACTGTTTTTACCATATTGATCGTGAAATGGTAACTGATTATTATTTATAATTTATTTAATATTTACTTCAAGATCAAAGTTTTAACTAATATTTAATTTGCTCGTGATCAAAGGATTATTACAGTGGATATTGTCTGAGATAGGCCAAAACTTGTGCTAGAGAATGAAAAGAAAATTTTTGATTTTTTTTTTCTGCATTAAAAATAGGTGATGCGATGAGAAGACAGACAAGAAACATTCGTTATCAGATCAATACATGCAGTATATACACGATCAATCATTTTACAGAATAAATAAATAATTTTTTTTTTAAAATAAATAAGTAAAAATAAATTATGAAAATACAAATAATTGAATACAAAAATATAAAAATACAATAGCATTTGATAATAAAATTAGTAATTATTAGAAACCTACCTACATTTGTTTAGCTTTCAAACGGGCATCTATAATGGAAATTTCCTCTTTAAGACTTGCTTCTTCGACAGTTTTAACTAATTCTTTGGTGCATTTGGCAATATCAAATGCAATACCTGCCAATCTTTGTTTGAAATGCTTATCAGCGTAATCATCATTATTACTCTTATCATTCTCACAAATCATTTCCATTCTATTACCACAATCTTCTAAAGTTTGAACAACCCATCTACCATGCTCTCTTAATTGGTTGTTACGAGTTTGAGCCATAGATGTATTAGTGGCATCAAACATTTGAGAAACAACTTCACAGATAGCTTTGGCGCTTTCTTTCAAATTACCAGTGGTAGAATCAGGAGTCTTAATAGATGACAATAAGGTTTGGATAGTAGAAATAACATCGACAGTTTGATGTTCTAAATAAAGTAATAACTCTGAAAGAGTATTATCTGGATTGGCAATATCAAATGTATTGATATCAAAATCTATTGCGACTATTCTTTCAGACATAGTTTCGGAATGTCTAGCTGATAATCCGTTATTATCATCATCATCATTATATCTGTTAGGGTTATTGTTATCATTGATCAGGTTAGAATTTAAGTTACCTTGATCGTCAGTATAACGATTGGCTGAACTTTCGCTATTATTGGCATTTTCTGCTAGTTTAGGATCAGTAATAATATCATTATCCGTACCTTGTCTACTCAAAGATCCAAATTTTTTGAAAGTATCTTCTGGCAACGGTTTAACATGTTGTTGTGTAGCAGATATCTTGCTACCATTATCGCCATTCAAAGAAAATTCCAGCGCTTTCATTCTAGATAAAATACCGGTTGATAATACTGATCCTTTTGGTTCTTCTTTATTTGCCTCATTTATGACTGATTTCTTTTCATCCTGTTTTTCACCAATAAACTTCATAGCAATGTCACTAATCCAATTCTTCTTGACTGGCGCCGTGGATGTTACTGCTTCTGAAACACTAGCCTTATTAGTAACTGCTAAAGAATTGCTTTTAGCAAAAGAATCATCAAAAGATTTGTTTGATGATTTATCATCATTGAAAGGATTTTGATCTTCGCCATCATTCTTTAGTAAAAGATCATCATCATTTGAATCATTATGATCTAATTTTACTTTTGAATCCACAGTAGAGTACGGATTTAAACCAGATTTATTTATATTTTGTGGAGAATGGAGATTCAAACCTGGTGAGAATGTAGAAGCCTTGAAGATTGGAGGACTCATTGTAAAGTTAGAAGGGGGATTTTCCCTTCTACTTGTAATTATCGGTGAATGATTCGAACTTCCTTTGGTGATTCTTAATTCTTTACCTTTAAAAGACTCATCAATTGCTTTATCGACTTTATTATAATCATCAAATTCACCAACAACATTATTATCTATCCCAAGGCCATTTGGAATACCTAAACTTTTGCTGTTCCAATCAACTACACTTTGCAATAAATCATTGCTATTACTACTATCAATCAACAAATTATTATTATTGATACCAGAAGAAAAAGATTTTGGATCCATATTATCGGAAGCTGGTTCAATAGAATTACTAGCTTTAGCAGCGGCTATCAAATTGCAAACACAAAAAGATACTTCGCTGATAGCTGTTTCAACAACTAATTTAGGTAAACTTTTCCCATGAATAGCATAAAACCGAGTAGCGGTAATTGCATGGGATACGGAAGCTTTAATTAAAGAAGAAATTTCACCACATTTAATTGATTCACCTTGACTAGCAATATCACCAGCCACAATTGTAATTTTAGTAATAGTTTCGAATAAAAGATCTGTACTTAAATTATTATCATGGACAATGATTAAGAACGATGAAATTAATTGGTTCAATTCAGCGACTGATTTCATAGATATCAAACCGCCATCTTCATTAATAAAGTCTTTGATACCTGCTACGGAAAGATCGGCAGGCTTAATTGAGAAATTAAGTGTTTCGTCATTTCTTATTGAAGTTTGAATAGATTCTGCTCTTAGATCTTGATATTTTTTTTGCCAATCAAGAATTTGAAGTTTCAAATTTTCTATATTACTATTATTATCATCATTAACAATATTATTATTATCAGTTTCAGATTTAATCTCTTTGTTTGAATCATTAAACAGGACTGTTGATACTTTCAGCCTTTCTGCTTCTATATGAGCCTGTGCGATCTCCAATTGGTCACTTAAAGATTTATTGTCATCTTGTAACTGCCTAATTTTTTTAAGATTCTTCTTTTGTTCAATATTGATGTCATCTTCAGATAATTTGAAAGAATTGTATTTTTCTTGCAACAATTTATAATCTTCAAGAAGTAATTTATACTCTTTTTCAACTTTATCATGATTTTCTCTTAAATCAAGATAAGCTACTTCATTAGACTGCTTTTCTCTTTCTAGATTCTTAATAGTAAAATTCAATTTTGATATTTCTTCTAAGGAATTATCATCAACGGTATCATTGTTGTTGTTATTGAAACTTTTAGTTTTATTTTCGTTTTCCAACAGATTGATGGTCATTTTATGGGCATTAATTTCTCTTTCAAGCAGATAAATTTTACCGTAGGTTTCTTCTTGAGAGTTGTTTAAATCGAATTTCTCCTTATTAAGTTTTGATATTTCATCTTTTAAGGATTTAATTTTGTCTTCATGAATGGTAATAGTTTGATCCATTTTAGAATTTTCTGATTTCAAGGATTCTATTTGATTAATGTAGTTCTCATTTTGTTGCTGCTTGCCAAATTGATTCCCATTAGAATGAGACATAGCGCTATTATTGCTAGGTAGGTCAATATTGCTGTTGTAAGGCTCTGAGAGTTTACTTTGATGAATAAGATTATTACTTTTAGCGCCATCAAAATCTGAGGAATCTCTTTCGAACTTTCTTCTAACTCTTGAACTTTCGTTGCTTTTTACGGTGATATTATGATTTCTACTATGGGCGTTTTCTTTTTGATCATCAACTTTCTTTTTTTCATCCTCTTCCTCTTCGTCGTCACTGCTCCATGCCAAAGTGGATTTGGTAGGAATGACTGTACCAGCCTGAACGCCAAATCTATCAGCGTTATTGTTGTTGTTGCTGAGGCTGTGGTTGCTGTTGCTGTTGTTACTGACGGCGGCAGGTTCGTTGGCATAAGTAGAAGCCTTCTGTGGCTTTATGCCTCTGCGGTCTATCTCATACAACATGTCGGTGACAAGATCCTTAAATCTTGAATCAGGAAGAGAGGATAGCTTTTTTCTAGCTTGGTTTCTTTTGGGATGGAAAATGTCATCTTCAAGCAAATAGGTTGGGCGATTAGGGTCAGGAAGCTGCCTTCTGTTCGATTCGTCGAAGACATCGGTGCTTAACTCAGAGAACTGGTCCAAAGAAAGCTTCAATAGCTTTTCTCTGGCCTTTTTTGTTCTGGAGGAGTTGGCGTGTCTGTCGGATTTTATGTTTTTGGATTTTTCAATGTAGGCGGTAAAGGCCCACGAATGGTTTGATAAAACAGAAGTTTGTTTGTCCATTTTTTAAAAATGATGCAAGTCAGCAGCAAGAAATGGGATAGAAGTGTCGTATGCTGAGTGGTAAATGGGGCGGGGGAGTAGTTGACAAATTATACAAACAGGTAGTTCAACTGGACTGGATTCAACTGAAATCAACTCAACGGAACTCAACTAAACTGAAAAGAGTTGAACTGAACTGAACTGAACTGTAGTAGAAAGACCTACGGGTATGTAAAGGATAGTAATACAATAATATATGTAGGAAATGGTAATACAAGAAGATATATACTGAATGTGAAATTGAAATCAGCAAAACATATAAGCTGATATTGACAAAATAAGTTGCATAAATAATTTTTGCTAGTGCACAAGTTGGATACATATAGTTGGTACGTACGCGTGCCGATTCGTTCGTTCTTTGCAATTTTTTTTTTCTTTATTTATTTATTTTTTTTTTTTTTATTAACGCTCTGATCGATTTTCACCAAATATCGCTTTTCCTTGTTCGCCTGCCTGTAATGTGAAATAATTTTTGAAATTTCGTTGCATGCAGGCTGCTGCTGCTGCGTTTGCAGGGCAAACAATTTTGAGCCAACATTGGCTAGGCGGTCGCGCCGGCTTGGACTCTTATAGCCTGGAAAGGCATCACTCCAGCCAAAGTACCCGCCCATACAGGGCTCCCTGCCGCAAAGCCCCCTTCTTGGCGGCTGCTGAACTGCTGGCAGGCAGGTCTGGTGGTGGTCACTAATTCGTTTTTCATCTGGCAGGTTACAGTTGTTGAATAATCTTTTGGGTTCTACAGGAAACAATCAAACTCTATTTTCTGGACACGCCAATGCGTATTCAAGCTTAGAATTACATAAATAAAAGCACACACACACCGAGCCAATTTAATTCGAAAATATACTATACAATGTAAATAGTTGACCCTTAAAATTTGCCTGCCTCGGCGCTTAACTTTGAAATTGCAGCTTTGCTAATTTGTTCTTTCACATAAAAAGATCTCACTAAAACACTCGCATTGCAGGACCGTTCTTGCAACTTTTCGTCTTTTTTTCAGTTAGCTGTATTTTTCCATCATAATGTATCTTCGACAATGGTCTTTCTCTGGTCCAGCGAGTGCGGGTGCAGCACGTCACACGCTAGGTCCAGTTGCTACGATATCTTTTCTTTGATATCCTTCAACCTGAGCGGGCATTTCGAAAACTGCAACTCTATGAGCTCCTTGTACTTGCTTTCTTTGAAATCAAACACACCCCAGCTGGTGTAGGTGGCCTTGTGTCTTGTGCTTCTCTTTCTGACGTCGGCGTTCAACGCATCAATGATGGGCTTGATGAACTCGATAAACCCATCCACATACTTTACCGACATTTTGTCTCTCGATTCCGGCTTTAAGACCGATTCTTTCGGACACACATGGCCATGTTTACCGGACAATCGCGGGCAAACCAGTAATCGAACTGTCTCTTTAGCCGTCTCTTCCTGCATTCTTGATTCATCATTTGCAGCCTCTTTACCTTTTTCAATATCCATGGCACACTTCTTGTTTGGTGTTTGACCATCATTATCATCATCCAATTTTCTTTTCACACCTCTCATCGGTGTAGGGGGTTTCGCCGTTACCTCTTTATCGTAAAATTCTATCTTCACCAAATTCGTCTCACACCTTTTACACCCGCAGTAGTAGCAATTCACATCCATCCTTGTGTTTCTTACTGTTATATTCTCGCCGTGAACCACTTTCAATATATAAAGCATCGAGTTTCTACTAAACAAAATCTCTTCTAAGGAGTCTGCAAGAACCTTCACAAGATATTCAATATCTTTTGGAGATTTCAACAAAATCGTCCTAGCTAGCGAAAGAAGGCCTTCGGCTTTAAGCACTTCTAGCGCTGTAGTGGAATTCCAGACCCTATTATTGTTTACCACTTGTAATCTCCTTTCTTTTCTGAATTCGGAATGCTTGTTTCGTGTTTTTGAGGAGTCTGATGGCGAGGCCGTCTGAGTTTTGTTCCGTTCAATGTATAGTTTAGCCTTCTTGGTAACATCTTCTAAGTCGTATTGATCAGGGTGTCTCGAAATATCCTTGTACAATAATCGAAATAAAGGCAGATTTATTTTATCATGTTTGCGCGAAGAGAGATTTCTTGCCTCATCTATTATTCTCAAAGTGCTGAGCTGGTTACACATGTCTGATAAATACTTTGTAACGCTTTATCTTTTTTTCCTTTTTCTTTCGAATTATCAAACTATGAAACGTGTTAACAATAATGTTGACTTTAGACCAGGAATCAGTACTCTTCGTAAGTTATTATCTATCTTTAAATTTTTTTTTTTCAAAACTAAATAGTCCATTCAACGGTTTCGTTTTCAGAAATATAATTACTTCACTTCTACGTCTTCTTTTCTACTTTGTGGATTACTATTATTGTCATCAGTATTATTATTTTTTAGCTGCTTCTTTTTTCTCTTATGGTTAAGCAGGATTTTTGGCGTGCCCTGTACCTTTGTTCTGGAAAGAAAGAAAAAGTGAGTGCGGCGGCGGTTCTAACTTCTGATATTTTCTTGATTGACTCAAATCAAATCAAATCCATCAGTAAGCAAACAAATGAATAACCGAGCATTTATCATCATGGAACTCCATATTATATTCATCCATTACTAAATAAATGTAATAACACAATTATTGATACACTTAAAAGATTTTGCTCATAATTTTTTTTGCCCAGTCAAACTAAACGTGTTGTTCCGCCATTTTATTTTCTATTTGATTATTGTCTGGTTGGTTCTAGTTTCTCTGAAAGAAACAAACAAAAAAAGAAAAAAAATATATATAGGTATAAACAGAATTTTTATTATTCTTATTAGAACTTTGAAGAATAGTATTAAAATATTTTTGGCTTTTCCTAGCTTTTGTTTGCTGAATATTGAGTTCCATTCCTTCTACTTTATTGTTTGGCTATCCTCATTCGCTATCATTACTTCAGTAAACCTAAGATATAAGTAAATTCTTGAATATTGTACCAATAACGCTTGACCCTTGGTTGAAGAAAATGAAAAATAGTAATAATTTTGTTAAACCGCCATCACCTAATTCTGATGAAAGGAGAAATGAAATCGCTCAGCATGGTTATACTAGAATAATAACGCTTAATAAGTCACTATTCACTACCAATAGGTTGCTTTATTGTACTGCAGAAGAACTCAATATTAACACAAAGGTAAATCTAATTGGTGGTGTGATAGACCAGTGGTCTCCTCCAACGAAAAACTTGTTCAATAACGTTTCGGATTTTCTATTTCATAAGTATTTGCAAGGCTACTTTGAACACATATATTATAAAGACGATTTTCACAAACAATCCTTGAAACCATCAAAGACGTTTCTTTCAAACACACGCCTTCTGAACACAATTAAAAGTCCTTCCAGTTTTGCAAATAATAAAAACAATGAAAGTTACCTGCTTAAAGGTAGCGTCAGTTCAGCAATTAATAATAGAAATAACTTTAAACCCTCAAATAGAAAATTCTTAACTAAAAATGAAAAAAATCAAATTGCAGACAATGCTGATTTCATTATAAAAACTGTTCCTTCCGAACCTTTTCAAATCAGTTCAGTTAACTTAAAAGTTCAAAATTCCAAAAAATTCTTGTCTCGTAAAAAGCAGCATGCTATGGTTTCAAATTTATCCCCTACTTTTTCCTCACTATCAACTGAAAATTTTAATATCAGTAATACAACCGTTCCATTCAACGATATCAGGAGTGCTACCTTTTGCCAAGATTATTTGCCAAATATAGATCAAAATACTGGAAATAACTTTGAGAATTTTAGTACAACAGATAAAAGAATTACTAGTTCAATTAAATTTTTTAGCGCCAAGCAAAATCTGAACAAATCTGATTCTTCTAACACCAAAAATGAATCAAAACAAAAGCATTCTGAATATAAGCCAGGTGAATTGATAAGTATTCAGAAAATGTTGGTTCAAGTAAATTTGATAGATGAAACAACATTGTTGGGTACTGCGTCAGCTAACACAAGTGCATATATGACTGCAAATAATCACAATTTGAATAATAGTTTAGATAATAAAAATGTGATCCAAGCAAATTATAAACTTTATCATTCTGGTAATGGTTCTGTCAATAATAAAATGTATACCGATGCTTCATTATATGATGCAAGAATCAGAGATCGTTGGAAAGAATATTATGTTGTTATAAGAAGTTCACATAATAATTCAAACTCGGACACCCCTTTCACTTTTGAATTTCTTAAAGATAGATTTGTTAAAAGATTTTCATCTCCTTCAAATACTCCACCATCAACTCCTGCCTCATCTTTAGGTGCTTCAAATGTATTTCGAAATGGTAATCTTGATTTTGAGTTAAGCTTATCGAAATGTTCTATTAATTTTTATAATTATTTAGATAAATCTATTTGTATTTCCGTGCCTGAATCTTCTAAAGATCATTATTTTACATCTAATAGTAAAACTAAGAGATTCATTAGGTTATACATTTTTAAAAGTATTTCAATAGTGGAATCTATTGATTGGTATTTATCCTTGAAATCATATTACGTTTCATTGAATACAAAAATAATAAATGTATTTATCCCTTCATTGGAGTTAGATCTTACAATAGAGGTTCCCCTTGAGGCTTATGAGCATTTTCTTCATCAAAGCAAGAAAAAAAAGGATTTTGTTTTAGAATTTGTTAATAATAATTATAATTATAAAGTGTCAACGCCCACAAATTATATAATTCATAAAGTTTTGGAAAGATTAAAAGAAATACAACAGAATTTCCCAAAAATTGAGCATTGGTTTAAAAATATCATCAATAATAATTCTACAAAAATTGGTTTAGCTTGGAAATATTTTGATAGATTAGAATGGATTATTGACATAAATCAAAATTTGGTATCACAATTTTTTGCGTTAGACTTCAATTGTTTGGTTCTAGAAATTATTTCAAATTATCCTACAACTGTTCATAAAAGGTGTCAAAATTACACGTTTAGTATTTATGATAATTTTTGTGGTGCAATTAATGATGACATGAAAACCCCACAGCAAAAAAATCATAATGATAAAACTTGTAAATCTGTTTGTAATGAAATAGATGCTGGGAATCATGAAATACTAAAAGAGCCAACACCGATTGAAGGTTTTTTGAAAATTGTGTCCAATAAAAACTCATATGGCTGTTTCCCAAATTTACATTGTAGCACCGATGATAATACGAATGATTCATACAAATATTTTTTCACATCTCGCGATTTGTTCTTTTTTATGAACATCAAAAATTGTTCCCCTCCAATCTTGCAAAAATATGATAAGCTGATGAAATTATCAAACTTACAAAGTGTTCGAAAATCGAAAAGTTTTGGGAATTTTAAATTGACTAATAATTTTGAAAATAGTTGTTATCAGTCTCAAAACCCAATTTCTAATTTGGAAATTCCTGATAATTATATTCAAAGTCTTTTTGAATTGACTCCTAAAGGTGAAATAGAGTGGTTAACTAATGATCAAGATTTGAAGTATCATGATGATTTAACTGTTGCTGAGATCAAGAGACAAACTTATAACATTTACAAAGCAGAAGGTATTATAAAATTTTGTGACATAATAAAAATTGAGTCAATCGAAGACGAATTTAGATTTAGGATTAGACTCAGAAATTGCTCTGAAATTATTTTGGAAACGAAAAATTTTGAAACTAGAAATCTTTGGGTCAACAATTTGAAACACTTAAAACGTTATTGGAAATTACGAAATGAAGAAGATTTACAAAGATTAATATCTTGCAGAGAATCCAATTTGAAGAAGATTAACATTAAGGAAGCAGAAGAAGTAAATTTTGTTAATAATTCATCAAAATGGGAATTGAAAAAAGGACTGTCTGATCCTAAAATTTATAACATTAATCATATTACGTTATTGAAAGTAATTATCAGGAGTGGTGAACTTTACAGAAAGTTAAGAAAACATGGGAATTTTGAGAAGTATTATGTAGTTTTAATACCTGGTTATTTATTGATTTATGAAATATTCGAAAGAGGAATACTTAAAAATGCATCGCACGCAAATTCATATTACAAAAGATTGATGAAAATTCCATTAAGAAATTGTTATTTATATTCTGGTAATCTGACCAATCAAGACTTGCTACAAAAAGATAGAAACTTTGATATACAAAATCCTGGAAATCATATCTTACCTAAGATTTATGCAGATGGTTGGAAATCTAGTGAAGATGAAGCTTCCAGATGTTTCACTCTATGGATCGGTGCAAAGCGTTTGATTGTTAATAGGAATTATTATTCAGAAAAAAATATTAAGCCTTCTTCAACGTCAACATCAAAATTTTCACTTACTACTGTTAAGCCAAATTCTGAGAACAACAGTAGTAATAAGTCAACCGTTGTTAAGCTTGTCAATAGATTGGGTACAGAAGGTACAAATATTATATTCATGGCAAGAAGTCGACAAGAAAAAGATTTATGGGCCTTAAACATTCTCAATGAAATTGGTAGATTTAATTACATGACTAGCAATGAAGTTACAGTTACGGAAAATATATAGGCATTTATATACTTTAGTATATTTTATAAAAAAAAATAAAAAGAGAAAGACTATAAGATAAGATTAGAGTATTATAAGTTATAAAAACATGAAAATTACAAAAAAAAATGCGTAGACCGGGAATCGAACCCGGGGCTCAACTATGGCAAAGTTGAATTTTACCACTAAACCATCCACGCCTATGAAAGTTATTGCTTTGTGAGAGTGTCAAGTCATTTTGTTAGACATCACGTGCATTAATGTAGCTGGCGCTTTATTTTTGTTTTGATAAAAGAAAAATGAAGTAATAATCAAACATTTTTCTGAATTACGTTTTTAATATTCTAGTTTCTGAATCAAAAATATTTTCTGTGCCATAATTTTCTGACAAAGCAAATGCTGTAAATATTTGGAGTGGAAATATAAACTTTAAAGACGAAACTATTTGAAATTTACGCGTTTTCTAATGAAATTAAAGGAAAAGAAAAAAAATTAAAATATAGAAAATTTTCTAAAGTAGAATAATAGTAAGATCTAAATATTATAATCGATTTTGAAGATCGATGATTAAAATGAATTGAAGTAACATGTATATATATAAAAAGAAATCTCATTCTTTAAAATTGTTTACTCTTACGTTAGCTAATTAAGAATGATTATTGGTGAATTATTAGTAGCAAGATAGCGCATTATAGCAATCCCAACTGGCATTAAAATGCTTCTTTGTATTATTTACATTAGTGCAAGTTTTCATTACGTTAATTTGTACCTGTTTATTTTGATTAAAATATTAGTCAATTTCCAGTACTCGAATTAGAAAAAAAAAAATAAGACAGTTTTATATCAATTTAAATTTAACATCTTACGCAAAGAAAACGCGTCAAATTCCTGATTGAAGACTGTTATTTTGAATTAAAACGCTAATACTACTTCAAGATGGCTTGCTGCTGAACTTTTCTGCGCTGAATCAGCTTGGATGCTTATTTTTTTACTGAATGTTCAGTTCAAATAAAAACATTAATTTACACCTTTTATATTGTTCGACAGTATCGTTGACAGTAACGTATGGAAAGCCTAAACATGCTCCACATATATTTTACATCTTTACTGCCGTTTGAAGTTAGCATGCCAAAATCAAGTGAGGACATTGTGATACTCATCCAACGATGAAATAACTATTCATTTGGGCCAAATGGAGCGCGAATGAAGGTGTGATTACAGAGTAGCGCTGCTTCGGAAGCTTTATGCCGAAAGAAGAAAGCGAGATAGAAAGAAAAATAACAAGTGAGGTAATACGTGTAGGTAACCGAGTGCATATAATAGCCGCAGCCGTTAACAAGACGTGTTAGGAAGATTTTCACCATAGTGCGCATTTGAACCAATAATGTTCGATTATTTTATTTTTCAAAAAGGACTTTTGTACAACTCCACGTGATGTCTTGCTATACGCACCAAAATCAACTTTTTTTTCGCTCACTTGAGGAAGAAACAGGAATTATCATCTCTAATCTAACAAAAATACATCTAGATAAAATTACAAACTGTGATTGGATAACAGGATCCTATGACAATTCTGCCTCTGCGGACTAGCATACTTTCAAAAAGCGAAGTTCGAAGTCTGTGGATTCTTTTGGTAGTTCTACGGCTATCTTAGGTCTCCAGCTAATTATAAATGATCATCAGTCAACCAATATGTAAAACAAACGCGTGGATTTTGGCACTGCTACTGCTCGTGGATAATATATGAAAAAAAAGAAAGAAATAAAAAAAAAAATCTTTCTTTTTTTTTTTTTTTTTTTTTTTTTCTCCTAATTTTTTTTTCTTTTTTCTGTTGTCCACAACCTTATGAAAAGAAAAAAATTTATAAAAAAAGAGATAAATCTCAGGTTTTTCATATTTATTTCAACCTTCCAATTTTAGTTGTTTATCAATTCTGATTTTATTTAGTTTTGTTTTTCCTCTTTATTCATTTCTAAGCAGCATTACTGTTCTTATTTAATATTCAAATAATTGAAAATGTCTAACCAAGTTCCAAACTTCACTGTCAGTGATTATTCTAAATTCGCCTTAGCTGGTGCTATTGGTTGTGGTATCACCCACGGTGCTATGACTCCTATTGATGTCATCAAGACCAGAATTCAATTAGACCCTCAAATCTATAAGAGTTTGGGTCAAGCTACCAGATTGATTGTCTCTCAAGAAGGTGCTGGTGCTTTATTGACCGGTTTAGGTCCAACTGTCTTGGGTTACTCCATGCAAGGTTCCTTCAAATTCGGTGGTTACGAAGTTTTCAAGAAGCAATTCGTTGACCTCTTAGGTTACGATACTGCCGCCAAATACAAGGATGCTGTTTACATTGGTTCCGCTGCCATTGCTGAATTCTTTGCTGATATTGCTTTATGTCCATTGGAAGCTACCAGAATTAGATTAGTTTCTCAACCAACTTTTGCTTCCGGTTTAGTTGGTGGTTTCTCTAGAATCATGAAGGAAGAAGGTGTCGGTTCTTTCTACAACGGTTTCACCCCAATCTTATTCAAACAAATTCCATACAACATTGCTAAATTCTTGACTTTCGAGAGAGCTTCTGAAGCTATCTACAGTTTCATTCCAAACAAGAATGAATTGTCCTCTGTTGCTGCTACTGGTATCAATTTATTATCTGGTGTTATTGCAGGTTGTACTGCCGCTGTTGTCTCTCAACCAGCTGACACTTTGTTGTCCAAGGTTAACAAGACTAAGAAGGCTCCAGGTCAATCTACTTTAGGTTTGTTAGCTCAATTAGCTGGTGAATTAGGTATTAAGGGTTCTTTCACTGGTTTACCTACCAGATTGGTTATGGTTGGTACCTTAACCTCTTTACAATTCACCATCTACGGTGAATTGAAGAAGGCCTTAGGTACTCCACAATCCATCAACTTAGGTGGTTCCGCTCACTAAGCGTTTTGATTTGATTAATATATCGTTAATTTTAAATTGATTTTTGTGCTGCTGGGCTGTACCTTTTTTATGTATATAAAAAATATATGTAAGTGTCAAATAAGTAAATAAATAATCTTGAATTTACAATAAGTTCAAAGCATCGTAAAAATAATTTGCCGGTTATTTTCAACAGTATGCATTTTTGTTTTTTTATGTAATTCCCAGTATTATCTTAAATTAAGCCTCACTATATCGATATATAAATTTATATACAAGTCGTCATGAATCATTTGTAGGTCCAAATATTATCCAAAAGCTTACAATACGGAGTAATTAACAAGTCATTCCATTTTACTTTGCTTAAGGAAATCAAAATAAAAAATAAACACGTATCAGAACAGGAAAAAAAAAAAAGCACAAATTAGTCAATAATTATGATGCTATTTTTTCTTTGGATGCTTGGATAATTTTCTTAATGTTCTTAAATCCGGAGGAGGACGGTCAATACCAAGTTCTTTTCTAACTTCGTTGATGTCTCTTTCCAAGATTTTTTCCCAATAAACATTAATTAGACTTTTACAGTTCAAGCCGTTCAGAAAGCTCCACGGATAATAAATCTCATATAATCTTTTTCTTTGTTTGTAACTCAATTTTAGAGGAGAGATCAACGCTCCAACCCCAGCAAAAGGTAAGCCAAAATTGGCAAACTCAAATGCTTTGATTGCAATCTCGCCTTCCAACACAATGGGTAATCCAGCAATAGCATGATGGAAATCATGGCATTCACGATATCTCTGAAAAATGTAAGCTAGTTCTTCGTCATCAATGTAATGTACTGGCTCTCTGGTATCTGGAGACACACCTTCTTTGAGTAGCCATTGGTAATATGTTGCACCCACCGTGTTTTTTCTTAATTTGGAAAGCTTTTCCATGTTTAAACTTTCAGAAGTGATTCTTGGACGTTCTCTCAAAATTTGTCTTCCTGTTTTGTCTGCGAGCATATGATTGCGAATGTTATTGAGAATTGGCTCATACGCCGTGATTTCACCTATTGCAGTAATATAATTATTATTTTCCGGATGGAGGAATGCACCTATTCCGCTTGTCACCGTCATCAAGACTCTATCTACAAGCCTCAAAGGAACATGTGTTGGGTAATTTTTAAGCACGGACATTATCTTTTTTAATTCAAACAACTGGCTAGCTTTTTATTTAATTCAATTCAACTCAGCTCAATCCAATTAAGCTTTGTTCAATTCACTGATGTCTATATGGATTAAAGGGATCAGCTTGAGTTATACACTTCCAGCACTTTCACAAATATTGAATATTCTTTTAAAGGTGTGCTATAAAATAAAGCTTAGCGTAAAAGCGCAAGGAAGCCCTGATAAAATAAATCACGTGATATATTGCTTCACTCAAAGAATTCGTAGCGTTAATCAATCAACTATTCCGCTTATCAGCAGCTAAGGTAAAAAAAAAAAACTCGAAAAGATAGGCAGAGAGAAATGAATAATTCCATATTTCCCATATCTTGTTTCATCACTTTGATTTATCCCAGATCCATGTATTCTCCTTAACGTTAATTTTAGATTAATTTCATTGATATTTTGCAGTACTTGAAACAAATCAGAGATAAAATGATGGAATCATTAGCTATTTCAGCACCGTATGCTACCACTAAACATCCGGAGATTAATGATCATGTCTTCGAGATATTCAGAAGAGAAGTAGTCAGAGGTAGGCACGCATAATAAACATACCCTTGACACTGGTTGTGGCAACGTGGACGCACTATCCACAATTCAAGATTCAATTCAATTACTAACATGCCATTGCCTTTTCTTTTAATTTTTCTAATAGCTAAATCACTTTCATACTCACCATATTCCAAATTTCGTGTAGGCGCCGTGGTATTGGTGGATGATGACACCATGATATCAGGAGCCAACATTGAAAACGCCAGTTACGGAGCGTGTATTTGTGCAGAAAGATCCGCAGTAACAAGAGCCATCATGATGGGCCACATGAGATTCAAGGCTATTGGAGTTAGCACTGATCTAAAGAACAAGATTGCATCGCCCTGCGGTATTTGCAGACAATTTATTAGAGAGTTTGGTACCGATGTATCAATTTACTTGTTCAACCATGATGGATCCAAGTTTTACAGAGTAACTTTGGAAGACATCTTACCATTGAGTTTTGGGCCTGAGGATTTGGATAGCAGATAATAACTATGTTTTGGTCTGTTGATTTATTTCTCAGCCGGAACATCGGTACTGGTAACAGTACAATTCTTATTTGAAATGAATAGGTCCTTTTTTGCCATTTTTTTTTGATTTCCTAATCAAAGAATCTGCTTGTATTAATTTAGTATGTGTTCGAGATTCAACAATATTCAGCATAATATCTATTTAAGCTCACCATTATCAGAACACATACACAGCAACTCTGCTATATATTCTATATTATTTTATATTGGCGTCACCAATATATAATTGATTTTAAAGATCGTAAAGCAATTACCATAAAAAAAATCATTTCAGTCTTTGTTCGTATTTGCTATTTTTCATAGATTTTGCAAACAAAAGTACAGTTCGGTGTTTCTTTACTGATTAATTTATTTGAGCCAATCATTTCTGAATTGGCTTCTCAATAACTTAGAGTTATCCATATTTTTGGAATTAGACAATATAAATTGCTTTCAAAGATAGTGATTCAAAGTGGCCAGTGAGAGCACATAATTTTTTTTGGAATATTCTACAGCGCGCGTATATGTGAAATAAAGGGCTAAAATGATTGTTAGCGCCCCAAATCAGTTTTTTTAAGCCATTTCAGTGTCAAAAATATTAACATGGTAACAAAAAGAAGCATGCTTACTCTTTTTTTTTAACCATTTATTATCGATAAGCTGATTCAAATATAAGGATTTTTGGATTAATAAACACATATTACATCAAAAAAAAATATTGAACATATAGATAAAAGAAAAAGAATACACAAAATTACATTCAGAAATATTGCTTTTTAAATATTGAGGAATCCAGATGCCTGTAGATGCCAAAATATACAGATATAATCATAGTGTTGATTGTTATAGGATAGAAACTCTTGAAGAATATAGAGCTGCAAAAATATTGATTGATCCATTTTTTAAGTTCAAAAATGATCCCATTATTTATAATTCCAATATTTGGGAAGCATTAGGGTACTTGTACAGCTTGAAGAAAAGATACACAGAACAATCAAGTTTGAAGTTATTCAATTTTCATATAGACAATGAAGAGAAAATTATTAAAAAGAAAGTCGCAGATACAGAAAAAGAAAAACAAGGTAAAGTAAAGTTAGGGAAGAAGGATGATGATCAAATCGATTTTCAAAGATTGGTTGATATAGGGTGCTACAGAGTGAAGGTTGATAATGAATCAATAATGGCGAATATGAAAACGTATAAAGTTGAACAGAACGATGAAAAGGGTGATGATGCATTGATATCACTTAAATTTTATTCGGATAATCTACAATTGTCATGCAATGGAGACGAAAAAAAGATATTGAATTACATGAATAATTTCTATGAGTTTTGTGATATTAGAATTGGTACCAATTTTAGAATTCTCCGATTTGAAGTTTTGAGAAATGAAATGAATGATATCGTCATAACGGTAGTCTATTCGTTTATGAGAATAGTGTACAAAATGATAATCACGGAGAAATTCTACGGAAGGATTGATAATTACATTTATTATAACAATTTAATTAATATATCAGGTGAATTTATACTAAAGAAGATGTCTGAATATGTTGTCTATGACTTTGATAATATAGGTGATTTTTTTTGTCCTGTTTGTTTTGAGTCTAATATCAAAGATTTAGAATCCCCACCTAAAAAGCTTTGGAAATGTGGACATACTATTTGCCAAGCATGTTTTAGAGAATGGTATAAAGTTGGCGATAAATGTCCATTTTGTAATTGCAGATTTAGTTCGTTTCAAAAATTAGACAATGATTTAAGATATTGTAATATGATATTTACCAAATATTGGCAACATAAGACATTTATAAGAAATTCATTTCTACTTATTTTTTTTGCCTACACTGTGTCTATTTTTCCGACTGTGTTATTTAAGGGAAATGGTAGACTACTGAAAAGAACAGAACTTTTAGGCATTTTGAAATTTATTTGCATTGAAGGAATCAACAAGAAGGATGATAGTATAATAGGTGGTATGATCAAGTATGATAAGGATAAATGTAGCATGAATGAATTCAATGTCATAAATAGACAGCTAACAATCAATAACGGCATTGATAATTATGTTTATTCTTATTTGAGATATTTAGGTGAGATACCTAAAACACTAAAAGGAGAAAAAAGTTTTTATCTTGATGCTTCAACATTTTATCCTGTTAGAAAAAGAAAAGATGAATTATTGTCATTTATTTTCATAATGGACTACATTTTCAAAGAAGTTATTAAGAAATTCAAATTTAAAAAAATTAAAGACATAACGAATGACCCAGTATTGAAACAGATGGATTCTGGAAACGAAGAACGATTTGAAGTTTTAGAATCATATATTAACAAAAATGAATTCGATAGTTCTTTTGAAAGATATAACAATAATGGTGGATTATACCAGACTATATTGAATAAACTTTCATTTTCTCCTGGACCAGCATATATCAAGATTTTGTATGAATGTTATAATACATACCTTGGATACTTGGAAAAATTTAGACTTGAGCTGGATGGTAAGGTATGGGAACAGATATGCTACATTAGGATAAATTTTTCAATACCTGTGATTTTTCAGGATGATCAGCTTGGTTACCTAAAGATGAAGAAAGTTTTCATTGATGACATCAAGCAGAGAGAGAGAATAAAATTGTGCAAACAGACGGTGGGAGGCACGAATGCAAAACTAATTTATAATTTAAGATTGTACAGAAATTATAAATGGACAAGATTAAACGATTACGAGAAGTTTATAATTGAATTGATATTTACAATCTTAGATGTTGCCAAACTAATGGAAATATGTGTTGTTGAATCGCAACAGGTTTTTACGGAATTTATGGATAAGCTGAACAATTTCATTATCAAGATCATGACGTCTAGAACTGTTGGAGATCTACAATTTGCAGCAAAATGTTTGCTACTTCGGGCAGCTGAGATTCCAATCATACCTAGTTTGGTGTTCATGTTTTTGACATTGCTAAGCACGTTTGTGTACTACATTGCGATCCAGTCGTACAATAGTATCAGCGTTCTTTAGGCGGTTTTTTCCTTAATTTTTTAATTAGTACAGAAAAGTAGCAGTCAATCTCTATTTTAAGTGTACTGTATTGTATGTATATTATATTATATATTGAGGATCATTATAACTTAAAAAAATAATTTGGTAGCATTGCGGACGTCACACAACTTACCATCTGCCTTGATTGCCGCCTTGATTGCCGCCGTAGTTGCCGCCTTGATTGCCGCCGTAGTTACCGCCTTGATTGCCACCATAGTTACCGCCTTGAGGACCGCCAAAGTTGCCTCCTTGAGGACCGCCAAAGTTGCCACCATTGTTGTTGTTGTTGTGCTTGTGCTCCTCGTACTTGTCTTCCGCCTTGTTGGCCAAGAACGCACCGGCAATGGCACCGCCGATGGTACCCAACTTGGAGTGGCCAGCGTGTTCGCCCAACTTGTCACCAGCAAAACCGCCGGCAACGGCACCGACCAAGGAGGCACCCAAGCCTCTGGCGGTCTCGCCGGAATTGCTGTTGTTGTTGTAACCGCCTTGGTTTTGGTTGTCGTTGTAGCCTCTTTGGCCATCGTTACTGTTGCCTTGGTTGCCGGAGCCGTAGAAATCGTTAGCGGACATTGTTGATCGGGTTGTGTGTTGTGTAATGTTCTTGTAATGAAGAAGAGAGATTGGTTGGACAGCAAAAGAGGCAGATAAAAAAGCCTACCAGTTGTGAGAGTAGCCCAGGATGTGGGGTGCTATTTATACAATTTGGCGGAGGGGGCGGCCATTGCTCGAGAACTGAATTTCAGCTCTTTTTCCCGCTCCCTGACACTTGTCAACAATCTGTTCAACAATCTGTGTTCAGATGAGCCACAGCCACTTCGCTGGGTCAGTTCCGGCTAGTCACGCAAGGACGCACGCGCTCAGCCAGCATCTGGCCATAAGTGAACACACAGCGAACCACATTAAGCGCCCATACTGATGATCACATATCCCGTTGTGACACTACACCGCCTGTAAGCCGTACGTACGTACGTATGTACGTTCACTTTGCAAACTTTGGCTCAATGTCCCAGCTTTACGTGTATCCATATTCTTGCCATATGATGATGTATCATGTCGACAGGTTTCATGATCCAGGATGTCGAGAAATATCTCTTGGCCTCACTGAGGATCCGTCCCGCTTGTATGGCGGGCCGGCCAATATTTGTTCTGTTTCGTCATAGCCGCTGGCTAGACGCGCGCACAGCGGATTTTCTTTTTCCCCCGCAAAAAGTCGGAAAAAACCGTGCTAAAAATGCAGAGCCGGTGCCGGTGCGCTGTAGCATGCCTGGGGCACCACAGATTTGAAACTGAAGTTTCTAGAAAGACCCTTTTTCCCATATTGAAGTACAATATTGCTGCTGCTGCTGCTAAAAATGAAAGAGAGCAGCAAACAGACAAGCGATTACTGGTATACAAACTAGCTAGCCATATTGATGTTTCGCTGAAAGCAGGCAGGCCGTGGTCGAGATTAAGAAGATGATTTATTAAACAAACAAGCAATGGAATAGAAGACAAAAAGGAAAAAGAAAGCAAAATCTGATAATACAAACGACGAACAAGATCTTCTGTGTGTGTAATTATATACATACATATATATATATATATATATACATGATGTAGCACGCAGATGATCAGACCTTTCTGTGATGCCCGAGAACAAAAAGGTTCTTGACCACCAAGGCAAACGGAACCGTGACCGTGGTGTAGTCCAGGTCCTCGACGCCCTCGTCGTCCATCTGGTCCCTCGAGATCACGTAGGCCCTGATGACAAACAAGCACATGGCGCTGACAAGAAACGACACACCGCCAAACAACGAACACCACATGTATTGCGTCGGGTACTTCGTAACCCCCGGCGGTAGGTCCTTTCTCAATGCCAACCCGATGATCGGCGACACAATACCACTGGCACCAATGAAGGGCCACACCATGCCGTACGCAACCACGCTCTTGCGGAGCCCTACCAACCGCGGGATGATGGCGCCCAAGGCGCCCCAGATGTAGCCCATCAAGCCGCCGATGATAATGGCGTAAACGTAAACGGTGGCCAAGTTTCTTGCTGGGATCCACATGGCCAACGTGAATACACCGCAGAGGCCGTAAATAATGGTGGCCAACGTGACCGCGCCCAACCTGTCTGCGATCAAGCCTGCCAACGGTCTGCCAAAGAAGACACCAACGTTCAACAAGGCACTAGCGATGGAGCCCTGATTGGAAGTGTAGCCAAGTGCCACAGTCGCATTAGTCAAGGAGTATTGCGTGGCGACATAGCCAAACATAGAGAAAATAATGAAGCCGATGAGCAACCAGAACGACGTCATTTTCAAGACATCGAAGTCGATTGTCCGGAACAGCGGCTTGATTCTGTCGCCCCTAGTTCTGAGAATTGACGTGGCAAACATGATCAACACAATCGAGATGATGGCCTGCACTCTTAGAGCAGTAGAGGCCGATTTGGTTTCCGTCAACTTCTGCATGGCCAAGTTGAACATGATACCTCCTAGACCAGAGCCTGCGCTGGCGATGCCGCCAGCCAAAGACCGCTTCTTTGAGAACCACTGCGGAATAACCGGTGGGATGGGACTGCTGATTAAAGACAAAGCTATGCCCACCAAGACGCCCTGACTCAAGTACAACTGCCATAGTTCTTTACAATATGACGCGGTCATCAAGGCCAAAAATTGCAAGAGACCACCGATGAACAACACGACGTTCACAGAGGTGAGCCCCACCAAATACGTGATTAACGGACAAAAGAGAAACCCCGAGCCAAAGGCGAGCCCACCAATAGCCGCAAAGTCGACGGGCTTCCCTTCAAACTTGTTCTTGGTCAAATAATCGTTCATGTATTCTGCAAATGCGGAGTTCCCTCCCCAGCACACAAAGGACGCGATAAAGTACGCGGCCACGGCAAGCCAGGCCCACAACCCGCCGTCTGGGATATCGAATGTTGTGGCATTAGTCAACTGTCTCGAGAGTAGCGATTCGACTCTTTCTTCTTCGTCATAATCGTGGTCTGCGATTCTTTCTTGCAACCTGCTCGAAGAATCTGCCTCTTCCTTCGAGTTTTTCAACGGTACCGGACTCGCGCTGTTTAGCTGCTGCGGTTCTCCGTCAGATTCCACTTCTTCTGCGGCCCGAGCTTTCTCCTCGAGCAGAGAGTCACTTTTGATAACGTTTGAATTAGACATGGGGAACTTGGATCTGTATGGGATTTTATTTTTTATCAAATTTGACAAGATATATTTCTACGTCCATCTACAATCAGAGGTGGAAGAGAAGCAAATAAAAAAAAAAGAAGCTAAACTAGATATGGGGAGTGAAAGCCTATATATAAAGAACAATTTCTTTTTCTTTTCACTTAGTGGTACTTTGCTGAATGTATTAATAATATATATAAATATATACTGTATTTTTTTTTGTCATCATGCAGATGGAGATGCCCGAAATAGGAAGAAAAGGCTATATTAGCCCTAAGCTGGCTAACAATACCTTTATTAAGTGGAAGAAAAGACAACCGGAGTACCATTACTAGTAAAATAATAGGTTTTCTCCATCTTTTTTTCTCAATGCGTTGCGATAACAGGAAAGAAAACCACAAAAAAAGCAAAAAAAGCATTTCGAATTCTCCGACGGTTTTCGGGCGATTTGAATACCAGGGCACATATGCGGAAAGAATGCTCAAAACAAAAGTTCAGCAACTTTACTGCAACAAATGAACGTTTTCAACAAGCGAGAGCATTGTAAGAGAAGGCTTTTGGCCATTGGACAACTATAAGACGGAAATGCAGCAGAAATATATCAGCTATCTCAAGAAGGTGGACAATAATACAGAGAGTCTCCTTAAGCGATACAAGAACTTGATCGAGATTTCCTCGCTCTCGAGCGCTGGCAAGCACGACGACGCTGAAGAAGAGGAAGACGTCGACGGCCATTCCGACATATACGGGCAACACCCCAAGAAAGCGTCCAAGACAAGTCGAAACGGGGAACTCAACCTGATCGCGACCTCTACCTTGACGATAGAGTCCAACGCGACGAACATCGTACGGCTTTTGGAAGAACTTTTGCTCATCACCAGACAATTGAAGGAGATTTGGCTTCTCAACCGCTTGCCAAACTCGCTACACGATTTGAACGAACATTACAACCCAGAGACCATCAAGCAGTACGAGAAGCAGAACGAGTTTCTAGAGTCTATGATAGACGATTTGTTGGACAAGATATCGTCCGAAGACGTCCGCGTTTGAACAAGCGTGAACGCACTTTGATAATTGGCGTTTATAGCAGCTTTTTGATATAGAAAGATATATATTTCATGCAAAAACCCCGAGAAGCCACGACGCCAAAAGAAAAACAGCTAAAAATGTAGCCAAAATTGAACAGAAGACGACAAAGTGTGCTATGTACTGGCAGGCAAAAGTCTATATACTGGCAGACAAAACTCTCTATATAATGGCAGATAAAACTCTCTATAGATTGATGATATGCTATCAATTCACCGGACTCGCCCAATTACATATAGAACAATGCATTTCCTTTCTCATGCTTATAGGTATCAACGGAATGAAGAACAATGTGATGAATCTTTTATGTTTTCTTGGTGTTACTGAATAGTTGTGGCAGTGTGGACAAAGCTGCGGCTTGGAGCCAGCATCGATTTCTTTGTTGAATTCATGGCCTATAGTGTGTTGTTGTTAGTAATTGGGAAAAACAAAGTTCCGGCATTTGGTTAGAATCGGTTTCATATAGATTGTAAGCCTCATATATCTCTCTGTCTCATATATACTATCTGTCTCATATAGACCAAACTAACTTACTTCCAATTAAAACGAAAAACATGCTTTATTTATTATTACTAATCGAGCTTTCAGATGATGCGCAGATAGAATTTATTATGTAAATGAAAAACGGTTGCAAACTTGGTAAGTTTCGATTGACTATTTATACTTTTTTTTTCTCCTTTCTTTCGTTTTTTGACAGAATAGACGATTGTGATGAAATGTACAACAAAATTCAGCATTTTCCAGGAAGAAAAAAATAACACGCGCTCGTGTCATACAATAAAAATGCTGCCAGATAGCAAACATTTGAATTTGTACAGCAGAATTTCTTGGTGATCATTCATTAGACATGCAATAGTTCACTACACTGCCACCCATTTTCAGGCAAAGCTATCTGTATCCTACAACGGTTCAATTTCCGATACTGTATACTATGATAAACTTACTAGGGCGAATATTAATAAAACAAATAAAAATATTATAAAAAACATTTGGGAAACTCAATCACTATTATGATGAGCTAACAACCCAGGCATGGCCCAACATTTGTATCCCAAAATTTTTGATGCGTAGCACAAACCTTCGGTTTCAATACCATCGTATCCTCCTAGCGGCAAATCCCAGTCTGTACCAATGAGATAGAACGGAGGAAACTGAATACCAAACTTGAAAATTTCAGCTTTAACAAATAAAATGGCACCGCCTACAGAGTCAATCTCAACAAGCGTGTTCTCTGGAGTTTTCTTGTTAACGGCAAGTAAATCCAAATGTAATTTTTCCAAATGCTCCATGTTTTCAGAATCATGGGGAACATATATGTACTTCTCAAACGAGTCTTCGTTGATTGCAGCTTTTTGAGCTTCTCTCATTTTGCCATCTTCTTCTGGTGAAGGGTGCACTCTTTCACCCTTCCAGGAATTATAGTCATAATCTCTGACGTTAGAGCCCATCAAAATTCTAGGTACAATGATGTCTTTGCCACTTTCAATGAAGTATTGAAGAGTGGCTGGGTTGACCTGAACAATGTCCGAATCAATCGACATCGTGTACTGCTCACCAGCCACTGCGTTGTTAACAAGGAAGTTTCTTGACTTCGCAATCATCGATCTTCTATGCTTTTGAACGGCATCATCGTGTCTATGGTTTCTGTTAACCGAATCCTTCAAGAATGGCGTGTACAACAAAGTGACTTTGTTGAATTTTTTGTCAACGCCTATCTCTTCATCGTAGAAAAAATTTTTTAGGAAAATCGTGACTTGCTCGTACTCTGCTTGCTCAGTGAATAGTAAACCTAACGACATCTTAGAGTAGTCATAGTCGAATCTTGTGAGTGTGTTCCTGAAGAAGTCAGCAAACGCGTTTTTACCACCATACGAGTTCTTTCCAGCGACCAACGTAAGAATAGCCACGGTGTCATCCGAACCAGTGGACGCTTTGAGACCAGGAATAAATGATAAAACAGTTTTCAAGTAAAAGGTATCCTTCACCCCATGCCTTTGTTCCTGCTCGTGAAGTATCTCTGTGCCATCGTATTCAGACACTATTTTGACGTTGAAGTTGTCTTCCAGTCTAGCGGATGAGGCTATAATGGCTCTTTCTGAAAAATCCGGAAACACAGCGTTCACCAACCCATAAATCAACGCTATAGAAGCTAAACTCAATAAGGCAACACGGTAATTACTCTTCACTCTGGTAAATCCGTTGATCATGCTTGAACAATTCTTCCTTAAGAAAGATAACATTATTCCTGTGAATGTATTGCACAACATACCATTCTAGAATAACTAGCTGATAATATAACCTAATTAATGCGCGATCTTGAAGCTTGAAATCTCTTTTTGTTTTTGTTTTTTCTCTTGTTTCTAGGAAAATTTTTTCTTTTCTTATTTTTTTTTGTTTTCTTTATTTTCTTTTAAGCTGCCGTGCGATTATGTGCTTCAAACATACAGGGGCTTTTATTTTCTTTATTTGACAACAATAATTTCGGTAACGACACTTACTGAACCTCACTCAGTATTGTTTTATATATCCTTTTATCGATGGGGGATACATAGTTTTTAGCCGTTACAATATATGGAAAATATCAATAATGGACAACGATAAATCAGTAGCACGTTCAAAACTCGCTCTCAAGGGGTCGTCTAAAACTGTGTCGGATTTCTTTGAGTTCAGTCTAAACTCGCTTCTTTATCAGCGTGGGCTTTACCCTCCAGAAGACTTCCAAATCGTCAAGAAGTACGGGTTACAAGTGTACATCACGATAAATGACGAATTGAAGGAGTATATACGTACAATAATGCGACAGGTCCATAAGTGGATATATGTAGGGAACCTTACAAAACTTGTGGTGCCGATAATCAGCCTGGACGACGACGTCGTGGTGGAAAGATGGGAGTTCAACATAGAGATCGTGGATGATAGAGATACAGTGGCCAATGCTGAGAAGCCGTTGCTGCAATGCTCTGAGAAATCAAAGACAAATGATGCTACTGGTGGTACTAAGCCTACGGCGTCGCAAAAGCAAATCCAACATTTGATACGGCAAATCACCTCTTCTGTGACGTTTCTTCCTATTCTTGAAGGCCCCTATACGTTCACAGTGCTAGTATACACAAACAATGGTTTTGGCGATAAGGCTGTGAGAATTCCCAATCGCTGGATTGATACTCATGGCGACGGAAAAGAGATACTCGTGGAGTCGAATGAGTCACTGCAATCTATAAGAAAAGAGGAAATCAAATTCAAAAGTTTCAACACAGGAATTCATAAAGTTGACACTTTTGTAAGTTATAAATACGCTGACTGAGATAACAGCATTTTTGATTCCTTAACTCAAATACTTGTTTCTTTCTTTTTCTTTAATACACACGTCATTTTATTCATTTTGCATTAACTACATAACAGCTTTTTTTTTTTTTTAATTTTTCTAATTTAATGATATAATAATAAAGATATATATACTTATAGATATTTGCACCACAAATTAGCTAGCACAATCCTTTGTTTACTAATTTATCGAACGCAGCATCGAGTTTTTTAGATACGAAAACAACATCAGAGAACGTGTTGTATAACGGTGTTGGTGCTAGTCTAATAACATTTGGCCTTCTTTCATCACCAATGACACCGCTATTACGTAATTCTGTAAAAATGAATTCCATGACATTCAATTCGCTGTCTACCGGAAGGAAAAGTAATGATAATTGAGCACCTCTTTGTTCTGGATCTGTCGGTGTAATAACTGTAAAACATGGCTTATTGTTTTTTGTAATTTTCACAGATTCAGATGGTTCAATATAATTTTTTGAGCTAGTCAAGCATTTCTCGAGGAATTTAGTCAATGCAACAGATTTCTCACGTAAAATCTTTCTTGATTCATACATATCGGAAGAAACAGATTTGAAAATATCCAAGGAAGATTGTAATGAAACAACATCCAACACAGATGGATTACTTTGTCTAAAACCGAGTGCCCCTTTAATAGGATCAAACTCTTCTTTCATTTGAAATCTGACCTTTTCATTGTTTCCCCACCACCCAGCGAGTCTCGGCAAATCTGTATCTGTACTGTACTTTTCATGAATGAAATAGCCACCAATACCACCGGGTCCTGCATTTAAATACTTATATGAACACCAACATGCAAAATCGACATTCCAGGAATGCAAGTCCATTGGAACATTACCGACAGCATGCGCCAAATCCCAGCCTACTATCAAATCGAATTGTTTGGCAAAACTAGTAATTTTATTAATTTCGAAGAGTTGACCACTATAATACTGAATACCTGGCAAACAAACTAAAGCTATCTCCTTATGATTTTCTTCAATAGTCTTCAAGATGTCATCAGTGCTAAGAGTATACTCACCATCCTTTGGCGCTATCTGAATTATATAATCTTCCGCTTGGAAAGATGAACCATTTGTATCACCCACAATGCTGTTTTTGTGGAGCTTGACCTGATTTAAAAAAGCATAATAATCGGATGGAAACGCACCTTTCTCGAATAAAATCTTTGATTTCTTACCCTTTGGATTATAGAAGACGGTCAACAAAGAGTTCAAGTTACTAGTCAAGGTGCCCATAACACCAACTTCTGTTTCTTTACCACCCACCAAAGGAGCCAACAACGGAATAACTGGTAAATCAATGTCCATCCAACAAGTCTTTGCATGGTCAAAATGCGATTCGACACCGGAGTTAGACCAAGCATCCAATTCATCCGAGATATACTTTCTTGTTTGTTTAGGCATTAAGCCTAAGGAGTTTCCACACAAGTACGTGGTTTGAGATCCATCATTTGGATCTATTTTCATAGATTTCAATGTAGGAATATTGAATTCGTCACGCTCTGTAGGAAACTTGGAATCAAGAACTTTGGCTTCTTCTTCAAGAATCATATTGGTATAATCGTAAAATGAATAATTGAGGCTTCTGAGAAAGAATTCCTTTTTTTATTTATCTTTTTTTTTTCTTAAAATATACAATATTTGAATATAGAGAGAAAGGATTATTATTACCAATGATTGTAATAATTATATGATTCATTTCCCTATATGCAAAACACAAGTACGGAGAAACCGTATATACTAACTCAGATTTCTGCAACATAGTTACTAATGCTACGAATATTTTTCCATTTCAAAAATTAGTGTTTGCTGCTAGTTTTTAATTAAACTGCATGACAGAATATATCATGTATTACATAACATAGACAGCCTTATATAGAACTAGTCAGATATGAAAGCCCTAAAACAAGCAGGTAGTCTAATGTGTGGGCAATAGAACGATGTTGAAAAATCGCAGAACGAGGAAAAATTGCAGTAAGCATCCGTGGAAATGTGAACACAGCTCGAAAAAAAAAACAAGACAAAAAAAAGAACGAAAAAAAAAAAACAAGTGAAGCTGCTACGAAATTGAAAAAATTAGACGATGACAACTATCTATTAAAATTTCCGTAATATACCTAAAAATCGACATTGGATCTGGCAATTTTAGAGTACAACGAGTGATTGTTTTCTTCTTAATTGACTACTTGCTTACAGGTTTTGATAGCATAGATAAGTGAAAACATTTTTAGATTTTATCCTATCGGGGAAAAAAATATCAAAAAACAATAAACAAAAAAAACAGAACAAAAGAAAAATAGTTACTGCAAAACAAAGGCCATTGAAGAAAATAAGTAGTTGTTAGAATCTCCATAATTATACGAAGAATAATCAGGGATGTCTGAGAACTCTGAATTTATTTCAAACACTGAACAAATGCCAATTGCTCCAAGAGACACTGGAGAGAACAATGCTTCACCAGAAGGTACCGGTACTGTTACACAATTAAGCGTATCCCAAATAGCAGCATATTTGTCAATTCCTGTTGAAGATGTCCAAAATCTTGATGAAAACATCATTGCTTCCATAGATAAGAAACTTGATGATATAGAGAATTTGAAATCAGAGAGCATGATTTTGAGTGCTAAATTATCCAAGCTTGATGGTAATTCATCGAAAGAAATGGAAAAATTAGAAAAGAAAAACCGTGGCTTGGAATTGCACACCAAGAAATTACAGGAGGATATTAAATCCATCACTGAAACTAATGATCAATATTATAAGAAAGTACGTGGTTTAAATGACGAAATCAATAGCTTGACTACTGATAAAAGTAAATTAGCTGCGGTGATTGACTCCCTAAAGTTTGATTTACAAAGCCTACGTAAACTCTCAGATGAATACAGAGCTTTGAAGGAAAATAATGATTCTAAAGATACAGAAATTGAAACATTACGCAACCAGTTGTTGTCTACACAGAGATCCGTAGAAAGTTTAGAAAATGAAAAAAATAAGTTATCAGTAGTCAATAATGAATTATCCCATAAAGTTCAATTAGTAGAGCATACTTCGAATAGCTATAGAAATGAGTTAGACAACAAAAGAAAACAATTGGATGAAGTGTCTATTTCAAAAGATAATAAAATTAGCGAATTACAATCCAAATCCAATTCAGTCACACAAGAGAATTTATTCTTAAAGGAACAATTAGACTCTGTCAAGAATAGCAAACATGAACTAAATAATAAATTGGAGAAGCTTATCATGGAGAATAACCTGATTAAAAATGATTTGAAGATTAAGGAAGAAAAATTCGCTAACGAACTTGATCTTAAAGAAAAAAAATTGAAACTTTCAGAAGAATCAGACAAGTTCACCAATGAAAGATTAGGTCAATTAACAGATGAATCTAACTCAAAAATAGAATTCTTAAACTCAAAAATTTGCACTCTTGAAAAGGATTCACAAGAAAAGTTTAATTCGGTTTTAGAGAAGGATGCCAGAATAAAAGAACTAGAGAATAACTTGGATCAATTGTTGACCAACAATACCTTGATTCAATCCGATTCAGATTTCTCTAGCATGACCAATAGTAATGCAGTTTCACTTTCACTAATCCCCAGCGCCAAGAACTTAGCCAAACATGTTAAAGGATTATCGTTATCTGAATTATATTCTGAATATAGTTTACTTAAAAAACAATTAATCAATGAAAAAAGATTAAAAGAAATGATGCAAACTCAAATAGATACTTTTGTTGCAGAATTAGAACAAAAAATCCCATTGATTGAGATTATTAATTCTAAGAATAAGATGTTGGAAGATGAATTACGCTCATTGTCAAATGTTCTTGATGCAGAAACTTCAGAAAAGAGACAGTTAAATAAGAAGCTCGATATTACTATTCAAGAAAAACGTGAATCAGAATTAACTGTGTCATCCTTGTTGAAAACAAAGATTGATCTATCTAAGCAAATTCAACAATTACTTTTCCAATTGAAGATCCTGAATGACATTAACAGTGAACCACTCACAGATTATGAAAGAAGAGAACTACAAAAGATGTTGGATAGTTATAAAGTGTCAGACAAATACATTCAGGAAATCCAGAATGAAATTTATCAACGATCAAATGGAACTATGGTTATCACAGATTCTGATAGAATCATATCCGAGAGTTTGGTGGTGTTTAGCAGTATTCAAGAATTACAAACTAAGAATGCAGAATTGTTAAAGGTCACTCGTTCGTTACTCACTAAGCTAGAATTAGATGAAAAATCTAAGCAAAATGCATTGCAAATCTCTGAAAGTAGAGCTGTCGTTGAATATAAAGACTCTATCAGTAAGCTACTGAGTGAAGTTGAAACTTTAGAATTAAGATTAAATTCAGCTGAAAGAGAAAAAGAAATGTATAAGACTTTAACTGATGGATTCAATAAAAACACCCTATTGCTTTCTGATAAGCCGGCCCATGAATCATCGCCTGAAATTATACACTTAAATGAAGAGAATAAGAGGCTCGAAAAAGAAGTCAGTTTCTTAGAGAGAAATTTAAATACGGTTAAAATTGAAACCAAAAATATCATTGATGATCTCACTAAAAAATTGGATTTGGTCAATGGTGATAAATACAATTTGCTGATTGAAATAGCAGGTTTGCAATCTATGGAAGCCATACAAAAAGAACGCTCTCAAAATGTGAATGAAAAACTCCAATTCAGAGAACTTGAACTTAAGAGAATTCAACTGACTAATGATCAATTGTCAAGCTTACTAAGTAAACAAGAGCTGGAAACATCAAATGTAACTGTTGAATTTAGATCATTAAAAGAAGAAAGCGAGAGTCTTAAGCAACAAGTCTCTCGTTTAGAGACCGAAAATTCTATGACTTTATCCATCAAAAATAGAATCATACAAGAAAATGAAGAATTGAAATCGAATAAAGAAAGTTTGAACAAAATTGTGGAAAATTTGCAATCAAGTAATATCTCCAGAGAAGCTGAGTATAATGTCAACAACAAAAGATTGGTCAGTATGATTGAAATGTATGATCAAGACTTGAGGGCAAGTAAAGAAAAGTTAATTGCCTTACAGAAGTCCTTTTCTGATCTTAACGAAAACCATGCTGCTGAAATTAAAGCCAATTCATCAAAGATGGAATTTGTTAAAGATGAGTTGAGTAAAGTCAAGGAAGAATTGCTCTATAAGGTTGCTTCCGAAGAAATTCTCACTGATAAATGCAATTTATTGGAGAAACAACTTTCTTCATCTAATGCTTACATTGATTCTGTAACAAAAGCATCCAAGGATGGAAGCTCTGAATCTTCTGAAACTGATAAGTTGAAAGAACAAATCAAGATCTTAGTCAGCAAGTTAGCTAATGCTGAAGAAGATTTAAAAGCTGCTACCGATGATACGAAAAAATTCAAAGAAGTTGCTTTAGCCGCTGAAACCTCTCTTACAAATATGAACCAATCTTATGATGAATTTAAGACCCAGGTGGACACCACTACAAAAGAATACGAATGCAAGGTGAGTGCATTAACGTCTGAAGTTTCTAAGGTGGCTGAAAAGAAATCTGAACTTGAGAATCAACGCAATGAGAAGATTAAGGAGAATGAAGAATTGAAATCTGAGATGAGCATCTTGTCGTCCAAGATTGCAACTACCGAACAAATCGAAGCTAGATTCAATGAGAAGGCAAACGATATTCAACAATCATTGAACAAAGCTGATGAAGAAGTTAAAGCTATGCGTGCCAATTATGAAAATGAAGTTAAACTTCATGCTGAATCAATAGCCGCTAATAAGAAGTTAGAAGATGACCTTAAAAGTATCCATAAGAAATATGAAGCGTTATCTGATGAATTTAATTCTGTTAAAGAAAGATTGGCAGCCGCTGGTTCTAGCTTTGATTCTAAAAAGAAATTATTTGAAGAACAAATTGACAACCTTAAGTCAGAGCTTGATACTAGAACTGAAAGTGACAAAATTTTACGTAGGCAATTGGAAATGTTGACTAATAATAAGTCAAAGGCTGAAGATATTTCTATGCACGGTATTAACACTGACAATTTGTCTACTGATGTGGAAACAAATGGTGATTTGGAAGAATTGATTAGACTCAATAGTATTATAGGCAGAGAGAAAGATCTCGTAAAATCTAAATTAGAAATTTCTGAGCAAGAATGTGCTGCTTTATCAATAAAGTTAAATAAGACTGAAGATAGATTAGGAAGAATTGAAGCAGAGTATAAGCAGCTTCAAATTTCTTCAAAAGGTATGGATGTGGCTAAGAATGAAAACAATAGATTGATGACTAGAATTGAAGATTTATCTATTATTCGTGAAAGTAATTCTGTTTTAAGAAAGGAATTGGCTACCAAAAACAGTCAAATTTTGCAATTAGAATCCAGAATGATTGAATTAAGTAACGAAAAAGAACCCTTGCAACATCAGATCAATATGTTTTCTAGTAAAGTTGAATTGAAGCAACAAGAAATTCAACTGTTGAAATCCGAGAACAAGGATTGGGAAAATAAATTGCAAACTATCCTAACGACTTTTGATAAAATTGACCCAAACCAATATAAAAAGCTACAGGAAGATAACTCCAAGTTGGATGCAGATCTCAAAACTATTCAGGCTGAAGTTGCTACGCTTAGACAGCAGCGTGCAAATGATATTAAATCTAAAGAATCTTTGAAGAATAAATTCAATGAAGCTATCAAAAATAAAAATACAGAACTAGCTGAATCTTCTAAGAGGCTTGAAGATGCGAAACTAAAAATTGAAGAATTAACTGCTAAGATTACCAAACTTGAAGAAGAGAAATCCGAACTTCAAAAGAATATTATTCAAGCTTCAAGTTCTAAACTGAATAATAATAAAAAAGCAACTGCTCTCACTAATAAGGTTGCTGAACAAACTATTATTATTAACCAATTGAATTCAAAGATTACTGAGTTGAATACCCAAATTGATGCATTAAATAAAAACAATCATGCTTTGAATGAAGAAAACGTGGCATTTGATCAAGAAATCAATGATTTAACAGTTGAAAAAGAAAAATTGGTTAATGAACACCAAGAATCCATCGCCGTTTTGAATGACCAAATTAGCAAAAACAAATCTCAAATTGAAGAATTATTGAACAAGGCTGAAAGCTCCAAAAATTTAGTGATTACTGAGTCATCTGACGGTACATCAATTGATTCAAATAAAGTGCAGGAATTGAAGGTCGAGTTCGATAATAAGCTCGCTGAGATCAAGAAAGGATTTGAAGAAGAAAAAGCTCAAATTGCAGAGGAGCTCAGTAAGAGCAAGTCAGAGGAAATTAAGAAGTTGGCTGAGGAGCTTGAGAAGAGCAGATCTGACTTGGTTAAGGCGGTTAGTGTTTCCGAAGAAAACGCACCTAATGTTGATGTTGAAAGTTTGAAGAAGAAATGGCTAGAAGAACAGGAACCAAAAATACTTGAAAGAATCACTAATGCTGAAAACGAATTGCGCAACAAATTTGAACTCCCAGTAAGAGAAGCTATCAACAAGAGAGCTGATTTCAAATTTGAAAACTATAAAAAGAAACATGAAGCGGAGCTTAGACAGGCTATAGAGAAGCAAATCAAAACAGATTTCGACAAAAGCGTTAATGAAATTGAAAAGAAGAACGACGAAAAGCTTAGTTTATTAGTGAATGACTACGAACAAAAATTAAAGGCTACCGTTGAAGAGGCAATGAAGACGAAGAATGAGAACCTTAATTCTGACGCACCCGAGCAAACTGAACCAGAAGATTTGAGAAAGTTGAGAGATTTCATGGATAATCAAAAGAAAAATGAAATCGATGAACTAATAAAAAAACATCAAGGTGAGTTGACTAGCAAGTTCAATCAAGGTCAAAAGACAGGCCAGTTGAAGGCTAAAATTTTGGAAGGAAAGATTAAGAAGTTGGAGGAGAAGCTTCGTGAATCAGACGTTAATACTAGTGCAAGTACTAGCCCAATCAAAGCAGCAGCTGTACAAGCTAACAGTTCAGCACTAGTTCCAACCTCTCTTCCAGAATCTATTCCAGTGTTGCCTAAGATACCGATGACAAATTCGGCAGGCAAGACTGAGTTAGATACTGGCGCTGAAAAGGCTGTTAAGAAGAGAAGTTTTGAACAAGTGAATGACGCTGCTGAAAACGAAGAAAAAAGGCCGAAGACAGAAGAATGAGTTTATGGTTGATTATCGTATATAATTTTTTACATTTGAAATGGATATGTGTTGTATTTTTTTGATTACTATTAGTGTAATAGAATAGGCAGTTGAATAGGGTGTTTTTCTAAGCCTAACGCTTGCAAGTTGAGATTAATGGATGTGTAATAATGCGCACATATGCAACAATCACGCAGGCGTTACGTAGTGCTTTGAGTTATATCCCCTGTTTTTCTTTTTTTTTTTTTTGACACAAGTTGGAGGGATGGATCATTATCAGCGTTGCTACGATCTGACTTAATTGTTTGAAGCGTCTTCCATTCTCCGCTTTGCCCCCCTTATCTTGCTTGAGATTTGGGAACGGTTGCATATAGTGTGATACTTCTGAGTTAATATTACCACCATTTATCTATTGGATTTGCTTCAATAAACCACTTTTTTTTATATATTTTTAAAGCCTATTTCTCTTAGCTAGTATCTTTCGACATTTTATATATTAACTAGATAATCTTTTACTCTGAATTAGTATTGTTTGAAAGGTCTAGTAGTTTGTTTTAAGCATAAGAAAAGTATTGGAAGGTATATTGTGTTGGTCAACATAAAAAAGAGCAAAGTTGCTACATCCCTTTAAGACATCTATATATTTTTGACTAAAGCCTTTTACGAAAAATGGAGATTCCTAAAGTCATCAACCCTAAGCCTAAGGCTGATGCTATAAATCCAAAGGATAAACGGAAATCAAAGATGGATCCTGTGCTACAATTACACAACGATGTTGAATTCGAGATGCATGGTAATCTTAATCCTCCATCAGAAATAATTGCCGCTACATCTCCAACCTACGGACTAGCTAAAAGCAAGAGCTCCAGAAGATCTAGACAACGCCCAGAAGATCCTGCATATGAAGCTGACGAGGAAGACGAAGATTATAATGATTTAAATTCTCATTCTCCCTCTCCTGTTCATAATCCCTACAGATTGTTCAGATCTCATTTTTCTGTTTATGAGGCTTTGCAAAACCCTGAGCTAAACAATATGGATATTTTTGACAAGAACAAACTTTTTTCTACGAACCCTTTCGTGAACAACTCGAATTCAAATGTTCACAACGAGTCTACTTTTTTATCTACTTCATCCTGGCAAAATATTTCGAACTCATATTTAGATCTTAGCGATAATAGTAATGGAACTCCCATTCATCGTAACCCGAGTTCGGTTAATTCTATTCTATCTCTGTCTGATGATAATGATGATGATCATCATCATTATTCAAACAATCACGACGCAATGTTTAGAAACTTAGAGGAGTTACAAAGAAACTCCAGAAATAGACATTTTGTGACAAAATTATTGAACCACCGTTCTGCAGATGAGCAAGATCTTAATTTATTAGAAGACGTCAAGGATAGAACTACAATGAACAAAAAGATACTCAGTAAATTGAAGACTGATGGTGAGTTTGACGAAGAATATGATTCTGATGAATCAGGAACTTTTGATTTGAAATTGAATACAAGAAACTCAGCAGTTGTCACTGAGAACTTAAATTCTCAAAATGATACGTCAATAGGAGATGCTTCAAGCAGTGCAATCTCTCCTTCTTTCGTAATGCCAAAAATGCTAGTATCATTCAAGGATTCTGAGCTGCATGAACGCTCAGAAAAACTTGCAAAGATTTGTGTTTTGGGAAATGGATCGAGAATCATCAAGAATCAGTTGGTTAGAGTTATTGACAATCCATCATTTTTATTGAATTATCTGTTCACTAAGTTGAATTCAGATGTTGATTTGATTATTTTAATTTTTGATTCTGAGAGTGGGTTATATTGCAAAGAGGTTCTTGATTATATTGCCTCTTTTGGAAAACTAGTGCTACCAGTTGTCAACAATGTTATGAACACCAGAAAGAATATTAACATAAATGGTATTAGTAGTTTAGCTGGAGTTCCATCTGATAATATCCCTTTCAACATTGAAGACGGCATCTTGATAGAGTTCTTAGAGATGTGTCATATCAAAGTGTTTAACACGCCAATCAATGCTCATATCAGTGAATCTGATCCTTCTGCATTATATGATTTGAATGTTCTTGTTAGTTCATATTTCAATTCTAAGCTAGAGAAGGAAGTTGCCAGCGACTATATCTATGATTTGGCTGCCAATGAATATGTCAATATATCTGATTCCGATTATTATTGCGAAGGATCAAGAAGATTCAGAAGTGAGGAATATTATGACCAAAACAGTGTAAGTGAAGATGATGAAAAAGCAGTAGAGCTTGAAGATGCTAATGAAATCAGCATTATATCTGATGGGAACAGTTCCAGTAAAGGAAGACCAGAATTAATTCAACTAAGTACATCATTATGGGTCTCTTCACTAATCAAGAGCACTGGCAAATCATCATATAATGATTATAATGATGCGGATAATGTTAGTAGCTTAATATCCAGTAACCAAGACTACGATAGAGGTAAAAAAAGAAGACACTCGTCTAACTCAATCCAATTATCCAAAAGACTTCCAAAAAAGAAAAAGAAAAAGAATGACAACAATGATGATAATGATAACATAAACAAGACTCCTTTAATTTGTTTTGGTTTCGGACTAAGCATCGCCACTGTTATCACGATTCTTTTCTATTTCAAGAATGCACAACACGCTGATAACTTTGTACCAAAGATTGATAAGATTAACAGAAACATTTGGAAAAATCAAGATATCATCAATATGAAACCAGAGATGCAAGATTTATTCACCCAGGAATTGTATTTACCTCTTTTGGAAGGAATATCTAATGTGTCAATAATGGATCACATAGAATCTCTTATTGACAATATTGAAAACAGTATTTTGCAAGGCAGAAGTTTGATGTATGATTCTATTCTGTATGTCAGACAGTTGGTTCATAATTGTGCTGGAGCCTTATTAGAAACTTTTGACTTTCTTGGTATAAACTTTTGAAGTTGAATACTTATTTAACATCATATAATTGGGTTTTTAAATTTGTTTTATTTTTCATTTCATTTCATTTCGGGATTAGTTGTTAGGTTTGGTATTTTGTTAAATTTGTATTGTATTTTTTTTTTTTTTTTTTGTTTGATTGATTAGTGGGTAACAATACAACTGTAATTATAACTAACTATCTTCAATTAAGTTATTTCATTTTTATTTACTCAAACATATATTTTTTCTCTTGGTTTATTTGCAAATTTTTTTCAATATCATTAAAGGGGGTGACTATAGAGTAGATATCATATTGCTTTTTTTAGGTAATGTAAATAAAATACATGTTGAAATATTTAATGTACTATTAATGAAAGACTTACAGAAAACAAGCTATTTTTTTAAAGTAGAACCATTATTAAATAGTTATATAAAGATTTATTACATATATTCTCCAAAAGAATTTTATAGGTTAAAAGAAATATATGGGAATTTCATTTGTGCTTCTTTTATTGAATTATGTGAATAATAATAAATACATTTTTTCTTTAACAAAGGCATAAAAGTACGAGGTGACAACAAATTAAAAGGAATAACAAAAAAAGGCATGTATAGTATAAAAGTACACAAAATCTAGTTCTTACCCTTCTTCTTTGGTCTTAATTGGTTAGTGTGACCACATTTTCTCTTTCTACAGTTGGTGGCTCTTGGTGGCAATCTGGCATAACATTTTCTGCAAATAGCCTTGTCACAGTTGTATTTTTGGGCCAAAACTCTTAAACCTGGATCAATAGTGGAAGCACCACCTCTCAATCTTAAGACCAAATGTAAAGTAGATTCTTTTTGAATGTTGTAGTCGGATAAGGTTCTACCATCTTCCAATTGCTTACCAGCAAAAATTAATCTTTGTTGATCTGGTGGGATACCTTCTTTATCTTGGATCTTGGATTTGATGTTGTTGATGGTATCGGAAGATTCAACTTCCAAGGTAATGGTCTTACCAGTCAAAGTCTTAACAAAACTATAAAATAAACAGTTAGTATTATTGAACAAGTAGATTCTCAACATATACTTCTTAGAAGTAAAAATCATCAAGCTATGTGGGTATCTATAATAATATAAATAGGGTGCATTAAAACGATTTATAAGTATGTCAGGCTGTCAACAATATCTAGTAAATGTATCCTGATAATCAAATCACAACTCGTTGAGTTTCAAGTCTGAAAAGCTTGGTAATTAAAGCTCTAATTTGACCTTGTATCATCTGAGCTTCTTCACTTGACAAAACATCAATAATCACATTTCCACATACTAACATAGTAGAAAAATTTCACCCACCGTTACACTTTATATGTTTCATTTTAATTTGGATAATCGCAAAGCCGTCATCTAATTATTGACTGTGAACAAGTCTTAATTATCGAAAGCATATAATCTGTCTAATACTAGAATAGTCCCCAACAATCAACTAAATGTTCCATATCACACCCCACATAAATTCACGTAGCAACTCAATACATACATTTGCATTTTTGGCTATATTGTTTGATTTTAATGATACTGATATTGTAAATATTGTACTGAATAAATGAAAGTAGAGTTGAGTATTATGAATATGAAATTCTTTTCTTTTTTTTTTTTATTTTTCTTCGTTCTTCGTCTTCGTTCTTGTTTTTCTTTCGCTTGTCTTGTATCGACTCCTTATACTTTGTAAATTTTTTTCTTACCGTCCCTAACATTCATCATGAAAAAAAAAACTAGCGAGGAATTTTTTTTTGTTCAGCATAGCGTGACTGGTGTGTAGGCGGAGGAGCTTGTCTTAGACAGCATTAGAACTATCCACGGGCTGCTGCAACGATAAATACACCCCTAAAAGGCCTCCCATGGCCCATTTACCGCCTACCCATTCTGTCTTGGTTAACCAAAAAAAATGAAGAATATTTTCTTCATTCAAGATATTACATATTGGTGTATGGGTGTAAATTCATTTTGTGGTGGCAATTTAAATGTCATTTGCTTTTTCTATTTTTGTTTCTCTTTTATAATGGCAAAATTTGAAAAGTCCTCATTTTTATTTCTAAAAAAAATATGAAATTTGTTGCACGTTTTCTATTTTTGTTATTTTTCTGTTGTCAGTGCAAATGCAATTTTTATTTCATAAATCACGTGATAACAATATGCCCTCTAAATAGACACGTGAATTGTTTTCGATATGCTTGACATGTAAAAAGATTCTACATTTCAATCTATATAAACACACACACACACGTGCAAACATGCATACATTACACACATATCATCTAGCATATAATACTAATAGAGCACTTCTAGCAAATGGATTATATATTTTTATAAAGAGTTTCTGGATCCTATATAATATGAATAATACAGAGTCATAATTCATCACTGAAGGCTTCTCCCTTGATAATCATGTCAAGGTCTTCAAAAAAATTAATACTCTTTTCTTTGACATCTGTATTAAAAAGCTCAAATCTTGTTTTCAAATGGTTTTTCACGTCAAATTTCAACACATTATCAAGACCCATCTGCTGATAGATCAAAGCGTTAAATATGCCTATTGTTCTTTTGATCAATATTTGATTCTTGTAATACAAATTTTGAGAGTTCAATTGTGCCAATTCATGATCAATGAAACGGATCAAGTTTGGAATGACCGATTTACTGTTATTAGAGTTTTCAAAAAAAATTTTGATAGCACCTTCATTATTTCTGACACTGTTACTGATTATCCTCAATAACTTTTCTTTCAACTCCGTATTTTGAACTTTGGCATCATTAATGATCGAGAGGAAAATCACTAAATTATTTGGTTGAGACACGAATTTCTCACCGTATTTTAAATCATGAGATGCGTAAACTAAGGTCTCCAAAATATCCTCGATTGTCTTTGGATGTGTTTCTAATATGGTAGAAATTTCTTTAGTTTCACCTTCCAAAAAAAGCTTTTCTAATTCACTCATAGCGAACTGGAATTTGGCGCCCTCACCTTCAACGGCATCGAAGACTCTATTTGTTTCTTCGTCAGACTCTTCATCCACGTCCAAAACGTCGTGTGATTGCATTAAAACAACAGAATTTCCAGGAAGACCGGCGTCAACGTTATCTTTGTCATCCGGATCGAGAAGTTTAGCTCTTTTGATACCAGTTTCAAAATCCATTTGATAGTGCAACCCTTCAGGAACGACCTGACCCGGATGAATGATCTGCCATTCCTTGGATGGAACAAAGGCCTTTGGATAGCATGAATGGAGATCCATATCTGGACAGATCATCTCAGCGGCACTATTGTCCCTGCCATCCTCTTTGGGGATGTTGGCAGACATGGAAGCTTGCGTAAGCAAAAATACAAACAACACATTGAATAGACACTTTCTTTTGTATAGCATGTTGAGACGCTGTTCTATATATGTTTCCAGTTAAAGTTGTTGAATGTCCCCGGTGTAGATGTGTGTGAGTCTAAGATATTAGATACAGACTTGCAATAATCATCGTTATCAGAATGAGTTCCTGAAACACGTAACAAGCGTCACCTTTGCCTCCTAATCGGCAACAAACTAGAGAAAAATTGAGAAGAAGTTACGAGCCCGTGGTGCAGATGTTGTAGGAACGTGATTTAAAACACCAGTTAAGACAGGAGTTACGCGAAACATCTTTCTATCGAATCTTCACAAAGAAAAGACATACAAAAATACCAAGTATGCGAATTCAATTTCGTTATTGTCATTAAAGCCAAACTCGCTATTATATTCTTATTGTTATGTTTACATCGATTCTCAAGGATTTTCATAGGATGTAGTTATCAGCCTGAATGCACATCGGTGTATTGAGCACTTTGCACCCGACTGTAATTATCTTGCTTATCCAGATGCGATAATCCCATAGAAAAGAGCTACAATGCGCAGACCAAAGCTTAACAGAAGCCACATCAGATGTAAGGGTAACGTGTGCAAGGGTGTGTGCAAAGAGTTATGAGTGATGAGACTATTCAACAAGCAAGGATCGGTCGCTCCTTATGGATTAGTGAAAACTTGTTTATGTGAAAAAAGAAAGATCACAAATTTCATAACTCTGCGTGCGTTTGGAATTGGCCAACTGGTGCGGTTTTCTCACGTTGCGTTGCTGTTGCTTGAACTAAACAAAAGTAATCTGCCGTACCGGGCCTGCTAACTTTGTATTTTTTCGTGTGGTAACTTGGCCAGCCAATGAGAAAGTCGTACTGTGGCGATTTCAAAAAAGCATGCGCTAATATCTGGTTTTCAGTTTGCCACTAACGTGTGTGTCTGCTATTTACACATCTTTAAAACGTGAGATCGAAGAGGTTGTATTTTGATTATTCACTGTTTTGTCTGGTCAAGTTGTTGGTAATAGACTAAGCGAGTGAGTGTGCAATGAATAAGCGAGTATATACTTATCAATTGGCCCAGTGCTCCTAATTTGTGGCCAATCAGCGGCCAACAGAAAAATCTGGAGATCTAGCATGAGGAACACGGAATTGTCTGTGCGCGCTCTGCACACTTCTTCACCGCCCAATGAAAAGAGAAAAAAATTTCTGCACGAAATTTGCATAGAGAATTTACCTGAAATCTCACCTGCGGAAAACATTTTTTGATATTTTCTTTTCATTTTACTTTAGCCCGTAGTAAATTTTTTTTTTTTTAAGAAAAAAAATCATACAGAAAAAAATTGACGAAATTATCGAGAAACGAATACTGGGTTCCATGGCAGATACTTGGTTGTTTTCAATCAGTTACAACAGTCTTGATTTTCCCTTCTTTTTTAGGCTTATTTTCACCTTTGTGTTTCCTAAATTTCAATAGATAATTGATTTATTCAAATAACAACAATAGATTAATAATGAGTTTTAAAATCGCCTTAAGATCAGCTTCCCAATTGACTGCCAGAAGATCCATTGGTGTTAGAGCCTTCTCTACCTCCGGCATGAACATGCAAGAAGACACCAAAGCCAAAGCTGCTTCTATTATTGACATTTTGCCAGGCAACAATGCCATTTCTAAGACTGGTATCTTGGCTACGACTGCTGCTGGTGCCGTCTACGCCATTGCTAACCAATTATATATCGTCAACGAAGAAACCATTTTGGTTGGTACCTTCTTCACCTTCTCTGCAATTGTTGCCAAGGTCGTTGCTCCATTATACAAGGATTTTGCCGACTCCAGAGTCAAGCATGTCTCTGACGTCTTGAACTCCTCTAGAACTAAGCATGTTGAAGCTGTTCAAAGCCGTATTGATTCCGTTTCCCAATTAAAAGATGTTGTTGGCACCACCAATGCTTTATTCGATCTCTCCAAGGAAACCGTTGAATTAGAAGCCAAGGCTTTTGAATTAAAGCAAAAAGTTGACTTGGCCACCGAAGCTAAAACAGCCTTGGACTCTTGGGTTAGATACGAAGCTAACGTTAGACAATTAGAACAGGAACAATTAGCCAAGGATGTCATTTCTAAGGTTCAAAAGGAAATTAACAACCCTAGATTCCAAGATAAGGTTTTACAACAAGCTGTTGCTGACGTTGAAAAAGTCTTTGCCGAAGCTAAATGAGTTAATCCAATATACTTGTGATTACTATAAGTTTTGTGCCTTTCGTAAAATTTTAAGATACATGATAGAAAGGTTTTAATTACAATTAAATAAGTTAGGGATTTCATACAATTAGCATAATTAAATAAGAAAGAGAACGAGAAAAAGCAACAAAAATAAAAAAAATCACTTTATCCACCATAAATAATAAATACAGTTTCTGAAATTCTTAATTACAATTTTGAAAACTCGAAAAGAAATGCACATAAAATGTTATAACAAAAAAAAAATATGTCAAAAATGAAAATAAATTAGAAAGCCTCGATTAAAGAGACGGGTCTTTTCTTTATATCAGATATATGGTAATATTGCTATATATGTATAAGTATGTTGCATATATGTAATATATTAAATAAAATGCCGTAAAACTCATTATAAAATTATATAATAAAAAAAAACATCAAATCCAGTGGCTTTTTGTAAGAAATTAGTTTTTGAGAATTGAACTCATATTAGAAATGAAACCTCAAACACGATGCAATCATCGCTGGCATGCTCAGACCCTATGAAGCTAGCGGAGACGGGCGGTATTTTAGTTTTGAGAACTTTAATGGTTCTGCGAAATATAAGTTGTCAAATATCAAATAGAAACCCCCCGGAAATCGTACAAATAAAAGCTGTGATAAATCATCATATAATATTTTCGATTATATTGTCAAAATATTTGAATCTGGTAGCAATCTATTTCAGGCTTACATAAATGTTTAACAAATAGAATATTACTAGCAGATTAACATGGTGCGGCTAGCTGAATACCGCCTCTTAGCCAGATGAAGTCATATTTTAAAATAATCCATTACCGTTTTGATAGTTTTTGGCGTTTCTTTCTTTCTTTTCTTTTTTTTTTCTTTTTACTCTTTGTAATTTTCTGTGCGAAATTCAAACTTTTTGTAGAATATCCATGATTTCTATATTAAGTACATATACACCTTTTTTTTTTGGTATTTTAACAATAATAGATGAATGTTACCATACAAAACCATTTTTTATTTTATCTACAAGATCAAAGGCATTTCTCACCTACAGTACAATATATCAAGGGCATTATCCGAAAAGAAAAAGAAAGATATAAACGGTATTGATCAATATTTTATATTCGTTTCTCTTTAACTTAGACTTCGAATTATAAAAGAAAAAACCATCTGTGTTTCTTCGATAATGAGGTACTTGAAAGTTGGTATCAGACTTCAGTTAGCCATCTTGGTCTCTTTGGTAACGTGCATTTCTCTCATATTACTTGCTGTCATCACCGGTGTGTATTTTTCAGACAATTTTTTAAGTCTTCGATCGGACAGACTTAATGTCATCTCCAAGTTGAAATCTTCTCAAATTGAACAAACTTTGGAATCTGCTTACTATCAGTTATACTGGGTGTCAACCAGAGACTACATACAAAAATATGTGTCCTCACTTTCATCCTTTGACTACTCAAATTCCACACAAGATACGTCAGAAGTTTACCAGTTATCGGAGGACGCCATTGATTATTTGCAAAAGTTTGTCGATTCTTCAGACACTTATATTCAAGCAAAACTATATGATTTAAGCTTGCAAAGTATTGGGACTGTAAGCAATAGCGCTCTTTCATATTCCGTGACAAATTCGACAACCAGTACTGTTGCTATTAAAAGCCTAAGACTGTCTAGTCTGACAAGCACAAGTACTGAGACTAGTTCAAAAGCATCAGCCACCGCGCTTTCATCACAAAGTCCATACTCCAATACTTCCAATTATTCTGTTCCTATTATAGATACATATTCACAGGCTTCATTGGCAAATTTATACATTTTAAATCCTAATGTTACTCTGTTGCCTCAAAATATTATTAGGTCAGGTATTATTACAGGCCCAGTTAAGGATCTGCTTTCCTCAAGATTTATAATGTCAATGACACTACCAATTTATCCAAATTCTACTGTATCATATTCATCTGCCTTAATTTGCGGATTTATAACTATTGTGTATAGTGCCGAATCTTTGAAGGAAGTGGTGTATGATACAAGTGCTATAGACAATGGTGATATCTTATTGATAGAAGGCGGATTCAATTCAACTTTAACGTCATGGGGATATCCTAGTACATTAGATGTCAATAGTACAAAGTTACTGAAAGAGATGGAAGTTTATTATTCAAAAATTCCTGTACAATCAGAAGGTGTTCTAAAACAAGAGTCAGAGCTGGACAATATTATAACATCCACATTATCAGTTAGTGCGTCTGATAACAGTTCGCATTCTTCCACATCAGCTTCCACGTTTGCGACTACAATTATTATTGCCAATTCTACAATTACCCTTTCAAATAGTACGTCAACTGCATCTGTAGCCACATCAACATCAAGTAATGCATGCTTGCCAAGTGAACTAAATTGTGGTATTCCCGATTCTATTGTGACAAATTACTATGCGTCTTCATCTATTAACTTTGTCAGGTTGATATTTCCTCCAATGGTAAGTACCCTATCATTTGTTTCCGGTATCTATTTTAAAGTCTCGGACTTCTCTCTTATAACGAATTGTTTGGTTAATGGTCTTGATGGATCAAAAAGAAACGAAGACACACCTAGTGGATCAAATATGGCTATTGGCTATAGTAAAGTTGATAGCAATCTTGTTGATTGGGCTGTGGTTGTTGAACAACAAAACTCTGTATTTATGGGTCCTAGTAGAAAATTGGTTGATCTTATAGTTGGTGTACTGATTGCTGTTTGCATTTTTATGTGTCTTGCCACTTTCCCAATTTCACATTTTGCTGTTAGACCCATCACCAGATTAAAAGAAAGGAGTGAGGATTTCTCTTTGAGAAACGATGAAAATTTAAGAAATATCTTTCTTGATTCTGCACTCCAGACTTCGCGTGCTCCTTCTATTTTATATCCAGCTTCTATTATAGCCACAGGTAGAAAATTTAGATCAAAGAAATTGACAGAACTTTTGACATTGAGCAGATTTATGAACCGTCGTACAAAAAAAAGATTTGATACAGACTCCTCCCTGGATCTTCAAGAAGATAATTTCAAAGAAACGCATAGTTCTACTCAGGAAGTTTTGGATATTAGTAGCCATAGCTCGCAAGACAATCATAAAGAAATAAAAATTAGTAATCAAAAAACTGATTTGAAGTCAACGGAAAATGATAAAACAACAGAATTAGGCAATGCGAATGAAAACGTGAAGAGCTTTGAAGAAGCTAAAGACAAAGTCGTTGCTAAAGGTTCAAATAAAGAATCCCTTGATATAGGCCCTAATAATGGTATTAAACTTGACAGCTCTAGCAAAGTAAATGAAGGATCAAAAAAGAGCAGGACCGTTATTCAATTAGGTGAGCAACCTAAACCCAATAGAAACAGGTCAGCGAATAATGGCTTGAACGCCAAGGCATTTCCTAGCAATTATAGAAAAGATTCAAACGTTTCATTCAAGTTTCTTCCATATACAAATTTGCAATTAGGTATTGGGAAAAAAACCCCTAATAGCTTATTGTATGCCCATGATCCCGATCTTGATAAACGAGTTCGCAACATGGGTATATTCAATCCAAAAAAATATATTTCTATTTCTGATGAGTTAACTGAATTGGACGTTACCTTCGAAAATATGAGCTATTTAATCAGAAGACAGTATTCTGATTTAGAAGATAAGGTTAGAGAAAGAACCAAGGAATTAGAAAGTGCAAAAATAGAAGCTGAAAGTGCTAACGAAGCAAAAACTGTTTTCATTGCAAATATTTCTCATGAGTTGAAGACCCCGCTAAATGGTATTCTTGGTATGTGCATGATTGCGAAGGAAGATTTAAAAAAACTTCAAGATAGCTTTATGGAGCTCCAGAGAAATAATAGTGATGATGAAGAGTTGGGAAAACAAGTTCTTATTAAAAAATCATTTGTTACTGTATTGGATTCTTTAGGAGATATTTCCAAAAGCGGTGAATTACTTTCACATATTCTTAATGAGTTGTTGACATTTTCTAAAAACAACTTGAAGAGAACTGGGTTGGAATTCCGAAAATTCATGTTATTAGATATTATGAGAAAGATTAGAAGTATGTTTATTAAGAATTCTGTAGACTCACAAGTTAATTTTTCTGTTACTTTTAAAGGATCAAGTCATTCTGATGATAAGGTCGTCTTTACTAGTGATGAAATTGATAACATATCGCAAAAGGAAATAGATTTTTCTAAAATTGACGACTTAATTATTAGAAGAATGAGGAATTTTATTTTATTGGGTGACGCTAACAGAATTTCTCAAATTTTAATGAACTTGGTATCCAATTCTTTAAAATTCACTCCAGTTAATGGTGATATAACATTGGAAGTTCAATTGGTTGGTAAATGGGATGAAATTAGAAGCAAAGCAGAAAATTATGAAAATGTTTATGTTGAACAAGAAACTGATTTTGATGATACTGATTATCTCAAACCTAAGGATAATACATCTGTAAAATCTAGGAGTTCTGGCAGTATTAAATCTTCGGAGCAATCGCTTGACGTTTTCTTAGATGAAACCCAAGAATTAGTGGAAGAGAAGAGATTCTGTGGCTATAACGTTTCTGATTTGGAAGAACCTATTGAAATTGAAAAAAGAAAGCATTCAATGTACTGGGTTTTTGAGTTTGTCGTTACGGACACGGGTTCTGGGATCTCTGATAGCTTACAGAAGTCAGTCTTTGAACCATTTATCCAAGGTGATCAAACTTTGTCCAGATCTTATGGTGGCACTGGGCTTGGTTTGTCTATTTGTAAACAATTAGCCGAACTTATGCATGGTAAAGTTACTTTGAAGAGTGAATTAGGTCGAGGTTCCCAGTTTACATTTAGAGTCCCATTGTTACAAACGAATGAAATTTTCTGGAAATCTAAAAATGACGAAGAAATAATATTTGATGATGATTTTGATACTAAGAATAAGAAACGATTATTTACTGTAGAAAATACCAATGCTAAGAAAGGTAAATATGAAAAGACTGGAAAATCAGATCAGAGTGCAAAATGTATATCAAAGAATGGTGATTCAAACTGCTCTGCAAAAGTCTCTTCGGAATCAAGAGATCTAAACACGGATAATGATATTTCCGGAAATTCAGACTTAGTTATTAACACTAGTAAGCGTCCTTCCCTTGCGCTGGCATTATCAACAAAGGAAAGCCATATTCTATCGAAAAATGTTGGCATACAAACTGTTTCGCCTTTTGATATAAGACCTGAATTTTTGAAAAGTTCTACAGGTACCGCTGTACCTAATTATAATAGTGAACCCCAAATAGATCTTTACGAAACTAAGAATGCAGTCAATACTTCTGCGTTAAGTTTGAGAGCTAATTCGGAAAAGGACTGTTTCAACTTAAAGAGTTCCACCAACAAACGAAACAATTCTTCCAAAATTCCTCTTGGTGAAAAGTTTCCATTGAAAATTCTTGTTGCTGAGGACAATTTAGTAAATCAAAAAGTTATTCAAAGATTACTCACGATTGAAGGATTCCATGATATTTCGATGGCATGTGATGGCAGTGAAGCTATTGAATTTGTTAAGAAATCCGTCGAGGATTTCGAAACAAGACAACGTCAAAACTTGGATACAGGATCAACAATTTACGATATTATCTTTATGGATATTCAGATGCCAAAAATTGATGGATTAGCAGCTACAAAGTATATAAGGGATGAATTGAATTTTAGAGGTCCTATTATTGCGTTGACAGCATACACAGATGATGAAAATGTTAAGCATTGCTTGGAACAAGGTATGGATGCTTTCTTACCCAAACCTATCAGAAGAAACAAACTCAAAAAAATTATAATGGAATATTTAAATTCTATTCACAATGACTTTATGTATTCTATGACCCCTAGCGAAGACTAGTCAATAAATTCGGATGCTTGAAAATTTTAGATAGAACATTAAAATTGTGGTACGCCACTTTGTTCCGAAACAGATCTGTTTACTCACTTGGTAATGAGGGTGCAGGAAATTTTGAAAATGGACTTGTTTGAATATCGAAGTGGTATCTTTTTCTTCATTATAATTAATTAATTCCAATAATTTCGATTTCGAGTTATCGGAACAACAAAACTTACAATTATCTAAAAGCTAATAAATGAATATCTGGATTATATGAGTAATGCAATTAATAGCAATTACCCTTTTCATGGTATATGGAGGCCGAGACGACGCATCCGTGCGCGTTGACAATTTCTACCATCTACAGTGCAACCACCCGAAAAACTCTCATCGTAATATATGTTTATATGTTGTTTAAAAATAAGGCAAGTTCAAGACTCGTACCACTTACTAAGTCATTGCTTTTGTTTTTGAAATTAAAATCGTCTTTCTATAGTTTCAGCTAGCTTTTGATTTTGTAAGAATATCTTATTTGCCTAAAAAATTGCTCTGAGTTGTGGTAAATGTCAACGGGTAATTCAACTCTTTTTTTGCGACCTGAAAAAGCTGTCAAAATATTTGCGGAAACCCCGATGATTCGCTAAAAAAAAGATGCCGTTTAATGAAGCCTGCATGGGCAACTCGGTAAAGACAAAAAGAAACTTCAACATGAATATTCCAGAACAACCTTTTCTATGCAGTGAATATTCAGTTATTATTGTATCTATGACAATAGGATTAACATATGCAAGTGTTATACGCCATATTTGTGACTATATGGACTGATTTAGTGGCTGTGTAGTCCAATTACAAGCCATGCTACGTCACCGGGAGCGTAACTAGACAGCAACGAAGATTAATTTTTGACAGAAAATACTAGATTCAACACTTTCTTTTACCTGACACATTTGTTGTATGTAAGAAGGTTGTATTACTTTTATTTTTAGAATAATATTACATTATATTTCATTTTTTTATTTTTATACCATGTTTATTTTTGTATAAATATTGGAATATTCCACGAACTGTCAAATCCTTTCACTTCAAGTTTGGGCTTAGAACATCATACTTTAGCAAATCAAGAGCATTAGGTTAAAAGTTTCCGACATTTAATTACTTACTTACTCATAATCTCAGTACTAATTATCCGAATAATTTTAAAAAAATGCAGTTCAACAAAGCTATAGGCTTCACATTCTTACTCTTAAACAATGTCCTTGCTGAAGACAATAGTACGATTCCTAGTACTGGCGGATTTTCCAATACTACAGGTGGAATACCTGGTGGTGGCTCTTCCACGAATGGCACTGCTGGTTCTGGAAGCAGTAACGGTACTTCTGGGGGTGCTGGCGGGAATGGAACTGGCGGTGGTGGCACTGAATCTTCTGCTGTGTCCTCTTACAAGCAATATTCCCTTCTTGCCACCTGTGCTGCCATGGTCTGCATTGCCGGTATTTTATAAATTGATGCATTGACTCGATTTTTTATCTGTTTTCAAAGCAAAAATTATAATTTTCTTCGGATTCAACATATATTTCTTTTGTAACATTCTGTTATTTAATTTTAATTTTCAATAAATATACTTTCTCAAATTAAAAGAATATATGAATCTAAAATCTGTAAAAATTTTGGGTCGCTCGATGATTTTTATAGCAGTTATATAAGTTTAGAACTATTTATCCATATTTAGAGCTTCATAATTAGAAGCAACTATCAATTATTACTAGTAACTACCAATGGTTGATAAAAAATTCAAGTTGCTTGTATTTTGCATCCTAATTCAAATTAGTTAGGTACTTTAACTTTCAGATAACTGTTCGTGAATGTTGAGCCAGTAATACGTTGTAAGGCTGACTCAGTATCACGTGATTTAACTTAGCCTATGCCAAGACCGGATATGCAAGATAAATCAGGTTAATTAAGGAAGATCACTGAAGATCACTTAATTAATGATAACTGTAAATAAGCAATAAAGGCTACTAAGTAATACCAATTGAAATATAAGTAGTTCACATTTCCTGAGATATCCAGAAAATGTATTGTTACAAGAAAGAGAAAAAGAAGAACGAGAATATAGAAAATATATAGAAGAATATACATTTATCTCTCTCAAATAAGAATGACTATTAACATTAATAGTGATTCTGATAACGAGGAAGAATCTCTGCAAAGTCAACAAGATTCTTCGCCTCGACAGTGAATATTACAGCAGATACTAGACACATGTCTTAAGAAAACAAATTTACACATTAACATATATATATATATAATTAGATGATATAAAAAAACAATGTATACCTTTGAGATACGCTTGGAAAGATGCAAACTCTTTTCAAATATTAGAATAAAAGCTTTTTTTTAAAAAAGTAGGAAGAAAATGAAATAAAACAAAAATAAAGGAATGTCGTCAATTAGTGTTCATCAAGCTTAGTAGAGAGGTGTCAATACTATATAGTCGTCTTCCCCAGAGTCGGTCAAGTTAGTAAGATTAAGTTCGATAGGTTCCGGATATAGAACTGTTAAATTAGAGCAATTGGTGAGGTTTGGTTTCGGGAACGATTTTGGGTATGGCCAGGTGTAATTGGTATTGTTGGTGAAGTTTATTTCGATAGGTATTGGGTAAAAAACAGTCACATTAGAGCCGTTGGTAAGGTTTGGTTGTGGAAATAATTTTGGGTACGGCCAGGTGTAATTGGTGATGTTAGTGAAGTTAATTTCAATAGGTATTGGGTATAGAACGGTCAAGTTGGAGAAGTTCGTGATGTTTGATTTTGGGTATGGCCAAGTAAAATTGGTGCTGTTGGTAAAATTAAGTTCGATAGGTACCGGGTATAAAACGGTCAAGTTAGAGCCGTTAGTGAAATTTGGTTTTGAAAATGGTTTTGGGTATAAAACGGTATAGTTAGAGCGATTAGTGAAGTTTATCTCGATAGGTATTGGGTATAAAACGGTTAAGTTAGATGAGCTATTTAAGTTTATTTCGACAGGCACTGGGTATAAAAGGGTCAAGTTGGTGGAGTTAGTGAAGTTTGGCTTTGGATATAATTCTGGGTATGGCCAGGTATTGTTAGTGAAATTGTCATCATCACAGTCACAAGAGTCCAATTGCTTGTATCCATAGAGATAAGCTTCCGGAATAGCCGCACCGAAAGCAAGTGCGGAAGTTAGAGCAAATATAGTAAAGACTTGAATGAATTGCATATTCAAATACACAGCAAAGATGTGAAATAGGAGAAAAAGGTTAGATGTTGCAATGGACTTTTAAAAAATTTGAGTATTTAAGGAAAGAAGATTGAAAGATTAATTCAAATCATTAAGTTTTAAGATTGCAGAAGAATTTGTTCTGTATTTATAATAAAAAGTTCTTTTCAGAGTAAATCAACTGAGAATACAGTATTTTTTTTTTTTTTTTTTTTTGCATTTATTCGGATAATCTTGCAACTTTTACCGTGCGGAAAGTTCGGACAAGTATTATTATCCATGTTTTTTTTATTCAAATTTTTTTTATGTCATTATATTTCTTCTTTACTGAACTGATGTTTTCCTAAACAAATATGAACTAGCATTACGTAATTAAAACAAGAGAGACAAAAGAAAATTAGTAAGTATATCCTTTCTCTGGCACATAAACAAACAAAAAGTTTTAAAGTGCAGCCACCAAAGTAAATCAAATAAAATCTATTTGCTTGCTGGATACAAGTCTGAATCCACATTACGGTTCATATGAAAAGTATAGAATAGCACGGTTCTTTATAAAACCATGTGTTTTGCAGTTAAGCCAAGTCATCCTGAGTCACAGATTTACTTACCGTAAGACCCCACAAAATGTTAAAAAGTCTAGAATTTTTTTCTAGAATATGCCCATCCAACTTCATTTACTTGTCAAAGATTTGCAATCGCGCGCGCGCTTATTCTCTGTGAGGCACCAGATAAAATCAAGCTGTGAATCCTTACACACACAAGTATTTTCTAATTATATGTACACAGAGTGACATGCAAATGAAGGCGAAAAACCATGGAAAAAGATAAGGTTTGACACATAATAGATCATGTGTAGTTTAAAATACATTTTTGCGCTTTCCAGCGTGCATTTAGCATAATTAGAGACAATAGATTTCAACTGCGCTTGCGTTAATGGCAAAATAACATAAAGCAAGAACCCTTTCTTAGATACCTCAGTTAACCACACTTATCATGGAACGAGAAGTAGTAAATTTGCTAACCCCAGCAAAGTAGCTTGTTTCTGCCTTATAATTTTCCTTTTTCAGCACCAGAAGCATGAATATATGCTATTAAGTGACATCGTATATTTGTTATTGTTTTCTGTATTTCCCAGAATTTTAACTTTTTTTTTTTGCAAAATTATACATCCTGAACGACAAAAAAGCCGAGCAGACAACAAAGTCGGTAAACTTTCGGAACAGTAGCAAATGTAGAAGTCGACACACAAAAAGGTGAACAAAAATAAGGTGTGAAAATACTGGAGAAGTATATGGGAGAACAGATTCTTACTTAAGTCCGTGTGCAACGTCTTGTATAGGGATTGCTAGAATACACAACTTAGCAATTATGGTAATATGCCCAATGAGAGTGCGTTTATTTGGGTTGTGATATACAATGTCGGTACGTAAAGATGGCAATGTTCGACTGGTTAAAGAATAACATGAAAACTGGATAAATGGATAAATAGACCCTGCGTACTTGCTTGCACATTGGTCAGTCCTGTCTGGTAAGTGTAGCAGTTGTTCACCAGTTAACCAGCAATAGAGGCCAGTTTCATTGCACTATTATACTTAATCAATTGAAGTAATGATGTAACTAAAAACGGGAATCTCGAACCATAGAAAATTTTGTGAACTTGTTTTGTCTTATTTTTGTGCGCTGTATTTCTGAATCGTCACTAACTTTTAATTCTCTTGCGAAAAATGCTCATCATTAAAATTTGAACGAAGCTGCACCTTTGTGGTTAATGGCAGCAAACAATTTTTTGAAAACAGAATAAATAAAAAACCATAAACCTGCTGCGACAGTTTTCAGAAATAATGTTAATTTGCCTGAATAGTATCATCAAAAAAAAAAAAAAAAGAAGAAAAGGAAACTAAATCTCGTACCAGAAAATACATAAATGTGTTAAGACAATAATAAATGTCAAGCGATTGACCACGTTGATCGGCAATCGGTGGTGAATCCCGAATAGAACGAAATATAGCATGTGTGAATCACTCGCATTTTAGAAAAGCAGAAAGCCACAAAAAGAGATAAAAAACAAAAACGTAATATGTGTACAGCCATGCAGTATCTTCTTTAGAAGCCTCCAGAAACGTCGACCGAAAAAAGTTGATACTAGAAAATAGGCCAGAAAGAAAAAACAGAAGACATCTTTAGCATTACAAAATCAGGAGCTATACAGTCTGCTCGATAGCAGACGGAGAAGGCCACAAGGGAAGAGTTCGACTTCAATTATAAGCCCTGAGTTGAATGTGACTTAATAAGAGTAGTCAAAGTCTCTGCAGCAGCTGAAACGCAGTGTGCAGAGTACGTGCGTGCGTGCCTTCTGCTGCTACGCACATACAAGTTTCCTGATTGACCTGATTTACGGATCCTCGTTTTCGAAAAGCGCCCAAACAATCAGTTGTTCAATAAGTTTATAAGCTTAACAAAGCTTAACAAAGCTTACGCCATTGGTTAGCGCGCTGTAAGATCATCTCAAAAAGATAACTATGCATACTGGAAATTCCTAATGCTGCAAAGTTTTCGAGGATACTCAAACGGGAAGCGCAGTTGCACTATAATCCAAAGAAAAAACAACACACCAAACAACAGTTATTGCTAATGAAAACGTGTTTAGTTTCCTACGTTGCTTGACTCACTCGACAGTCTACCGATAATATTACTTTTGAGCCATCATCAGTTGCACTTTGGATCCCGAGGTGGGTAACTTTGCTCCCAGTAAGGAACACCGAAACACTCAGTGAAGTAGCAGCATTTTAAGAGTAAGAGATCCCCTAGATTGCTACTCTAAGGGAAGATTTCGTTTTATGGAGGAGGCTTTTTGGAATGCATGTAAAATCCATATTTCAAATCAACTTCTGTGCACACTCTGTACAACACTTGCATACGGATGGTGCAAGCAAACTACCTATTATGTTCAATAGTTTTTGTAGACGCGTTCCGTGGGACCAGTCCCTTTTGTATGCTTGGTTTCTGATCTGCTCCGTACAGAAATCATATTGTATACATTGAGTGAGTGAAACCTTTTAGATTCACATGATTCATGCTATTATCAGGAGAAACACAAATATGACTCCTGCCTTAATGCATCATGTGCTGCTGCTCCATCTGTTCTGTCTGCTCATGGCCCCAATCAGTCACCCGAACAAACCCTCATCCCCTCTTGTTATCGCGCGTAATTTAGCACATCTTTTGTTTAGTTTTATCGCCAATACGATAACAATTAAATGGATGGTTGGCTTCTGTGTGCAATTCAGCTTGGTTGCCCATTCGGATTGACTGTTTAAATCTACAACACTCAAAATCATGAGAACCTCTTCCAAACATTCGGTTTCGCTCATGCCGACCAAACATCAGTACAGACAGTACAGATAGTTCAGCCAAGTTCATCCAGTTGATCTTGTGGTTATCAGCATATGAGCATCTTTCTCTTTCCAGAAAGAGAGAGTCATCCCATGCATGTTCAGTGTATATGTATCAACTCGTGGTTGTGCTTTAGCACCAAAATTGCATTCACATGAGACAATAACCTGCAGATTGTGCAGCCACACCTAACATGAAAACAGATATATGCAGAGATACGCATAGCGCAGTTTATCACTGCAATCCAGTGCATGCACTTTTAGTTCCTTTTTCTGGCCGGTGGCTGCCCTGAAACAATATTTCCTACCTATTGGAGCTCTCTCGTTGATTTCTGTATCCATTTTTGTCAAGACTGCTTTATCTGTATTTTGCAAGTTTCTCGATTAGGAACACAATACAAAACCAGCAAACAATAGGTCAGACATAGCAGAAAGTTTCAGAAAATGGAATCAAACATACAAACTATCAAAACTGGACTTGCACGCACAATAAATAGACATCTAGCTATGTGGCTTTATATAACATTGATATTTTCCACTATTTATCGGTATTTTCTTACTTCTGAAAGTATTTGCTTTTTGCTTTATTCATTTCTTTTGTAATTCGTTTTCTCTTACTATTAAGTTGCAAAAATTCTACTGAAATTCATTACCTCAACTACTTGACTAGGATTGGAAACAGTCCGATTCAAAAATGAAATTCTCACTAATATGCTTAGCATCGCTAAGTGTGCTTGCTCTGGCCGCTCCTTCTCCATATTATTATGATAATTGGCAGATTGGTTATAGTAATAATCCTTTATCAGTTGCTGGAATAAATAATAATGGGACAGTTTCAAATTCAACATCCTCCAGTTCCAGTTCATCATCCTCCAGTTCTAGTTCATCGACAATCAGTTCTAGTTCATCATCCTCCAGTTCTAGTTCATCAACAATCAGTTCCAGTACAGAAGATACAGATTCAAGTTCATCATTTTCCAGTTCATTTTCTACGACTTCTACTTACTCCACATCGTCTGACTATAGTTCAACTGATAGTAGTACTAGCTTGGACAACACTGATTCCAGCTCAGAAACTAGTAGTCTTACTACCCTTGATCCATACAGTACCGCTAGTTCAAATTATACTTATTCAAGCTCAACAACTAGTGATCTCACGACTCTCACGCCAGTCAGTAATATTACTTCATCGTTAACATCTAGCTCCGCTTACATGAACCAGACCATTTTATCTTCGTCCTCTACATCATCGTTTTCTATTGACAATTCTACGACAACTGCAGTTGGTAATTACTCTGCACCTGCTGCTGGTGGCCAAACTACTGAGCCTGAATCGAGCGCTTCTTCCCGTGATACTGCTACGGTTTACTCGTTAACATCATATGCATATGACATTGCTAATCTATATTCCGGTGAAATGGCAGCCCCTGAAATGTCAACTTTTTATTATGATGTTTTGCAAGCAGCTATGTCTGTTGACAACTACCAGGAACTTTATGATACAGCTGTATTTTTAGCCAATATTTACACTCAAATTGTTCCTGGTCATAATGATGATGATGCATCCAATGGTGGTCCCGCTCCATTGACCACTTATACACCGCATAATCCAAATTATGTTGATGATGACCAGTCTCAAGATCCTAACACTGCAAATACAGCCTATGATTTCATTATAGGAAGTAGTAGCTTAAGCTTAAGCTTAACTAGCAGCGTGAGTGGTGTTCAAGAGGTGTTAGGAAATTTAGGTATTCCTTCTGATGTATCAATGGTTCCCGGTAATAGTGTCACTGATCCACTTTCGCTTCCGATTAGTACAGCAGCAGCTGATCAATCTGGTTTATCTAGTCTTCTTGGCGGACAAGGTAATACAGATGATACCTCTTTTAATGCTGTGGTTAGTTCTGGCTCAGGTCTGCTGACATATAGTTCTGGTACAAGTGGTTCTAGTGCAAGTCAATCTGGTGCTTCTATATCCGGCTCTGCATCAGCTGCGCTAGTACTTCCTAGTGGAGCTTCCTTGACCGCTGCTACTGACAGTTCATCATCAAGTAGTTCCGTATCAGTTGCAAGTTCCCAGGGAGGACTGGAGTTTTTAGAAAACTATCTACAAGCTCTTTCCAGCTCAATTCAGGAATCTGTTAACTCTGTTCATTATGCAACCGGTTCTAATACCATTGATCTTGAAGATGTTGTGTCTGCCACTGCAACTGATAATATCCATACGTCTGCCGAAGGTCAAAAACCTACGAGCTCTTATGCTAATGCAGTTGACAGTTATATGACTTCACAACTTGAAGCATTTGCTAACTACTTAACATCTGCTGTTGGTGCAACCAGTTATTCCGCTCCTTCAGTCACCGTAAATCATGCACTTTCTGCTGCTAGTACTTTTGCAGTTGTCACTACTATTAATCTGGAGGCAATTAAATCTTTGGCCTCCAGTTATGCAATCGCTAATTCAGCCAATTACGAATCCGTTTTCTCTTCTATGCAAGTGGAAGCTGCTGCTTCTGTTGAGGAGGCTGCAGCTACTCTTACTGGTGGTGATATTTATGTTGAGACTACTGCTGGGATTTACTCTTTGTCTGAAGGCGCTGAAGCTACAGGTGCCGCTGCTTCTATGTATGGTCTCACTTCTAGTATACCAAAGTCTATTGTTATGTTTAGTTCAGAAGGCATTAGCTACGCTGCAACAACAGTGGATGCTTCTAATGCATTTGTTGCTATGAGTTCTGCCCTTAGTGTTTATTCTCAACAAATCGCTGAGCAATTGCAGAGCGAAGGCTCTTTGAGTTTGAGTAGTGAATGGTTACCAACTAACATTATTACTGATACTTCAGTTGCCGCCACCGCTTCTGGCATTTCCACCGCCTCCGATACAGCTTCAGCCCCATCTGCGTCTGCTACTTCTAAATTGCCTAATGCTATTGCTCCAGCTACTCAAGTTCAAGTTACTGATAACTATACTGTGATCACTATCGGCTTTAAGGCTGCATTAAATTATGCTTTTGTAGCTTCTGACTCTTTAGCCTCAGCTCAAATATTTGAATTCTTACCTGGTGCTTTGACTTTCCCATTTACGGACGACAGTACTGTTGCTGTTAAGCAACTTGTTCCATTCCAAGCTCCCTCCTTGAATTATATTGCAACGGTCGCTGAAGTATACTTTCCAAAGGCATGGCTATCAGCTTTAAACGAATCTATCCAAACTCCGTACTCTATATTCTACTACAACACTGATGCAACTGAAGCTAATTTGGCTGCTCTTATTGATATGAACATTCCAATAATTGGATTAGAATCTGCAGACACTGGTAGCTCTGGCACTACTAGTAGTGGTTCATCATCTAGTAGTTCATCTGGAAATTCAGCGGTTGGGCAAGCTGGTTTGACTGCCTCTACATATGGTTCTTTTGACTCTGTTCAAAATTCAACAATTCCAGCTAATTCTAAACTAGGTGTTGTTGGTAGTGCTTCGGGTGTATCTGCCGCTGCTTATTTCACTGTATTGCTAGTCGGTTACAAAATCTATTCAAAGAAGAAGGGATTAAAATTTACGGACAAAGATGGTTCAGAAATCATTTTACCTATTTCCGACCGTGGTCTAATTGGAGAACATGAACACAACGAGAAAAGAGTTCTTTATAACCCAGAATATCAAGATCCAGCATTATTGAGAAGACAGTCTTATCAATCATTGCATTCTGTAGCGTCATATGGTCTTCTGTTGTCAAAGGATGTCGGTATTGATATATTTGGTCATGATGATGGCGCATCTATAATATCCGATAATTTGACTATTGTTCCTGAGGAACGTGATGATATGTCCACTTTTGAAGACGAAGTTGGATCTATTGTTCCTCATATTTCATCTCCAACTACCCAAGGCTGGTTCTAGGTATTTTTATTTTCTTTTTATTTTCTTAAAATTTTTTTTCAAAATTTACTACTACCCTTACGTTTTTTGATTAATTTTAATTTTTTTACCCGTTCTGATGAGGTTAACCATAATCTTATTTTTTTATTAATGTTTCCTTTATATATGTTTATGATCCTTATGATATATATCCTCTCTTTTATTTGTCTTTCAATATCTTATTACAAGCTTATCTATATCTTTTCTATTCAATATATGCTTATGTTTAAGTGAAATAAAAATTTAATTTTTTTTAGTAATGGTTTTTAATGTTTTGAATGAGGCCGTTTTTTCATGTTCGCACAACTGATGTGAGTAATGTCATCGCTAATAAAATATTTTATATAAAAGAGAATCTACATAAAATTTTTTATGTTAGATTAAAAACTTGAGTATCTTTATTTTTATTTTTTTATATAGCTGTATATATCCTTGAATAAAGAGTGATATAACTGATAAATTATATGAACATGGGTGATAGTGAAAGGCCTTCGAAGAAGATTAAAATTTCTAATGATTCTCTTGCAGAACAGGAAGCAATTGAAGCTGAAGCTAAGATCTTAGCCAACGAAAATGAAGTCAAAGATGAATCATTAGAAGTACATAATAACGGTGAATTTTCAGGTATGATTTCTCGTGAAACTTCTGCAGAACAGGCTGAGGCTTTAGAAAACGGTGAAAAAAATCCGTTTACAGGTATTTCATTTACAAGACAATATCGTGAGATCTTATCTACACGTCGCAACTTACCGGTTCATTCTCAAAGAGATCAGTTTTTGAAAATTTATCACAGCTCTCAAATTATGATCTTCGTGGGTGAAACCGGTAGTGGTAAGACTACCCAGATACCCCAGTTTGTTCTTTATGATGAAATGCCGCATTTAAAGGGATTACAAGTTGCGTGTACTCAACCAAGAAGAGTTGCTGCCATGTCTGTCGCACAAAGAGTCGCAAATGAAATGGATGTGGACATTGGAAATGAAGTAGGATACAATATTAGATTTGAAAACAACACCAGCAATAAAACTATCTTAAAATATATGACTGATGGTATGTTATTGCGTGAAGCCATGGAAGATCATGAATTAAGTAGATACTCATGCATTATTCTTGATGAAGCTCACGAAAGAACATTAGCCACCGATATTTTAATGGGTTTATTGAAACAAGTTGCAGCAAAAAGACCAGATTTAAAGATTATAGTCATGTCTGCTACTTTAGATGCTGAAAAGTTCCAAAAATATTTCAGCGATGCGCCATTATTGGCTGTTCCAGGTAGAACACATCCAGTCGAAATTTATTTCACTCCGGAATTCCAACAAGATTACTTAGATTCCGCAGTTCGTACTGTGTTACAAATACATGCAACTGAACCGGAAGGTGATATTTTGCTATTTTTAACTGGTGAAGAAGAAATTGAAGATACTGTACGTAAATTGACTTTAGAATCAGAATCAATGTTAAGAGAAGATAGCAAGAACTGTGGTCCAATGACAGTTTATGCATTATATGGTTCTTTGCCGCCACATCAACAACAAAAAATTTTTACACCGGCACCTGAACCAATATTTGAAAACGGTCCAAAAGGTAGAAAGGTTATCGTTTCTACTAACATTGCTGAAACTTCTTTGACTATTGATGGTATCGTTTATGTTGTTGATCCGGGGTTTCTGAAGCAGAAAGTTTACAACCCACGTATCAGAGTTGAATCACTTCTTGTTTCTCCAATATCCAAAGCCTCTGCACAACAACGTGCAGGCCGTGCAGGTCGTACTAGGCCAGGTAAATGTTTCCGTTTATATACAGAAGAAGCCTTCAAAAAAGAACTTATCCAGCAATCATACCCTGAAATTCTTAGAACTAATTTATCAAATACGGTGTTAGAATTGAAGAAATTAGGTATTGATGATCTTGTTCATTTTGATTTCATGGATCCACCAGCACCAGAAACCATGATGCGTGCTTTGGAAGAGTTGAACTATTTACAGTGTTTGGATGATAATGGTGCTCTAACAGCGCTAGGTAGATTAGCATCTAATTTCCCATTAGATCCTATGTTGGCTGTTATGTTAATCGGATCTACTAAATTTGGTTGTTCTGAGGAGATTTTAACAATTGTTTCGATGTTGAGTATTCCAAATGTTTTTATCCGTCCTCAAAGTGCTAGAAAAGAGGCTGATGCTGCTAAGGAAGAATTTGCCGATCCATACAGTGATCATGTGACTTTATTAAATGTTTATAATGCCTTTGAAGATAACGGTGCTAATTCCAAATGGTGCAGAGATTACTTCTTATCTTATAGGGCTTTACAATCCGCCAAAAACGTGCGCAGACAATTGAAGAGAATCATGGATATGAACTACATTGATTTGGTATCTGATTTGAATTCTAAGAATAACGAATCTATTCGTAAGGCGTTAGTTTCTGGTTTTTTTATGCAGGCTGCAAAGAAGAAAAGCGGAGCTAAAGGATATTTAACAGTTAAGGATAATCAAGAAGTTTTAATACATCCAAGTACTGCATTGCAACAAGATCCTGAATGGTTGATTTACAATGAATTTGTGTTAACAAGTAAGAATTATTTAAGAACTGTCACTGCCATCAAGCCTGTTTGGTTATTTGAGTTAGCTCCTAAATATTACGATTTGAAAAATTTCCAGAAGGGTGATGTTCGAATGAGCTTAGAAATAACTTATAAGGTGTATAAAGCGAAGAAAGGTAGCAAGAAATAAGAAAAAAAACGGGTGATTGATAGCACCTTTTTCAAGTTATATATCAAAATTAGCATGCTATATTTTATTTTTTAATAAATTCATTTGTAGAAAGCCTTTGGTTTAAAACGAAAAAAATTTTTAATATCAAATGATGATAATGAAAAAAACTAAACTTCTTATTTTTTATACAATAAAAACTATAAAATTGAAAAAAAATAGTCAAATAAATAAATTCAACGTAATGAATACTTGACGTGGTTTATAATACTTTGCCAGCAATAGAATTCTCAGAAATGTGTTGGTCTTCTTTGGAAACATTTCTCAAATGGGCGCCGCCACCAGTAATCTGAGCAAACAAAGCGTTCATTTGTGGGGGGCCCGTTGACGCAGCAACTAATGGTGCAGCAGTTTCACCACCAGTGCTAGAAGGAATGTCGACTGCAAGAGGAGGTGGAGGTGGCGGCGGCGGCGGAGGCGCAGCAGCAAATAAGCCCGAAGGAGCAGCAACATCAATTGGAAGTGGTGGTGCCATTTCTGCTGGAGGAGGAGGTGCCATTTCTGCTGGAGGAAGAGAAACACCCGCTGGAGCAGCAACTATAGATGTGGGCGGAGGCGGAGGGAAAGCAGATGGGGCCGGCATCGGAGGAGGTGGCGGCGGGATGGACTGTGGTTCTTCAAACTTATCAGAAGGAGCTGGAGGAAGAGGTGGTGTAGTGAATTGCTCATTTCCAGTTGCATTCTCATTCTCATCGTCAGATGCAACAGATTCTGGAATAGCAAGACTAGAAGCATCTGATCGAGCATCTTCTTCAACTATTTGAGAAGCGGCATCGCCACGCAGTTCGGCAATAGTTACAGGTGGAGTAGTATCCATTGAAAGGACGCTTTCAGGCGGCGCCATTGTAGTAACAGACGATTGAACTAAAACAGGGGCAACTGGAGGAGTGCCTGAACCGCCAAACAAGACGTTACCAATATGGCTATTCTTTCTAATCGGCAAATCTTCTTCTTCGTCATCATGCTCACTGTTACCACCATCACCCCAGTCATCATCAGAATCCTCATCAGCTTGACGATGCTTTTGACCAATGGCCTTATTAATATCAAATGAAGTAGTATCAGATTTTGGTTGGGATGTTGGTTGAGTTACAGCAAGTTGATTAGTCGGCAATTGAATTAGTGATGCTATGGGTTTCTGAAGTGTTGGCGTTGCTGCCTTTTGCGTTGAAGATGGAGAGACATCTGCAGGTGGAGGAGGACGAAAGAAGGGATTACTGCTGGATGCAGTAGAAACAACAGTGTTTGTAGTAATAGAAGATGTATTATTCTTAGCGAACGGATTATTGTCATGCGCGCCTGGGGCAGAGATAGGCGGAGATGATCTTGAAACTTGAGGAGCTGGAGAATGAGAAGATGGAATGGTAGCAACTGGAGTAGACGAACTAGATCCTGCTTTTAATTGTTTCATTTCTTCTTTTAATTTTCTTAAACGGTCTTCCTTTTCACGTCTCTTACGTTCTTTAATCTCATCAGCAGGATTCAACTTTGGCGCTGGTAGTGTAGCAATTGTAGATGCAGATGCAGCAGCTTCACGTTCACGAGCTTCACGTTCACGAGCTTCACGTTCACGAGCTTCACGTTCTAAGCGCTTTTTCTCAGCGAGAAGAGTATTGTATTCATCATCATCATCCTCGTCTGATGATACATGTTCCTCTTTAGCAGAGACAGGTGTTGGAGAAACAGTCGCTGGAGAAACCACAGGTTCAGAGATAGGGGTTGGAGTAGCAGGAGAGTCTCTTCCACTAGAAGACACAGAAGTAGCAGCAGAGATACTACCATTACCTAAACCAAATTTAGCCAATCTTTCAGCCATTCTCTTAGCTGCTTGCTCCTTGATATAAGCAGCGCGATCTTCAGGAGATTTCATTGCCGGTTTTTTAGGAATAGAAGGAGCAGAAAGAGAAACAGGAATGGGAGAAGTAGAAACAACTGGAGAATTAGATGATTCCAGTAATTTTTCTTGTGGAAGAGAATTTTCTACGGCGGGAGAAGAAGAAGCAGAAGATGATTTCAATTGTTGCACAAAATCTGCCACTATTGGACTGTTGATACCTAAACCATTGACCCACTTTTGGAAACTTACACCGTCCATGATACCATCTTGAGTAAGCTTCAATTTTGATTGAAGAGAAGCCTCCAACTCTTGAACAGTCATTTGAATGTCTTTAATGATCTCCAATTCGTTACTTGATTCTTGTTTAAGACGAGTGATTTCTTTGTTTAACAAATTATCCAAGTCTGGAGTGCTATTCGATGAGGCTGATGTCTTGTTTCTTGTAAGAGCATTAATTCTAGCACGAAGAAGAGCTTTTTTGTCCGAAGGATCAACGACGTTGAAAGAAGCAGCTGGATATTTAGCTTGCAAATCCTGTTTAAAACTATGGATCTTAGCTTGTCTGATTTGTTCATCCGTGAACTTAATTCTCGAGATCAAATCTGGAGTTCTTTGGGTCAAGGAATCAAGTTTATGAATCAAAGCATCACGATTATGCTTAGCAGACGTACTGAAAGAGTTGGCAGAATCCGGTAATTTAGAGATTTCTTGTTGAGCAGACCAAATTTTATTTTTAATGGCTTCAATTGCAAAATCAATTTGTTGTTTTTGTTTATAATTATCCAATTTACGATCGTCATCCTTCGCATCCAAAGCAGCAAGGGTGACTTCTCTTTCATGAATCATTGTCTTCAAATCTGCAATGATTTTTTTGTTATCTCTTTCTTGAGTGGATCCAGAAGAGTAATTTTCATTAATCTGTTTGATGCCAGAGGAAACAGACGGTTTACGATGACGAGCACTAGATGTGTAAAGAACTTCATCATCATTGTTTTTATATCTAGCAGAATTAGATGGTGAGGAACTATTACCGTTGGAACTATTTCTAAGGGACGTTTTTACATCATCAATGATTCTAGAATATTGAGGAACAAGAGATGGTGGTAATCTAACAGGAATAGACAATCCAGCTAATCTATTATAAATCAATTTCATAGCAACAATGAACTCTTCACGGACTAATTTACCACGATTTTGGGAATCTGCCAAAGTCCAAATTTTTTCAAGATCCAGCCTGTTCAACCCAGACTTACTGAAAACTTCAATAGCTTTATCCCCCAGCAAGAAGGAGCTACCAGAAGCATGAGTCTTGAAAATATTCAGAAAGATACGGATTTCCAGTTTAGTGAGAGAACCTTCAGCACCTGCACCAGTTGAATTACTCATCAACATATTGTTACCATTATTATTTAATTGAAACTGTTGAGGTGTTACCATCATGTTTGCATTACTACCGAATTGGTTCTGCATGGCTTGAAGACCAGGTGTTATCAAGCCTGTTTTTTGAGCAACTAAACCAAGTTGACCAACTCCTCCCGTGACTTGAGAGTTGATGAATCCTCCACCAGTAACATTACCTGTCATTTGTGGTACAAAGCTGGTCATTGGAGGAACCCCACCCATCAATTGAGGTTGTTGAAAACCAGTCATTTGAGGCTGTTGGAAACCAGTCATTTGAGGCTGTTGGAAACCAGCCATCGGTGGCATACCACCCCCAGTCATACTGGCAATGAGTTGAGCGCCTGCACTACCAGTCATTTGAGGCTGTTGAAAAGTAGTGTTGAAAGTGTTATTAAAAGCAGCGCCACCAGTTTTTTGAGCTGCAATCATTGAAGCAAATGAGTTTGAACCTGCAGTATTTTTTGATTCTTCAGGATCAGGAACAGAAAAGGAGATTTTATCAACATAATCGGTAACTTCATTTTTGATTCTTGGAGGCAAAACTAATGGCAATTTATCACCATGAAGAACAACATTACACAAATGTAATGCTAAAACAAATTCCGGGAACAATAACGAACCCAGGACTGAAGTATCAGCTAAAGACCAAATTTGAGATAAAATTTCAGGAGAAAGTTTGGATTTCAAAAGAATCTTTCTAGCTGCATCTGCATTGATTGCACGTTCACCTTTAGGAACACTTTTGAGAAACAATTTTTCGTATTTTTGTTGTTGTTCAAGAGTAACAAATGATAAGCGAACATTGGGAAGCTTAAGTTGAGTGTTAACGGGGTTAGATGCGATCCCTGTAGGCTGTGCTACAAGGAAAGTATCATTGTAAGCAGCAAACCCGGTAGGTTGAGCGGTCAATTGTTGTTGTTGTTGAGGATGAGATTGAGCGTTAAACGAAGTGAAATATGAAGGTTGAGAAGCCATCTGGGTGTTGAATGAAGTAAATCCTGTAGGTTGAGTAGCCATCTGAGGTGGCTGATTATTAAATGAGGTGAATCCTGTAGGTTGAGATGTCATTTGAGGTTGCTGAGCATTAAATGAGGTGAATCCTGTAGGTTGAGATGTCATTTGAGGTTGCTGAGCATTGAATGAGGTGAATCCCGTAGGTTGAGACGTCATTTGAGGCTGTTGAGCATTGAATGAGGTGAATCCTGTAGGTTGAGATGTCATTTGAGGCTGTTGAGCATTAAATGAGGTAAATCCAGTAGGTTGAGAGGCCATTGGTTGTTGTTGCGGGTACGAAGAGCTAGGAGCCGGGGTTTGAAAACCAAAACCGGTAGGTTGACTAGTCAATTGCTGAGGAAAAGATGATTGGGGAAGAGCAGAATTTTGGAATCCATAGCCAGTAGGTTGGCCAGCCATTGGCTGTTGCTGAGGAACAGAGGACTGGTTTTGGTACAACTGTTGTTGATTGAAGAAATTGTTGTTATACATTTTCACCTAGTTTTATTCCTAATGGTTTATCCGAATATATTGCTGTTCTATTTTTTTTTATTTTTTTGTAACTTTTTTATATGTATTTATGTCTATGCTTCGAGTAACAAGCAGGATTCAAGTAATAATTAGCTAGCTATTGAAAGTATCAATAGAACCAGACCAAATTGACAGGAAGTAATGAACGTGTGTATGTTCCGCTTTGTGAATGGAAGAAAGATAAGAGAGGAAAGGGCACACTCGAAAACAATTATCAAGAAGAAAGGACAATAATAATCAAGGGTACGATGCTCTTTTATTTAAGCTATTCAATTCGATAAACAAAAGCCAGGATATTGAAGCAATATGCTGATAAAACACTGGATTTAGTTGAATGATTTAGTAAAAAAGTATATAAAAAGAGAACATCATATATCATCAAATATGATCACACTTACTAGATTTATTTAATTTTAATATTTGTTCTTTTCTTTTTTTTTTCCACCAAATCATTCACCAGGCTAGCAGTAAAAGCCACCACTAGCAAAAAATTTCTTCTTGAATGATATGTATTACCTATATGAAAATACACGAGCATCCGTTAAACGGCACGCATCCAAATTTACTCGTCTGCTGATTGATTGAAAATTGTTTTTTTTTATTTCATTTTCTATTGAGTTGCCACTTATAAATTTGCAAATTTATATCTGAAGGGTTGCGAGCACTGCAGATGGGCAAAAAGATTTAACTTCTGAGCAGTTTTATCAATGAATTATTTAATATATATTCAAACACTGATTGAGAAGGTTTATTGTTCAAATTCAATTCTTCTATACTACGAAATACGTTTTTTTGTTTTTATTGTCTGGCGCCAGGATTCAGAATAGAGTAAATACAGTACAATATTCTGCCTTAATATAGACGGGACCAAATAATTAAAAAATAAAATGGGTGCAAGGTATGTATTCCAGTGATTACCAAGGTATTTCCGATGTTTAAATATATCAAGTACTAACCGAAATGTATTTTTTTTCTTTTTCTTTTTTTTTTGCTATTTTACAGTTGTCGTGATCAAAAGAAAGCATTAGCAATCTGTCTTCAGCGATCTCCGTGTGTGTTGATTCACCGTAACAAGCCAAAAGACTGTCTTACTGATCCTGAATTGAAAAACGAATTGCCTGAGCTTTGTCAGGATTTGTTCCGTAGTTTTTTCGAATGCAAAGCCGGAGCCGTTGATAGATCCAAGAGATTTAGGGGAAATGGTGCACTTTCAACCGGGAAATATGATGAAACCTATGATAAACTTTCGCATGGAGAAGTGGATCCTTTAGAAGAATACAGAAAGTTGAAGGAGTTGGACAAATATCATAGCACGAAATAGGTTACTTGATTTGTTTCTCAATATTTTTTCTTTCTTTTGTTTTGGGGACAGGGGATGAGAAAAAAGAAAAAGAAACGGAATATGAGCTTGTAGAAGTTCATGTTTTTTTTTGAGAGTAACGAGGACACAGCAAAAGATTTGATTTTTACAAGACAGAATAGTCAATTGCAAAACGGATGACAGAATCGCAGAGGACGAAAAACCTATGCTTGGTTAATCAGTTGCTTTGAGGATGAAATTGGATGAACAATAGGCGTTTCATTTTGTAAATATTCCCAATGGTAGGTCATCCGAGTGAGGCACCTGATAAGCTAGTTGTCAAATAAATGAATATGTTAATAAAAGATTTTCCTGGTCTGTTGTGTCTCGGTTGTGTATCGGACAAAAAAAAATACGTACTGAGAATATTTGAAGTGGCTTCGATCTCTGTGAGCCATTAGTCATGCCATGTTTATTGCAGATGTTGGAAAGCAGATATCTCGTGAGATATGATATTAAGAAGTTAGCAGAAAAATCGGATGTTATGTTCCGGAAAATGCTCCTCGGCGATTTTGCGAATACATCGGACAACCATGCAACATTCGTTCATTATATATATAGAATAGCACATATTGTATAGTGACGCACTGAGCAAGATTCACCTATTAAGCAAAAATTGTAAATCAACAAGCGACGAGCCATTCTTACGGATGGCTCGGAAAACGGGGTAAACGGGGTTCATGGTGCACATTGCGAAAAGCAAAAGAAAAAAAAAAAAGTTGAACAAGAAGTTCCTGAGATACAGGTTAGGCATAAGATAACCTCAAAAAAAAAAAAGGCAGCAGCTAGTAAAGTGACCACTGGCCAAATACCAAAGAGTCTTTGGAGGCTTTCAGAATAATGAAATCAATAACAATCAGTACGTAACACAGAAATACCTGCAATGTAAATAACCACGGTTGGCTTGACAACTGGCCAATCAAATGACAGAATTACACGTCAAGTGAGGCATAGTATTAATTATGCAGAAACGTGTAGAAAAATAACCAACCAGATAGCCCAATGCAAGCCACCCAGCTGGTTGCCATGGGATACACTCATCTACTATTTCAAGATGAAAAAACCAGTCACATTACACTTGTTTTAAGACTATTTTTAGGCAGTTGCACCCGTGTGGCTTCTTCTCCCTCTTGAAAACAAGAGTGAAACGAAAAAAGACGCCAACAATACGTGAATATATTATACTGAATTAAATTATTAAACTATATTAACTATTACTAATTTTTTTTTTCTTTTCTTGTTTTTTGCAAAGCAAAAAAGGAGGTGGCAACTGAACACCTGGGAATAGCCCAAGACCTAACAACTATATGAAACTGCTGGAAATTCAAAAGCACAGCCGTCAGAAATTTAGTTGCACATTCACCTCACTAACACATGGAGATGTTCACAATTAATCATTCTTGTACTTGAACACAACATACAAAGCGTGAAGAATAGCTGGGAACCAGATGAAACAACACAAGATCAAGTTAATCCAGAATGGAGAGGTGGCACCTTCTTTGATGTAAACAGCGACTGGTGGTAAAAGGATGGCAATTATGACATCAATGCATATGTTGGAATCGGCCATGTTGGATGGAGTGGAGGGTAGTTATTAACAATATTAGAATCAATTAATTGGATAGCACAAAAAAGAAACAAACAAACACTAAGATGAATGTGAACCAAAATCGAAATGGAGCAGGGAAAGAGGAAGGATGTGACTGAGTATTTATACGGGTTATTGTTGAGGATAATAAATAAATAAAGTACGTGAATTAGATTTCTTTGCTGTATTTACCATATGTATACACATTGAGTGATAAGCCAGGTAAAATTGGCACTGGGATTCTGTTTGAGTGTTAATTTGTTTGCGCAATCAACGAATTCACGCACTACAGAGACAGAATGGGTAACACGGCCAACCAACCAGCTGGGCTATTTTTTTTGTTTTATTTTTTCTTTTGTGCGGGCAAGCCTGCGTCTGTTAAGTTCCTACACAAAAAATAACTAGAACCAGTATGCAACGGCCTGCGGAATGACGTGGAATGATGTGCACATGGGTAGTATCATATGACCAAAAGGAACAGCAGAGATGCGTTTGAGCGTAGTAGCGATGGCGCCGTAAGAACGAGAATAAACAGATAATTTCAAGATCAGATTCTGCAAAACTATTATATCTGGTTATTTCTTTTTTATCCTATATGCGTAATGAAAAAAATAAAAAAATAAAAAAAAAAGAAAAAAAATTCTTGTATGCCGCCCCGTTTTACTATGATGTCTCCAACGGTGGGGGATCCTCAACCAAATTTTTTTTTTTTTTTAAAAATTTATATTTAGTCAGTTATTTCATGCTACCGAATATAAATCATCTTCTGTCTATTTTCCAAAACCGTCTGTCTTCAAACGCTGACTAAGAAAAACACTCAGAAAGATACAAGCACATATAGACGAAAAAAAGTAACTCACATTTTTTAAAAAAAAAGAAATTCTACTCACACACCTGAAAAGATCAAACTAAATTGTGAAAGAAATTTTTACCAGTATACTCATTTCATTTTCTTTACCATCTTGAAACTTAACAATACTCAATACTATTCTATCCGTTAGACTTCCAGTATTGTTTATACATATTCGTTACCTACCATCCACTACTATATTTCTTCAGATCTGTCTTCATATTCCGTCTGTTGCTGCTGGAAAGCCCTTTATCTGTAGAGAACTTCCTTTCCCCTTCCGTTGACCATCTTCACATATTCCTTTTTTACTTAAATACACATTAACCTGCAAATATAAATACATTTATCCAGATAGACATACACATATATATAGATATACCTATATCTATATCTATATTATCACTATTGAATCATACAGATATCAGCTAGAGACAAACCTCTTTTGCATGAACATTCCCACGCCGATACCCACACCAATGACAATAAAGGGCAGACCTGCACCTACAACGACCTCACCAATGGCCGACAACAGTTGCAAAAAGATAAAGGTAGATTCACCTCTGTCCAACAGTTCCTCCTCCACTCCCTTATCAAGCCTGCACGGTAGCAACAACAACACCACGGTTTATAAAAGGTGGACGGTTCCTATGACTAACGAACTCAGCAGACTTCTTCTCAAATATAAAAGTCATAGAATAGACTCCTCCAACAGTTTTACAAACACGGGGTTTCGCGAAATTCAAGCAGAGCTCAAGGAGTCATTTGCCGACCAATATGAGATAAACAAATTTGAAATTAAGAAAATGCGGGAAAAACTCAAGCAGATCAACAATGAGGTTTTGGGCTTCAAGAAATTTTTGACCTCTGAACCAGATATTAAATGGTGTATAGCCGAAGGAAAACTTTATCTCAAGGACATGTCAAAATTGGATACTTTGAAAAAAAATGCATCATCAAGTGTTTACCCTGGACTACTGTGGAATTCAATACGAAGATACTTGGCTGGTGGTTGCCATTACATATATCTTCACTCCACCCATTTTTTTATAGATAACAGAAAAGATGCAACTGATGGATCTATTTCCTTGGTGGATTTATTCGGCGATTTATCTTTGAATAAAGCATTTAGACCAGCCCTGCTAGAGACAATCCTTACAATCATCCAAGAATTGGTCCAAAGTGATGATTATAATACAGACAATGATGATATTATTTCTGAAAATATAGGCATCTTTAACAATAACAATTCATTATCTGATTCAGTGACCGTCACTTCCATCTCCACCAAAACAATAAATGGCACTTCATCCAAAGTTAAACGCCACAAGAATTCCTCATCTTCATCATCTCCTACCTCAAAAAGACAAAAGAAACAAGCGGAAGTACCCACGCACCCAAATGACAATGAGATCTTAATCCAGCCTCATCAATACTATCCAAACTACTATATTAATAGTAACAGCAATAACCAATTTGATTCCTTTTATCCTAATTCAGCAGTAAAAAACAGCGCATCTCCAAATCTTCGAAACTTGTTACACAACAATGCAGACACACAACAACAACTGCTGAATTCCCCTACTTCTTCTCCATCACATAGTCATAATCCAGGTCAGCATGCCATAGAAAAAAATTCTGTCCCCACACATACAAACAAGAAAAGTTCTTTCAGTATGCTTGCTGCAGTTCTCAACAAGCCACTTACTTCCACTACCGTCAATATATCAACAGGAAATAATATCGGCAATATAAGTAACAGCAGATCTTCATCTACTTCTTCTACCACATCTACATCAAGCTCTACCAATAGTACACATAATAGTAGGTCAGGCTCGTCTTCATCAGCGGTTCGTCTCGGTCCGGCGATGAATACTGCAAATAACACCATATCAAATGGCGTTAGTGGCGCAGTAGCAGTAGCAGGAGCAGTAGCAGGAGCAGTGACAGCAACAGCAATTATCGGTGTACCGGGAAGTGTCAACATGAATATAGTGTCCCCATTCAACCCAGGTAATATTCCTAACTTGTATGATCCTTTTAGTTCCCGTTCACTTCGAGGCTCCCTAAATTCTCAACCATCCGCCTCGCAACCGCAACCGCAACAACAACAATCATCATCTTCATCATCATCACATGGACATCTTCAACACCATCGTAACTCACTGGCCACCACAAGTTCTCGTCGTTCTTTAACTTTCCTTGATTCTTTATGGAATTTTCAAAGTAGTGGATCAGGATCTGGTAGTGGAGGCTCAGGTAGCGGTGGCTCGGGCAGTGGTGGTATTGGGATAGGTAGTGGTGGCAGTTTCTTCTTACCGAACCCTAATCATCTGTATGCGGCCTCTCCTCCGATAGCTGCTGCTGGTAATAACGGAAGCCTCTCTGGTATAGGTGGCTCCATGATTACTAGTAACCCATTAAACATTGCTTCACCCCCTTTAAATTCGACTACTGTGGAAAACAACAATATTAATGGTAGCAACAAAGGAAGTGTTGTCTCTACCTCGGGATCATCCTCTTCAGTGACCCCAAGAAACTCGACGGTATCTTCATCTTCATCACAACAACAGCAACTCGCTACTACATCTACCTCCTCTGCTGTTGCCATAAACAACAACAGTAATGGAAGTATAAGTGGTGCATCCAGTCATAGAAGTAATAGCAACCCTGATCTCCTTCTTTTACCCGATCCTTCATCTTCGTCGGTGACATCTTCTCCTCATCACCATCATCATCATGGTCATAATCTTCTCCATCACCATCTTGTTTCCTCATCATCTGCTTCTACATCTGCTATATCTGGTGGCAATGCTCCTGTCCTGAAACCTGGACGTGTAACTGGTGTTCCTGCTGTCGCGGCTGTAATAGCTACTGGTTCTGATCTCAAACGTGCATCGTCACCTTCTATTCTTCCTCCTCTTGCATCCGCATCATCATCTTCCTTAAAAGCTGTCGCTACCTCAAATAGTAACGTTCTGAGAAGTACTACCATCAATGCTAATTCGCGCAGTCACAATAATGTTCATAAATCTCGTTCCCATTCTCATAATCACCATAATCGTCCAAATAATACTTCTTCTGCTGGAAGCACTTCTCCTGCATCTCGTAGTTCCTCACTGAATTTTCATAAAACGAATGAAACTTCCACTACTACCACAACAGCCAATTCAACAAGTACAGCTTGCTCCAACGTAAGTTATACAGGAAAGTTTACCTCAACGGACCCCACAGAGATCCAGAATCATAATGATGATGTCACCATTGCAGCATCCACTTTGAATGATATTTCTACAGCTTCAAGAACGCCTTCTTTAACAGGCTCAAGTAGTGACAAGCCAGATACTCTTAACAATGCTAGCACAACCTTGATTAGTAACGGTTCCAGTGGAAATAGCAATGTGCCAACGGCTATTGCACATGCTTTGGGAAATACATCTGGTCCAGTAAACACATTTAATGGTGTTCCATTACATTTTATCTCACCATTTTCAAACAATGTCAAGGATGGCGATTCAAATATTACAAGTAACGGTGCCGGCGTTACCACTCTGCATCATCTGAATTCTCGTAATCATCATAATGGGATTGTAAACATACACGAACCTGGTTCCAAGCTTCCTGTATCCCCTACAGCGGCTGGTCAAAATGATGAAAACGCAGCTACATCTACCGAAATTCTTGGTGGTGCAAACAATAGAGAAATGAACAGTTTACTTGTTGTCTTATATAACAGAAGAAGAAACATTGAAGAGGCTAATGATTACTTGAGAAAGCTAAGAAGTTTAGGAATTATTAATAGCAAGACATTCATTGAACTTGGTGAAATCATTAGTACTAATGATTCATTGTTGTACTATATTATTAATAAAGATATTGTGTTTGAAGAAAAAGTTAATTTTATTAAGGATTTGGTTCTCAATCAATAAGTAAAAATAATGAATGAATGAACTATTTGTGTATATTATTTGCATCTTTGTATTTTCAAGTATGTCGTGTTTTCTTATGTTTTATTCTATCTTAATGATGTTGTATTTTTGTGTTTTTTTTTTATTGATTCGTGTCTTATATTTTAATTTTCTGTTCACTTGTTGCATAGTTGTTGCTTGTTCGTTCATTCATTATTTTTTTATGCTTATCACTAATCTCACATTCACTTATTTTTTTATGTATTATTTAGATAAACTTAAGTGTATTTTTAATTTGGGTAATAATTATGTATCACCATGATGTAGCCAGCACGATAAAATAGAGCATTTATTTTATCAATTTTCTCATGTTGAAATTTCGATCTTTTTTTTTACTTGCAAACTTTAAGTTTGGATGCATGATTTTACAGACCAGCAATCAATCTCTAATAGCTATAGGTGCAAATATAAACATCAACATTTAACCTTCACATATCGATTTTTTTACATAAATGGTAATAGATAAGTTTGGTCTTATTATTAAGATTAAAATAAATATCAATGACATCTGATCTAGATTCATTTCTCCTAAATAGATCGATTAACCGCTGCAAGAATAGACATGTGAATTGCATACTTGATCAAAAACAACGTTCTTCGTCGTCTCTATACTTTGAAGCCCTTTGCTTTTCTAATTTGAAATGTTTCAATACATTTCCAATAGACACAGCGGTTAAAACATTGAAAATGATGCCTGATAAATCACCATTGGTACAATCAACGATTTCTCTTCTAGAATATTACAGAAACAATCATGAGTTTCCCGTGATTCAACGCGAAGATGATTTAAATGAAATTAGACAATACACTACAATAAATGCAATTAATTCAGTTGCGTTGGATCCAATAAGCAATGATTACTTGTTAACGGGATCAAATAATGGGAAGATTCGAGTATTTAGTACTGCAAATGCTGAACTTGTCGCTAACATTTCATCTTCAATAGGATCTACGCTCGATCCATTCTGTAAAGATGATAGTTTTAATGGTCATAACTTTGCAGTCTCGATAGTGAAATGGTGGCCATTTGATACCGGGATGTTTCTTAGTGGTCTGTATGATAAATCTATCAAGGTATGGGATACTGAGTCTCTTAAGGTAATCCACACTATTCAGAATGATAAAATCATTCCAAGGGATTCTGATCTTGAAATGTTGGAAAATTTTAATACCAATAACTCAAACAGCTTTGAATCAAAATTTGGTCATATTTATAGTATGGCGTTTTCTCCGGTGCTTCAGCATGGATTGTTAGCTATTGGGTCTCAAGGTGCAGATTATTTGAAACTTTACGATATTAGAACGATGTCACCCGCAAGTTATTTATTTGAAGCAAAGGCTAAGAACATGCTAGCAACAGGGAACAATTCTTGCAGTGCATTTTTGAAAGGAGTTGGTAGTATGGTGCTGGTCACCTGGCATCCAACATCTGAAAATATTATTTGCAGTGGGTCAAGCACAGGTATGATCAAAGTTTGGGATATAAGAAAAAATAGTTCATTTTTATATTCTTTGGATTCTGGATTTTTGGAAAAACAAAAAAGTGAAATAACTAAAAAGAGATCTTTGATGGCTGATAGTTTGAGGAATATTGATGTGTGCCATACTTCTGCTGTTAATGGAATATGTTGGAATGGGCCTTCCATGTTGGTCAGTGTAGGGATGGATAATATTATCAAATATTGGAATTTAAAAGATAAAACATACTCTGTTATTCTTAATGGTAATTCAACAAAAATTTCTAAAAAGAAAAGAAAATTGTTTAATAATCTTAAAGAAGTGAAACAGCAAGCTCCTTCTCTAGTGTTCAGTAATAGCGTCATGAGAAATGTTAATCCCATAATGATTGACCTGCCATCTTATATTACAAGCGGTACGGAATACTCCGCTGGAAACAGTTCAACAGGTTACATGAATTATTTTACAAGCAATTCTTTTTTTACCTACAAATTATCGAAAAATGATGTTTCAGACACTCTGTTTTTCAAATATTATCAAAATGATGAAGGCTCCGCGAAATATACATCCATGGATCTTACACCCAAACAATCAACCAAAATACGATATTATTTTGGTACAGCTAAAGGAAACATTGATACTTGGGGACCAATAAAGAATGATATTATAGATCCTCAGCTATATATTTCATAATTATGAATTTATAAAAAATTGGCAAATTCAACTTCAATCTCATAGGTATTTACAGGTGATCAGCGTCACATTTATTTTCTTTTAATTTTCATTGCTGATCCTCAACATCACTTCAAACAATCATCTTGTTAAATATTCTGTGTAAAATGAAGGAGATGTGAATGAATCACAGTTAGGTGGCTAATTAATAATCACGACAAACAAATGATTCGTTTAGAATGATAAATGATTAGTAATCAACGATCTATCAATCACAAGTTTGAAAATAATAGAATATATTGATCACAACTCGACAAGCACATTGTTTCAACCATTAGTTTTTTTTTTTTCTATAACAAATTTATTCTTGATTCCAATTCTTAGCACTAACTTTTGATATTATTCGAATACCTCAAATGCAAACACTTTCTTAATTATCTCAATTCTGCTGTTTTAATTTCTTTTTCGGATTATGTTTTTCCTTAAGCATCATAGTAATACTTCTTTTTGTTGTTAACTTATTCTTTGAAGTAATCTACATTTATTTTGCATATATAAGAAGATAATATAGTGCTAGTTGACTTTCTTCTATGAATTATGAAAATATATTCACTATTGTTGCAGAAATATTCTAGCAACTTTATGTTATTTTCGTTCTTTTTATCATAGTACTTTCGATTTTACCAATGATTTAATCTAATCTTTCAGAATTGGCTCTCTAATACATTTTTCAAAAGATATAGTTTTTCTGACTACTCATATTAATACTACCTTTAAATTTTAAAGTAGTTGGCATTAATCAGCAAACCGTGGGATTCTAGGAAATGGAAAGATTTTTATATAGCATAATTTAAATCGCATAATAATGTACATGAAATTAGTAAGCTGTAATTCAGCATGCGCCCTAATTAAGCATACCAAAAAAGTATATACTCTTCTCCCAAACGTTATATTATCTAATCATGCTAGAGTCTTTATACGTAAACTTCACATTGCCAGTGCTCGTCTTAAGCTATAAGTACTCTTTAACAAACTGCTACACATTTTCTCGGTTGGAACAAGTTAGTCTATTGCAACTCAAAGATCGAAGTCTAAACATGTTGTTTGAATTTATCAACTTCCGAAGAAAAAATAATTAGTGTTATTACGTAAATAATATATTCACGAGAAAAATTATTATTAAAGATATTTGGTTTCTACAAGCCCTTGTGTAGTATTAGTCATATTTGATGAAGAATAAACTTCTCCATTAGTCAACTTCTCTCTTTGGATTACCAAATCATTAATGATTTCTGATTTAATATCCGAATGATGCTTTAATTCAATTAACAATTCTTCAACTATACGGAGTTTTAATTGATTATATTTGAAATTTTTGGAAATCGCTACAGCTTGTAAATCTGATATATCCACATCATCATCCAAAAGATATTCATGAATCAAAGCGTTCAACTTATAAATCAAATATTTCAATTGATACTTCGAAAGTTCACCAGTTAACAATAATGCATTTTCTAAAGTCAAATTATTTCTAATATTTGTATATGTTAAAATTTTCTCTTTAGTTAAGTAAGCAAAAATTTTATCATCTTGAATAAAATTGCATAACACATCAAAATATTTCTTATTAGATATTTGGAAATCAGCTAAATAACTATTATCAAGTATTTGGAATGTATGAAAATATTTAGGATTAATACACGTCAATAGACTCATAGTAACTGAATCATATAAATTCTTAAACAATTCAATAGGAAGCATATTGCTGTGAACAAAAAATTCATAATGCTCAAAGGAAATGGTATGAAAAAATAAAAAAAACTCGTTTATGGACAAGCTTTTGAAATCATCGTTTTCTTTTAAGGACATAAAACAATTAGAAATGATTTCAATATCTTTCTTAAAAATATCAAGGATTTTGCTATTTGATGGATTTTTCGCCACAATATCCAAGAATTCCAAATATTTATTCAAGTAGAAATAATAGTCGATACCCGGATTAGATTCTTGAAAAAGATGTGGAAGATCTTTAATATTTTCTAAATGAACTTTGCCATCACGTATGATCATGCTTAAAATATCAAGAACTCTTAACTGCAAAGTAAGGCTCAACTGATTATCAACATAACAGTGATTACTCAAATAACTAAGGTATTTATTCTGAAAATATACATCAACAAGATCCCTTTCGTTAGATAACGCAAGCAAATGTTTGAAAAAAGAATCGATTAAATTAATAACAGACAATGGCATATTTATATCAATATAACTTGAAAAAATAAGATCAATTATTCTGCGATCTAATCCAACTAAATCTTCTCTTTGTGTCGTCTTTGATAAAACATCAAAAGGAATATTTTGAATTTCAGCAAGAGGAGAACCCACACACAGTTTGAAAATTTCAAAGAAAGAATTGTCACTGGAAATCTCATTATGTGATGCATCATTGAAAAATGATACAATATCCGAGAAGTTCAATCTTAATAGAATATTGGACAATAAACCAATTAAAGGCTCATAATTTTGGCAATCAAATAAATTCTTGCTGGAAACAATAGCAAATAGAAGTTTAACAATATTAGTAAGCTCACCATTTTTATCTTCAATACTGATTCTGGTAAGTTTAAGTTGATAGTCATCTAATACCTTGCTATCCACAATCACCTCCAGACTTGATTCACATAACGACTTATAAATATCTAATAAATGATTTGTAATCAAAGTTGATGACATTATAAAAAACTATATCCTGACTTTTTTTGGTTATTAAATGCATTAATCAATGAGTTGACTAAAATAGAAAATTGGTGGGAGATAGATTGAAGAAGTTAGTTGCTTCAAATATTGTTCAAATTAATATTTTGGCATGTTCATTTAGCAAATGACAAGACAAAATTAACAATATTATTACGCGTGTTCAAAACCATTTTTTTGAGATAAACCTTTTTACTTAATTAGAAAAGACATTCATTTGCGTGGATGGTTTAGTGGTAAAATTCAACTTTGCCATAGTTGAGCCCCGGGTTCGATTCCCGGTCTACGCATTTTTTTTGTTCTGTTACTGCTTTAATAGACGAACTACTGGAAACCCTTCATTAAAATCACATGAACGATTCAATTATATCTTGAATTTTCGTTTTATCGATTCTTATAATTGGAACTGAAATAAATTTAATTTATGAGTTTATATAAGTAATTTTATTAAGTATTATGTAATGAAGTAATTAAAAAAAGATTAAATTAAACTATGGTGAAGAAATTTTTTATTTTTGTGAAAGATGAAAATTTTAGTAGATATCTTTATAGTTGTGAGAAACATTATCCCAGTGTTTGAAGAAGCCATAGAAGAATTTAACACTGATACCAACATCCTTGGAACCAACGGCGGCTCTGATACTATGCATGGACCATTGAGCAATACCTAAATCTATGGTTCTAGCGCCAGTGCTGGCAGAAATATGTGGTCCTATAGTAGAACCAGATCTAGAATCATTTCTGATGTGAAACACTTGCAACGTGTCTCCATTTAATCTAGCAATATCTTCAATCATAGCACGACCAATGACATCAGTTGCAAAAGAAGCCTCATCAAATGCAATGGTCATACCGGTGTTCAACAATGGTCTGTGTTTTTCTAAGTAGACATCAGTGAAGTTTGGATTGAAAGCATGGTTAACATCAGAAGATAATACAAAACTGTTAGCATAAGAAACTTTGATGTATGATTCTAAGGAAAGATGCTTTTTGTCAGTGATATAGTTATCGATAACTCTTTCAATGACAGATTCGGATAACCCACCCTTAGCACCTTGTCTACTATTTGAACCAATTTCTTCATTATCATATAAAGTGACAACGGAAAATTCATTATCACGAATCTTGTAGTCGTTGCATTTTAAGTATTGCAAAAAACCACAAATGGCGGTAAAAGAACAGATTCTGTCATCGACTCTTGGAGCAAAAAGGAAATCTTTCTTAATACCACCAATATTACCCTTTTGACCATCGTAAAGATCCAAATCTAATTGAACAAGATCCTTGACATCAACTTCAGCTAATTCAGCAATGAACCTTAATAAAGTGATAGAATGAACTTTGGACAACGGACATTTCTTTTCATCTGGAGTCAATTTTTCATCTTCTTTTGTGCTTCCAAAACCAATGACCGGAACAGCTCTGGTTTCCTTATTCAAGTTACTAGAAAAATCTTGACCAAAATGTGGCGCTAATGATGGTATTCTAGCAATTGGGTATTCGGATTGAACTAACTTCGTGTAAACTTTACCAGATTCAGAGTCTCTGATCAAGACATTACCTCCAATGTATAAATCTCTGTCCCACCACTGTTCTGAAAGAGCACCAGAGTAAGGAGCAACCCCTAATAATTCGAAACCTTCAACTTTTTCCTTCTTAGAGTTTGGTTTCAACTTCGTGGTCAAAACATCGATATGACCACCAACAATGCCAACACCATCTTCCGGGGTCCAGTGTTCACCTATAGCAAAACAGGACAAACTGGTGCTGTTTCTAGTTGTGTAGTACAAGCCAGACTTCAAAGGATAATCCCATGGTTGCAATTCAGACAAGTAAGTAAAACCGTGTTCTTCCAATAAGTTAGAAACATAATCTACAACATGATAGATGGTCGGGTTTTCAAAAGTGAAATCGATATATTCCTGGGCATAGAAGTTGTAGTAAGAATCACTGGAATCGTCTGTTGGGATACGGCTCAATGAAAAGCTTTCGGATTCGTAGGATTCGCTGTCTAAAGTAGAGATACTAGCAACATCGTCAAAATCATTTCTGGCTGTCTTGTTAGCGGCGCTTCTTTGAGAGACCGACTTTGAGTTGTAGTTTGGCAAGGTGCTATTCTTTGATCTTCTGCTTCTAGAACCATCCTTGACATCTAGCATCGAGTTGGAGACTTTTTGAAGTTCTTCAAGAGCTTCTTTTAATTGTTTTAATTTGTAAACATCTGCTTGAGACATTGTTGTTGATAATTCTTTGCGGTGTGTGTTGCAGCGTAAGAGAGTAACAAATGTCAGTTGTGGAAGAATGCGAAGATGACAAGAGTTGTAAACGATGGATTGGAGAAGTAATATTTCTTCGAAATAGAAAATAAAATTGAAACCAAAACAAAAATCAAAACTGATGGGGAAAAAAAGATATTGAATGAAAAACTTGTGAAAAAACTGCAAACGATACGACTGATACGGAGAAGGCTGGTTGCTTCTTTCAGTAACTTCATATGCTGAAACGCAGAAACTTGAAATAGTTTAGCGACCTAAAGCCTAAAAATACTATGGAATTTTAAAATAACGTCGCGTGCGTCTATTTAGTGCGTAAAATTGGAATTTCTCCACTGGCGTATCAGAATATTTCCGTATACACTATCTCTCCGAGACGGCAGACAGCAAGATTACGTTGTGTTTACTATGTTGTGTTTTATAGGGTTACGGGTCTAGAAAATCATCCCGCTCCGTCGGCTTTACCAAAAATTTACATGTCCTATACGTACGTGCATTACGTGGTCGGACGTTTTCAAGTAGAAACTAAAACACGCAAAAAAAAATTAGAAAAAATAAGCGTTTTGCAACCATTACTTCATCCGAATATGTATATCTAGCTGGTTACCACAAAGCGTTCGTGCTATGTTTTTACGACCTTACATGTGAAATATTCACAATCTAACCGTTAGATTTTGGGAAGTGTATACAAAAGATACTGTGAATTCATGGACGAGATGCTTTTTCAAACAGTTCAGACTTTAGTATGTCAGTTATACCTTACAAAGAACTGTGACGTGCATCAATTGCAAACAAAAGCAGCGGACGTTCGCCTAATTTGACAGGAAGTAGTTCGATCTCTGACAAGTATGCGTCGATATGCATGTGGTGCATCGCCAATTCCAATTTTGGCCTTGTGAAACCAAAAAGATGAATGTGAAACCATACACATACAAATAGGTCCACTGGCACATGTATGCTACCTTAACCATTTTTTTTGCTAAAATCGACAGGAATATTTCTATAAATAATGGGCAATATCTTCTAGGATAATAATAGTGATGCTAAAATTAAACCCTTTAATCTCGATTCCAGTTTCTCCTTTTTTCTTGCTCAGATACTCGTGCATTTAGTATAAAGTTTTCAAGAACAAATCACACCGTATCCATCAAGCGAACAGCAAATACTCAACAACTATTATATTATTATGTTGCAAACGATTTTAGCTACTCTTTGTTTGGCCGCTGTTATAAGCGCCGACACTGCCTATTCGTACACATCCAGTGAAAACAACCTTATTTTATCTCCGATTATTTTGGGTTACACTTTTGTTGGTATGCAAAGCTATGACTTGAAGACACTCGCTCAACAGCAACACGACAGAATCTTCAATTCTCTTTGGAACGGTTCTACTTTCGTCAACGGGAAGCCTTGTGGTCAAACCGGTAAATTTAACGTGTGGGATTGGTCCGTTGAAATGCAGGCCATTGTGGATGCATATGTTATCACAAAAAACGATTCAATGGCTTCCCAGTTAGATCTGGTGTACAAAGGCATGGAAGAATTTTACGATTCATCTATGAATGCATACCATGTTACTCCAGATCTCAGTGGTAGTGATATTGATTATGACGATAATGCTCAAATTGCCTCTGCTTTCATTACTGCTTATGATGCCACAAAGAACCAACAATACTACACCCGAGGTCAAGCCGTTGTCAAATTTTTAATGGATGGTTGGAACAAACAATATGGTGGTGTCACCTGGTCATATAATCATTCTTATATCGCCACTATTTCTACTACTGAAGCTGCTTTGGCCGCCCTTAGAATGTATAACGCAGGTGATAAACAGCAAACATATATTACTTTTGCTGAAAATTGCTTAGATTTCTTGTTTAAAAGCATGTGGGATACTGCTGATCAATTATTCTACGACGGCTTTGGAAGCCTTGACTCGAAGGATACAGACCACTTTAGTTATCATGAAGGTACTGCTCTTTCGTTAGCATCCATGCTTTACAACATGACTAACAACCAGCTGTACTTGTCCAACGCTAAAACATTGCTATCTGCTTCTATTAACAGAAATTTGGGTTTATACAACCGTGGTTTTGATAATAAACAGTTAAGATTCTACAAGGATGGTGTCAACTTTACCCAATTAATGATTCAAGGCTTGGTTGATTACCACAACTTGGTTGATCCTCTGGATTTATCTGTCACACATGAAATTGCCAGAGAAGTCAGATATTTGATTGATATGACTTCCACTGGTAATGGCTACTTCGGATCTCCAAACGCTTATCAAAATTCTCAAGCTAATACTGACAGCTGGAATCATGCTACCGGAAACAACAACAAGTGGACACCTGACCTTTCTCAGTATTGCAATCATGATTCTAGCAAGGGAGTTAATTATCAATTATTATACGCAGCTTCCATGGCGAGATGCCTTTGGCTTCCGATTCCAATTATAGATACTCTTTGAATAAGCTAATTGTTTACTCAATTTCTTTTCTTTTTCAATGTTAATTACAAGTTCCTAATTTTTGTTTTGTCTTAAGATTTGTTTTTTTTTTATGTTTTTTGCCTCATTGAATAGACCACCTTTTTGTATATTTTTTTTTTTGTTTTCACTTTTTGTTTTTGCATTCCGAATAAATAGATTACTTTTAGAATAGTTCGCCATTTAGTAGCAAATTTAGTAGGTATGTCAGCATAATAATAGTGAAGAAAAAGCTTTCTGCAATCGTTATGTTCGGATACTGTGCATGCTGACCTCTATTGATATTGGTATTTTAGCACGTACTTTGATTAGTAATTTTTAAAACCAAAAGCAATTAAATGCTTTTTATTTTTTTCTGTTTAAATGGTCAAGAATTATTGGACATTTATTGATGCCATGCAGTTGAGCAAAAAGTGAGAATATTTTAAAATTGAGCAAATTAAATTTAATTAATTTCCTGATTTGTTTAAATTACTTTAGAATAATCAAATGAGGATAAATATTCTCATCTACTACTATTATTTCTAGGAACGCTCCTCCTTACAAGAACACAGTTTTTTTTTTTTTTGGCTGATAAACATTCAAGGATTTCTTGATCATGCCTAGAATGGAAAAAAAAAAAAAATTAAAAGTCAACATGCATTTGATCGTTGAAATGAGCATTTTTTTACTATTTAGGAAGTCTAGAGATGACAAAAGAGAAGAATATATATATAAGAAAACTGTAAAAAAAAAAAAGACCTTACAAAGGCACATTAATTGCTGAAAAAAAAAATCTCATCAGCCATAGATCAATCTTCTTTGTTTTGCTGGAGGCAGAAGTGTGTATTTTTGTATGTTCGGAATCTATCGTATCTATTTAGTGAAAAAAGAAATTTGCTCATTTTTAGTATTTTAAAAAGTAGAAAAATTAAAGAACCTATGATCTAAATCGGGATTATAAATAATCAAGACAATTTGACCTTTTATTCAACATGACAAGCAATTGTCCATGTATTATTCTTAGTCAACACTAAATATACTATAATAACAAATTTGACAAATAATAATTAGAGATGCTCGACTTTCTTACTAAGAGAGATATCTATCGCCAAGGCGTATGGTGTATGAAAGACATGGGAACACCAGAGTATAGTAATCTTACACTGATTTCACAAACAACCGTTGGCTATGTTTACGAAGAAAACTACGGCCTTTATGTTGTTTACTTCATTGTTGTGTTAATTTTTGTTTTCATGTTGAAAAGACCTATTTGTTATCTTGTTGATAGATCCAACCACGTTGCAAACACCAAGTTTTCAGGTTTAAGTCCCATTTTTGTTTTGTACTATAAGATTGCTGCCTTCAACAGATACTTCAGCTATAGAAGATTTTCATGCAAAATCTGCTACTTTTTGGGTGTTCCATCAAACTTGGGAAACTCAATAATAATCACACTCGGTTGTTTATACATATTGTTATACAGTTTCATTCCGCATTTCTATTATCGTGTTTGCAGTGGTTTTGGATCACCACCTTTAGCTATAAGAACAGGCATGATGTCAGTTGCTATGGTACCATTTATTTTTGTTCTTTCAGGAAAAATCAACGTTATCAGTAAACTTACTGGCGTCAGTTACGAAAAAATCAATGTTTATCACCGTTGGTTATCCATATTTTGCTGTTTCTTGGGTTGGGTACATACTATTCCATTCTACATTCAAGCGCTTCAAGAAGGAGGACATGCTCAACTTATAGATATGCAGAAGACTGACAAGGACTATGTTAATGGAATACCGCCCTTGATTTTCTTGACTTGGTTGTGTTTAGTATCATGTCCTTCTATTCGTGGATTAAATTATGAATTCTTTATGCAAACTCATTGGATTGCGGCTGTGGGTTTTTTCATCTCTATATGGATCCATGTTGCCGATAACGCTATTGGTAGTAAGTATTGTATCGCAACTCTTGTCCTTTGGGTTACCCAATTGATCGCGAGGGCTGCAATGAAATGCTCGTTTAGTAGGCAATTTATGAAAGCACAAACGGCAACATTATCTAGATTTCAGGGCGATGAAGATTGCTTGCAGGTATTGATTGATAAGCCAGAAGGCTTCACATGGACTCCGGGTCAACATTTATTTCTTAGAACTAAAGACTCTCGTTTGATTGAAAATCATCCATTTTCTATTGCCAACTTACCATCTGAAGATAAACAAATCAAATTGATTATCAAACCAAAAAAGGGAATTACTGCAATGTTGTACAATGCTGCACCGGAAGATGGCTCTAGTAGCAGTAAAAAATTATATTTGGATGGACCATACGGAGGTATTGAAAGAGATGTTGATAGCTTCAATAATGTATTTTTATTTGCCACTGGCTCTGGTATTTCTGCTATTATTCCTTTCATTGCTGAAATTCAATCCAAGATGATTCTGGGAAACACTTCAATTCAACGTCTCTCTTTACACTGGATTATCAGAAACAAGAAATGCGTTGAATGGGTTCATGAGCAACTTAGCATCAATGAAGAATTGAAATCTAAGATAACAATTCATATACATGCTAAGAATGTTTCCTCTGCATCAATTAATTCTAGTGATGACAAGGAAAATGTACAACTGCTTGAATCCACACATGAGCCAAACGTGAGAAATGTGTTACAATCCATATCTGACCAACTAGGTGAAAGAAATATTGTCATAACTTCTGGGTCTGATAGTTTTGTTAACAGCGTAGGTAATTATGTAGCCGGATTGCAAAGAAATATTTTGAGTGATTCCAAAGTCAAAGAAATATATTTGCAAACTGAAAGGTTCGACTGGTAAAAATAAGAAAAAAAATCACTTGTATTTAGCTTAAGTATACTTTCCAATTTGCATTCCTTCGACTTAAGTTGCGGATGACTGATTATGCATCTTGCATTTTTAGTTTTTTAATAGTTAATACATAGTACGGAATAATTCGATTGAATAAATATGATGATACATGGAAATGTGTGTTTTAACTTTATCAATACTGTAACCTGATTGGTGTAAACTGAATGCAAAAATCGTTATTGACATCAATAAGAATCACGTATAACACCTACATGCGCATCCACAATTTTTTTTTCCCTCCAAAAGCTTTTCTCATGCTTATATTTTCTTTGTAGTCTCATGCAATTTTTTAATAGAAAACCTCGGAGGCACCTGTATTTTAAGAATATAAACCTGATCACATAACACAAATCATTTAGAATAACAAAATTAAAGATGTTAGTCAAAAGATATTTCTCAAGTACCACGTCCAATCAGCTTTTAAGAGCGCTTAATAATACCTTGCAGAACACCAGTCCCAAGAATTTCGAAAGAAAGGAATTGGTGAAACCTGTTGGCCAGTCGGAAAGGCCAAAGCCCACAGATACTGTGGATATCAGAGGCTTCATGCAGAGAAAAAATGACTGGTTGAAAGATGAAAACAGATTGAAAAGAAAGGAAAACTTGGAAAAAGAGTTTGCCACAAGCGGGATGTATGATATGTTTATTTATAGAAAAACAAAGGGAAAGGTATTCGTGTCACCTAAATCCTACTTCAAGAGAGACAAGGCGTTGTATTTTCCAAATATAATAGCAAGTGAGAACCTTATGAAACAAAAAAACATTTCGAGTTACTCCACCTTCATCGATGATGGGAAACATGACAAATTTAGCATCTTGAGAATATTTGGAAATGGGGTCGCTGACAAGCACACAAAAAAATACTTTGTTAATGGAGACAGCAACTATTTAAGCTCTACCGAATCGTACAACGAACTTTCACGCAAATATCCGCATTTGCAGGTCGTCAATTTCAGTCTTTATGACAACTTTTTCAAAAAATGGCTATTCAAGACTTTTACTGCCAAAAGCATGGTCAAAAAGTCTGTCAGCGATGTTGGTTACTTGAAAAACTACCTCCTTTTCGATTCTTTCAAGTTTACCGTCCCGTTCAAGGAGACTATCAATTACTTGAACAGCATCACAGGTTACATTTACATCATTGACAATTCTGGCAAGATTAGATGGTTGAGTTCGGGTGATCCACTGAAAAGTGACATGGAGACCATGTGGAAAGCCGTGGAAGGACTCGAACACGAGATTCAAGACAAACAAGACGCTTGAACTGCATTAGTAACTGTATTTAGTATTTGATATTAAAACAATCTGTAAATTCATACATATATATATATGTACATATACTCCCACAATACATAATTATCATTGCGCATGTATCCTTTTACAAAATGCAAAATTTTCAGATAGAAGCTAATATTTCAGTACACACATTGCATCCCACCTATTATTGCTATCTTGGTGATTTTATTTGATTTTGATCTGGTTGTGGAGTGTGTCTCAATGTATTTATTTACTGGATGACAGACGTATGTGCTCTTTCGATGATATTAGAATCAACGAACCCAAACGGTCGCATTCTATTAAAGAATATTCATCAACGCATCATGCAAAAAGGAAAGTTCACACCATTTTTACTGAAGTAAAAAACTGCAAAGAAAAAAGAAAAGAAGAAAAAAAAAAAGAAAAAGAAAAGAAAGCGAGCAGCACAAATGGAAAATTCAAAACAAGACTTGGCTATAAACAGCATATAGAGTAGATACATCTAAAAATAACAGTATTTTCAACACTCTACCTTGGGACCATCATCAGATCTATCCACGTCTTCTACAATACACAATACACTTCTTATTATTTGTTGCCAGAAGAATAAAGTCTCTTCTAGATCTATCTTTTTTCGTTTTTGTCGCATCCATTTGACCCAGAGCAAAGGCCCAGAACACAAAAAGCAAAAGAGAAAACAAAATAAGAAAAAAGAAACCAGCCTCACAAGAACTACAATTTTCATTGCAAGAAATACTAAAGTAACGCCAACCCTTACAGATTTATATTAATAGATTCATGTTCCTTCAATGGCAGGTATAGTGTCTCATAGTACAGGAAGATCAATTTTTGGATCAAAAAACCGTTATGATAGCTATTATACAGATAATCTGAAACATGATAATAGTAATGAAAAAGAATACATGACTTACGAAGAAGCCGCAAACATCGATGGAAAGAATGACTCAAAATATAAAAGTTATGCATCCTCTCAAAGACAGCAGTCGTCCTACGACTATATGGCAGATGACGCATTATTTGATGACGAAGATGAAATAGACGAATATGCAGACGATCCAATCCTTGGATTTTTAACAACAGACAATATCACAAAGGATTCGTTTGCACTTGTGGTTAGAAGCTTGCCTGTATCGGACAAACCCTTAATTAAATACATGAATAAAGCTTTTCATGTCTTTGAAGAGTTGATGGTGCTTTCCAAAAGAATATCATCCGATTGGGAGTTTGTAGCCATGGAGAAAGATATTCAAAAAGCTATTCTGTTAGATCATGAGGAAAACAAGATTTCAGATGATACAGGGCAAAAATTATTCAATACAAGCGTGGCAAACACAGTAATGGAGAAGTCATTGGAATTCAATCAAAAATTTTATGAATTAAGTACAATACTGCTGGAGGTTAATAGAATTGTGGCTACGTTTTCTCCTTTGCAGGCAGTAAGCGATCCAGGTATGGTTTTATCAACTCTATCTTTGAAAGTCATTGATTTGAAAGCTAAGGTTAACCAACAGATAAATATAGTATACGCACAGGCAAAGCTAATTCTTATGGGTGCTGATCTCGATGATCTTCTTTATGATTTTAATCTTGATAAGCATGCAGACAATGATAAGAATGCAAATGGAATCATTGATATGAATCATCCTATTATTTCCAACGATCTAGCTACCACAATTGAGGGATATAAAGATTTTGTAGTAACAATTTTAAACCAGTTGCACGATGCTCGCCAACAAGAAGACGACGACGAAATAAGCGAAGTTTTAGCAGTCATTGGTGATTTGGAAAAAATGTTCGAAGCTTTGATGAAACAAGTATACGAGCCAGAAGTAAAATCTACTAAAAGAGGAAGCAAACCATCATTTCAACATGAAAGTAATGATGCGATGGACGCAGAAATCTGTGTGGAGGATGAAATTCCTATTGAAAGTGGGGATGAAATGGAAGAACAGCATGAAAATATTAGTAATAATGTAATTCATCCCCATAATTCGTCATCTACAAACAATTTTGACAATGACACTCTATACGATTCAGATTATGAAAACATAAAACCGAAGGAAAAACTAGAAGGTACGCATAAGAGTATATTTGGTAGTTTGGCAGGTAATTTCAAGAGTGCAAATCCACACGATGCGCATACCAACTTGAGTGATGAGTTGCCTTATTTATTAAAAGCTTTTGAAAATGCTAAGGAAGCTGAAAATGAGATCAGGGATACTTTGAAGAAATCCGGTATTTCAAACATTTCCTCGTCTCCTAGTAAAGAGCAGAAAAAGCCGTCAAATGACCATCTTTTGAGTTATTCTAATTCAAACAGTTTGCCATCCCCAACAAATAGTAACTTCAATATCAGCAACAATCAGGCAGATTCATACTTATCAAATAGTTTATACACACTGTCATTTTTTTCAGCGTCGCCTACACTGTCACGTTTTGACACATCGCATCCGTTAGTAATAAATAAAGAATCTATCCCGAAAAATCCAGAAACTGGAAACACTACAGAATCCTTAGCATCTTCTCTCTTTGGATCATTTAGTATTTTCAAGAAACCAAGCTCTCCGTTAGCGTTGCCTGATTCAACTTCACTAAAATCTACTTCTCAAAATGAATCCAGTTTATATGTGGTTCCAAAAACCAAAGGTAACCAAATTTCATTGCTTTTACCTAAAAGTAAAGACATTTCTGTTTTGGATAATGATATTGATTAAGAATTTAGTTGAGAGTATAAGTGTGTGTGAAAAGGTAAACCATAATTTGAAAATAATAATTGCATTACCTTTAGCATAGCAAAATTCATAAGATACATCATAAGAATAATCATAATCATAATAAATTATTTAGTCCATTCATCATAATATTTTCATTATTCAGTTTCCCACATTTCTTTGTTTTTATTTTTCTTTGTTAACTTTTCTTTCTTCACGGTTTTTATTTATTATTTGCAACTTGATTTTCTAAATCTTTTTTTATCAACTTATTTTAATTTATAACTACAATTATACTGATAGTCATAGATAATATATATTTATCTATACATTATTATATACCTTTATTATTTATAATTATCAACACGAAACTGTAACAACCTGCATATTATTTGGTATTTGTTTATGTGTTGCTTGTAGCTTTGATTCAGCTGTTTATTTGTGGCGGAAGTGATTTTTTGTGGAAGCGCGTCGCGAACTGAAAATGACGCGTCTTAATTTATTTGTCTTTTGAAAAACAAAAATAAAAAAAAAAAATAGAAATTTGTTTGTTTCATTTTTCAGCCACAACAAAAAAAAGGAAAAAAAAAGGTATGAAATATGGAATTTCTCTTTGTATCTCTCGACGAGAAGTAAAAATTATTAATAAACTATAAATACGGAATCGAAAAACTAATAATTTGATTCAACGGTACACGAGTTAATAGTAATAAAAATGTTTGCTAAAACCAAGAGAATCAGAACTACTACTGGTAGAAGAAATTTCGAAGATAATCCATTACAAACATTTATCAGCGAAAATGCGTCACATTATTATCAAAATAGACTTTCTTTCTACACTTATCCACCAGTAGGTGAAATTACTTTAGAAGATTTTGAGAAATGGGCAATTGATAGATCCAAAGTTTTGCTTGAAATTGAGAGTTGTCTTGCGCGTAACAAGACTATGAAGGAGATTGCTGCGGAAGTTAAGCCTTTACTAATTAAATATTTACCTTTAAGTAGTAAGAATGGCAGTAATGATCAACAAGTGCTTGCTGAAAGAATTAAAGATCATTATTCCCACTTTATTCTTCGACTCGCCTTTTCAAGAAGCCCCGAATTAAGAGAACGTTTTATTAAAACAGAATTGATGCTTTTCAAGATTCGTTATGTTACATTATTAACCAACCAAGAGCAGTATGATCTAATTAAAGCACTAGATATTGAATTTGTATTGGTCAGTGAAAATGAGAAAAAAGAAATTTACAAACCGTTATTTGATTCCAGTTATTTTAATATTTTGTTTCATTTAAAGTCCAATATTGATTCAAATTCGGGTATTCAAGTCAACAATCAATTGATTACGCAACAATTCAACAGAGAAAAATTTATTAAAGTTGATTTTGATTTAGTATCTGATTTAGTTTCTAGTAGATCGGTATTTGTTAAAAGTGGTCATGCATATTTACTAGCAAGTCAATCGTTGACTTTATTATCCAATGAATTCTCAAAGAATTTATCATCTGCTTTAGTGAAAGCGTCTTATACATATCCAAGACTAGATGAAGATGATAGATTATTACCTATCCTTGATCATCTATCTTCAAGTTATACTTCTTTCGATTATGAACCAGATTCCATAGACATTGCTAATGCCGGTGATATCAACTCGGAATCTGTTTCAAGCGAAGCTATAATGAAACATTACCCATTAGAGATGAAATACTTGGTGAAAGCATTAATTCATGATCATCATTTGAAATATCTTGGCAGAACTCAGTTAACATTATTCTTGAAAGGCATTGGATTAAGTGTTGATGAGTCTGTGAGATTCTTTGGCAAATGGTTTACTATGAATGGTAAGTTAACTATGGAGAAATTTAATAAAGAATATAAATATAACATACGACACTGTTACGGTTTGGAAGGTTCGCGAATCAATTACAAACCTTGGGATTATGCTACAATTTTATCAAGGCCAAGACCTGGAAACAGCGAATATCATGGTTTGATTTATAGAGACTTAAAACCCGAGCTGTTAGTCAAGAAACTAGAGGAAGCTGGAATTACAGATAAGTTTGACTTGGAATCAATAATAACGGACTGTAGTGGAGGAAACTTTATCTTGGCACTTTCTAAAGTGTTTGAATTGACTCACAAAGATGAATTGAGCCAAACTACTTATAAATTCGAAAGTAGCAATATCACACACCCAAATCTTTATTTTGACAGGTCCAGAAAACTAGAACGAATGATAAGTGAGAAAAAGGATGAAAAAAAGTAACATTAATTGAATCATTATTAACATACAAATTCAAAAAAAAAAAAAAAAGAAAATCAAATTAACCACAACGATTGTTGTATTTTTTAACTTAAATGAAAATATATTAAATCAATACTTATTTTTACCAATTTTCTTCAGGTAATTGATATAGTTTACAAATATGCATTCTATCTCTAATAAACATGTTATGATAATAAGCCCATGCGTTGTAATTCTCACACTTATCCACATAAACTGTATTAGACAATGCTGCATATTTCTGGCCACACTGAATTTGAATAGAAGATTGAATCCATGGTTTTGATAATGGATAATCAGAGAAATGGATAACTTTTGCTTTATTAGCAATATTAACGTAATCGTATTTTTCGTAACACCAATAAGGTTGATGATGTTTAGACTTGCATTTCTGTATTGAATAATTATTGATAAATTGTAAATCAACTGGATCTGCCAAATAATTATATCTGTTGTCTAACGTGAGGAAAAAATCACCAGTAATTAAAAAATAATCCCTATGTGGAATTGTCAAAATTTTTAGTGCACCATTACTATTTAAAAAAGCTTTATTGATGATATCCATATCATAATCGTCGCTGAACCTATTATTAAATTCTCTATTCAACAAATGTGATAACTTAATAGATGGCTTAATAACCATTAAGGCGCTTGACCATTTGAGATTTTTCGATAACTTGTTTTGAATTCTAAAATAATTCAATTTTCTATTTGACGAACCCACAAATTTAGGAAACGATTCAGGATAATTTTTTAGAATGTTTGCATCATTTTTGCTTTTATTGATTAACCAATATGCGAGAGGCATCGATATATCAAATTCATCATCTATGAAGAAAAGTTCATCAAGCTTATCATTGATAAATACGTCGGAATCAACATATACTAATTTCGAATACTTTTCCAATACGGGATACTTATCAAGCTGGAATATTTCAAGTTTATTGAAACTAGATTTAAAGGTAGTATCTTCAACACTGGAATCAGTTTGGTCCGTTTTAATTGGAATTAACTTAATATTCAAATCCGATGCGATGTTTTCGAAATAATTGGAGAAATCTAAATAATCATTTCGAGCTAATATTAAAGAATCATTCTCAACATTGTAAAATAGGATCAAATCTGCTTTTGTTTTATATTCCTGTCGAAGTCTTTGGAACATCATTAATGAAGAACACAAATAATTATAATTAGTAGCATAAGAAACATATGAGTACTGGGACCAATCTATAGGGCCGCTATGAATCTCTGCTAAATAGTTATCCATGATATGATCTGATGTTGTAGATACAAAGAGATTATGTTCATAGTCATCATAATCACCGCTGTAATACGGATAATAACTGTAAAAGTAGAAATTATAAAGCCTCTGTAGTATTATCAGCAGTAGAAGGACATATATTATAGTACTGTGTCTTTGTATAAATCTCAAGATATTAAATGTCTTTTTTTCAGTTTGCTTGGACTTCTTCAAATCATCAAGTAAATCTTGATCCAAGTCTTCTTCATCAATAATGCTATCAAAATCTATGTTTTCCAATCTTTTAATTCTGGCATCCATCCTTTTTTGATAATCAACAATAAGGCAATATTAATATTGCACAACAGCTTTAGGATGGAAATGTTGGTATACAATCAATGAAATTTCTCCGTATGGTATTTAAATGAAATGAGAGATGTAAATTTTTGAAAGATCATGGCATGTAATATAATTAACAGGGCTTTAAACCTCAATAACATAAAGTTAACCGTCGGTTGTATTTAAAGTCGGCCTGGAAAATAATCTTCTATACGGACTTCGAAGTGCAAATAATAGTAATTCAAATGGTTCAAATATAAGACGTAATGTAAATGTAATATTTACATGGAGTCAAGTCATAAGACTAAAAAACCAAAAAAAATTTAATTCATTTAAATAATGGCACAATATTGACAGGTTGCAAGCTCTTTGTTTATTTTTATTTTAAGTATTAATAATTTTGGGTAACTATTTCAAAATAGTAGTTAAAGTCTTGATAAAGATCTGCTTTAGCTTAACTGGATCACTATAAAAGGTGTCGGGATAAGATATTGTCAAATCACGTGTACTAAAATAGGCTGTGCCGAAAATAGCCTAATATACCAGAAGTGATCACCTACATAAGGGCATGATCATTGATACAAGGTGAGGCATTTACTAAATAGTAAATGAAAGCGAGTGAAGTTGTTAGTGAGAACGATCAATATAAAAGTTTATCGACATTCACTGATGTCGGGACAAGATATTGATCGATCACGTGCATTAAAATAGTCTATGCCGAGACAAGCAATATCAGTGACCACTGTCGGGACAAGATATTGACCGATCACGTGCACTGAAATGGTCTATGCCAAAACAGGCAATATATCAGTAAGCACGTTCATAAAGTCATGATCGTTTGTGTAATGTACAGCATTTACTAAATAGTAAATGTAAGCAAGTGAAATTGTTAGTGAGAACAATCAGTATATAAGAAGTCGACATTCACCGATGTATCTCTAAATTATATATCTAAATAGAAAGATATAGATCATCGAAATATAATATAATAACCTGTCTCTCTCAAATTAATATGAGTAATAATTACTCAGAGTTAAACCGAATAAACCAGGCTCAACAACCACGTTCATAAATTCATGATCATTTGTGTAATGTACAGCATTTACTAAATAGTAAACGTAAGCAAGTGAAAATTTTAGTGAGGAAAATAAGTATATAAAAAGTCGACATTCACCGATGTATTTCTAAAATATAATATAGAACCTGTCTCTGTCGAATCAATATGAGTAATAATATTAATTAAGAGAATAATGATGAGTCAGAGTTAAATCAAATAAACTTGGCACAACAAAAAGTGACTAATATTCCAAATTTTTACAAATTTTGGATGCCTCTTTACAATTAGGTTAGCTTTATACTTACGCTAAATCTACGCTTTGCAATAAATATTCAACTCAATAATATTGCAGCGAATATATTATAATATAGCGTAATATTCCTTCTATTGAAATTAAAAAAAAATAGATACTTTAATAAATAAATGAATATAAAAAAAATAGTCCATTTTACGGGAAGCTTCAAATTACTTATCATTTCTCAATTTAATAGTGTTATGCTTTAAAATGCGTTTATACAGACCAGTGGCTCTGACACACTGTTTCATTTAACCAAATGTAATTATAAAATCTACATAGGTTTTTTAGAACAATTTCCGTCGTTAATAGATGTCTAGTCTCTTTATTACAACTAACCAGTCTGCACACAAATGTACGTAGGTGTGGTCTTATGCCCTATACACCCGATGGATCGAAGGTCTTTCATTGAAAACACAAAATATCCAACAGTAGTATTAGATAGAAACCCACAAAGAAAATTTTTTAGAAACGAACCTTACCGAGAATTCCAATAGCAGCTAGAACTGCTTTATTATCTCAATAATTGTAAACTATCTACAATTTAGGAACTTCGGGACAGCATCAGCAAAAACAAGATCACTTACCCGAAAACAGACAAAGTGATAACTAAGCAAAAAGAGAGAAATAATGATACACAAACTACAATAATCTGTCTACGCTAATGTTATTATTTGCCAAAATAGAATGACCACTTGCATGAAAAATTTGTTTACCCCCTCCCTTGAATTAGCAAAGTTCTACGTATCAAGTTCAAACATGCTTCTATACCTCATACGGCCCAAATAAAATCCCTGGCACAAGAAGAATCTCAAACATACACTTAACTAGCCAAAAACGGATTAGACATTAAATATCAAACGTAAACATATTCTGCATCAGGGGGTAAAAGGTCGGCGAAATTTTTTGACTAGGTTAAAAGCATTGTTTTTCGTTAGAACAAGCAACGGCAAATGTACATTCAATCATTTACTTCTAGAATTCACGCAAGCTTTCTAGAAGTGAAGATTTATTTGGAGCATGATATTTTGTGCGTCCTTTTCTTTATGCATGAATGTGTAACATACCTTAACATACCTTTTTCAACGTATTTGTCATGCAAAGAAGGTTCCTTATGCATTCATTAAAATTGTGATTTTAGAAAAAGAAAACAAAAAATACAATTATCATATTATTGAGCTCGATTCTAAAAATATCATGTTAGTATTTTTCGTGAACAAAAAACGATTCAACACTAGTGTTTGCTGCGTACACAGATTTTTTCCTGCGCAATAAGTACTATTATCAGCAATAACCTAAAATAAATGATATGGGATTTGAACTACATAGTGATCTTCGGCGGTAAGTAAAATATAAAATACCTAATAATCTTCGGCGGTAAGTAAAATACCTCAATAAGTTATAACATAAATATATATGTATATACTGTTTGCTCAAAAGTATTACATTATCTATCCAATATTTTTAGTCTGAGCTGAGTTTGATGTTTTTTTTTGTGAGCGTGTGTCCGGAGAAAAATGTACGCAAGAAAATGCAACAAAAATATGTATTAACGTTTCTTATCTGTACTGTAAATATCAAAAAATCCGATATATATAAAGGGCCTTAAAGTAGATGCATTTTGAAACACTTTTCAGTTGGTACTATTCATTTCTTGTTTTTTTTTTTTCTTTTTTGACTAGTTATTTATTGTACATGAATTATATCAGTGAAATATCGCTATTTCACTAGATATATAACTTTTTTGATATACAATTAAAAATCAAGGTTATCAGCAAACAAAGCACATTTAATATTCAAAATTTATTTATCTTGGTAAAACAATTTCTGCCGATTTATGAATTCTCTTGGCCTATAAGTAATCCTTCAAAAATTTTTCTACCTCCTGCTGATTCAAATAAGTTTGCTGATATGCGAACGATCGAATATTACCAACTCAACAACCCAAAGGTTGACCACATAACTATTTCTTGTAGTGAAGAAAACAAAAAGGAAAAAGATCTTTACACACATGATGCTAAAGCAGAAGGTCTTATATCAAACCAAATCGAAACGATTTATAAATACCCATCAAATGGGTACACAAGTAGTCTAATCAAAAGCGAGATACTGCCACAATATCAGCTGTATGTTCTTCAGATATTGCCTCAACAAAATCATCAAGCCTTTATACTAAAAGAGCAAAAGGTACCCATTGAGCAACTTTCACATATTCCAGAGCAATTTGTTCAGCCTCCTGATATACACCAAAATGTGTACCCACAAGTCCATATACCCTTGGACCCACAAGCAAATATACAAAATGACACTACTGATAGTACTTTTGAATATAGCAATGACCTATTAGAGGCCAATGAGAATCATCTTATTGATAGGGCTGATGTTTCAAACAAATCTACAAGTATGGTTTCAAGAGAAACTAAAGTTTCCAGGGAAAATTTTTTCTCCAGCAATACAAATAGCGCTCAAAGGTCTGGTATCTTTGAATATATTGGTAATGATACGTGTGTAAATGAAGATCCCATAGTTTATCAAAATAAAATAGAATTTCCAAAAGTAATATCTGATCCGAAGAGTTTATACCTTACCCTGGATGGCTATTCAGTTATCATGGATGACGCTAGACAGCGGAAGAAAGGTAAAGAATTAAAGCTGTTCATGGATAGGGGTCACATGAACGATATACACGGCAGGACAAGACGCTCAAGAATGGGTTGTTTGACCTGTAGAAGTAGAAAAAAAAGATGCTGTGAGAGAAGACCTACATGTACCGAGTGTGATAGATTAGGAATGAAGTGTAATTGGCCAGTGGCTGGTATGGAATACAGGAATAGATCCAAAAATAATAATATGGATGGCAAAGGGGTTGTCGATTCTCCATTCGGCAAGATAAAGGTGTTGCGAGGGATTGTGAGCAAAAAATAATCACAGTTTTGTATTTTACACCAAATCATTCTTGATATATACAGCGTGCTATATTTCAAGACCAAAAGTTTGAAAGCCAAAAAATCATTTGACGAAGAAGGTAATAGGACTTCTAGAACACGTGAAATTAATAATAATCTTTTATACTATAATTATCAACAATAATTATTAGTAAATAAAAAAAACTTTCTGGCACCCATTATGACTAGCTTTTATCACCACCCAATTACTATATATAGTGAACTACGTAATTTTTAATTTATGCTTATATACTTTAGAGCTCCGTATATTTCAATGCGTATTCTACTAATTAATGTTTGTTGTAGATAAAGATAACATAAAAAATCACGTGTTTAAAAAACTCAAATATTGTTGAATAACCACTGTAAAATTTGTTTTACTATATTGAGAAGAAATTAGTGCCATCAATTTTTTTTTTTTGATTATCATCATAATATCATTGAAAATATGTAAGTTTTTCTTATTATAATTTTTAAAAGCTTAACTGACTATGCATAAGAATGGTTCGATTTCTAGTAGAATTTCTTTTGGGCCGCCGAGGTTGAAATTTATTTGAGCGAGTATGTGTGAACTTGAAAATATATATAGCGTATGCTTTACATAAAATCTACAGAACAGAAATATTATCTTGGCTTATATTATCAAAAAATTATTGTTTGAAAGGCTGATTTTACACGATTATTGTAGCGATATCAATTTACAAAATAGAATAACGTACAAAAGAGAACAACAAAGGAAAAAGATAAAAACAATCTTCTTTGATCAACATTTTGCTAACTGTTATCAACCGTCAAAACATTCGAACTAATATCTGATCTGATTGGAAATAGCAAATTAAGATTCTTACCTAACCACGAACCAAATTTCTATAACAACAGTACTGCCCAATAATGATTAAGCATCAACAGGCTATTTGTCTCGACAGAAAATGAGCTGAAAATGTTTCCTATAGTGATACTGTAAATAACCATACTATTTATTGTTCGCCAATTTATAGTGACTTTTCTCTGTTTTTTTCCAAAATTGAAGTAACGTGTCTTATACTTCGTGACATTTTAGATTGAACTTTGACAGTAATGTAAAATTCAATAAATTGATCGTATCATCAATTTACTGTATCCACTATTCTGCAATTACCTATAAATAGCACCATCAATCCCAACATGCAGATCGTATCGCTAAACAATAATGAGTACAAGAGCAAATATTAACCCATTGCAAATTTGCTGCTTCAATACATTCCAAAAAAGTTAGTTAACTTTAGAGGTTGAAGTCAGCTAGTGTAGGATGCTTTCTCGTCAAATATCCTTGCTATGCGTGAATTTTTTATTTGTTTTGAAAAGACTTCAAATTTATTAAGTAATAAGATTCATCCATCCATGTTCACATTAATTACAAGAAATCAGTCACCATCATTACTTGCTAAGCTAACAGGTCACATTTTACCCATGAATTGCCGAACAAATTAATTTTCGGCCTACTTACTATCATTGGCTCATATAAGATGTTCGCTTCCAGCAATCCTTTAGTTTAACATACATGATCTACGGTTTAACAAACGTGGTTGTACTACAATCTGGCAGAGTATCGCGAGAAAAAAATGCTTAATTATATGTCGCAACTGATACTTGGAATTATTATGCCATGACCAGAAGAAACTGGAAAGATAACATATTTCTGACATGCATAAAAAAGAAATAAGTGCCTTTGAAATTCTCAATACTAACATGCGGTTCCAAAATTTAGCGGAATGCTGCAATTTCTTATATAAACCTCATGAATCTCACCTATTATTTGATGACATTTCATCTTAAATTCTTAGAAAAAGTATTACTCGAAATTGAAAGTTATTAGAAAATTTCAAAATTAAATAAAAATTCATAGAATAACTACATAAACAACATGAAATTATCAAGTGTGAATGTCCTCTTATTAGCAGTCTCAGGTGTTTCTGCCTTGCATGCTGTCGATACTCCTGAAGTAAACACTGTCAGCAGTGCTCCAACTTCTTACTCTTCTCTTACAGAAGCAAGCACTTCAACTCAGAGCTCCTCTTCTGAAGTTGTTACTTCTCAAAAAGAATCTGAAGCCACATCCGTTGTCCAATCAACTGAAGAACATTCTCAACAAGCTGCAAGTGCCCAAGCAGCCACAGCCGTCGCTCAATCTACTAATGCTGTGAGTATGACCAAGTCTTCAGTTTCAGCTAATGCAGCCAGTACCACTGGTTTATCTTCTCTTACAGGTAGTTCGGATAATTCTGATAGTTCAGATTTCCTGACCGTCACTAACGAGTCAGAAACGTCAGATTCCGATACATCCTTCAGTTCTTTTTCTTCAATGTCATCTAGTACTGCCAACAAGACCAAAAAATCCTCAAGTTCCGCTGGCGGCGCGAAGAGATTGGAGGCCGGTGGCGCTATCTTTGCATTAGGTGCATTCGTCTTCTCTTTAATGTAATTCATGTATCTGGTTAAATATATATTTTTTTGTTTGTATTATAATTTTTCATAGTTTGCATTTTATTAGATATTTTTTAGTTTAGGAATAAAATCAATCATTTTTTACAGTATACATTTAGCATGAAAAACAAAATTCATAACATCTGTAAGTATTTCTTTTACTTTGAATATATCGAATATAAAACGATTATATTTTTATTTATCTGTATGATTAAAATATGCATAGTGTTATCTGCTAAAGACGCTTTTTTTTGAAAGAAAAAAGCTCACATTTCTAATGTTTCCAGTTGGATATCTGTTCCTCTATTTGGCCAATGTTCTTTTTAGATACCTTTTCCAAAGTTTCAATTTCTTGTTTCACCTTCTTCAATCTTTCTTCTAATATTTCAAGTTCAATCTTTGAATCATCATGAACAAGAGAGCTAGAGACTGTATCTATAGATTCTTTCTTTGGCGCTAAAGTATTACCACTCACTGAACCTTGTTCGCTCAATAACTCATACAAAAATGAGTGTTGGTCACTGAAAAGTTCAGTAAAAGTGCCGGTTTCCACCATTTGGCCGTTTTTTAAAACAATTATTCTTGTAGCAGATTTGATTGTAGAAATTCTGTGAGCAATAGAAATCGTTGTTAGTCCTTCAATATTTCTATTGTTAATGGTTCTTGTAATGGCATTTTCAGATTCAGCATCTAAAGCACTGGTAGCTTCGTCTAAAATCAAGATCTTCGGTTTTAAGATTAATGCTCTAGCTAAGGCAATTCGTTGTTTTTGACCTCCAGATAATTGTGTACCCCTTGGGCCAATCACAGTATCAATACCATTAGGGAAGTTATCAAGGAATTTACTACTGTTACTTAATTCTATAGCTCTTCTAACCTCATCCTTTGTTGCATTGATATAACCATATTTGATATTTTCTTCAATTGTACCGCTGAATAATAATGGCTCTTGCTGAACCACACCAATTATTCTTCTGTAATTTTTTAAGTTGAATTTTCTAATATCAGTCCCATCTAATTTTACACACCCCGAGACAGGGTCATAAAATCTTAAAAGTAAATGCATAATAGTGGATTTACCTGAACCACTTGGGCCAACAATACAAATATGCTCACCTGGTTTAATATGGAAATTCAAATGGTTAAAAATACTGATATTTGGTCTCGTAGGATAGAAAAAATCCACATTTTCAAAAGTGATATCACCCATCAAAGTTTGCGGATTGATTTTCAAACCTTTAGTGGCAGGAATCAAAGGCTTTCTTTCATTTAACTCGAAGACTCTTGATGCGGCACCCAATCCCTTCATTAATTCGGAATAGAAATTGGACACCCCAAACATTGAAGAGCCCGCATATAACGAATACATCATAAAAGAAGTTAAGTCACCAACAGTGATTTCCCCATGTCTAACCATGGATGTACCTATACTCAATAGTAAAAGCAATGCGCAGTTGCCAATGAAACCAGTCGTTCCGAAAAACATACCACTGTACTTTGCATCTAAGAAACCAACATTAAAAACCTTACGTACTTGCTTCGAAAAATTGCGAACTTCTGTAGCTTCACCATTAAAACTTTGAATGGTTTTAGTAGATGATAAACTTTCTTCAGCAACCTTTGTCAAGTTACCTATTTCTTCTTGCAATTTTCTAGAAATTTGGCGAACCTTTTTACCATATAACATGGCACCTAATGCTAAAGGAGGACCTAGCAACAATAAATACCCAGTTAATTTCATAGAAACTAAGCACATCATACTTAAGCCAACACCACCATTAATAACAGCTCTTATACCATCTGATAAGTTTTGAGTCACAGATCTCGTAATAATGGAAGCATCATTTGTCAATCTAGAAATCAAATCACCAACTTTATTATAATCGAGAAACACCGCATCTTGTTCCAAAGATCTCTTCAAAATTCTCACTCTTAGTCTTGCAATGACTCTTTCACCGGTAGCTCTCAATAATATGATTCTTGCTGTATTAGCGAGAGCTCCCACAAAGAAAATACCACCCAAAGCGATAAAGAAGCCACCCAATGATAATCCAAAAACTTTAACATTATCCATATCTCCATCAATCAATGATCCTTCTGACTTGAAGTTAGCCATCAATTTTGAGAAAAATCCCTCGGACTCTTCGTCAGTGTTACCTTCACTTTTACCTGATCCTGGAATCATTTTTGTCACCGATTGATTACCAGTATCCAATAATTTACCAATAACCATCGGCAACAACATACTGATAGTAGATGATATGATTAAACAGAAAAATGCAACGATCAAGTATTTAATTTCTGGTTTAGCCAAGCGGAATAATTTTGTCAACGAGTTCATATCTGGGTAGCTTGATTTAAATTCAGAGTTTTTGGCACTTAGCTGAAAATTTTCGGCGCTTGTAATGAATTTAATATTGTCTTTATCTTCTTTGGTGAGATCCTTGGACTCCTCGACGCTTTCTTTTATAACATTCTTTGGTTTAATATCATTGGAGATAAATCTTCTGCTCATAGTAAAGTCCGTATTCACTCTTGAATTTGGTTGTATAAATGACGAATATTTCGAAATCCCGCTTGTAAGTAGACGGCTGTTGATTTTAGAACCAAGCTGAAAACGAACTAATGACGAGCGTAGACTACTTGTTGCAATATACATTTTCTGGCCATTCATAACATATTTCAAACTATTTAACATCATTTTCCTTCCATTTGCCAGCCTTCTCAGTTATCAATGTATTAAAAATAAAGTATATTTCTTTATGGAATCTATGGATTACACGCAGTATTAGACAGATTATTTAATGACCAATGATTTAGCTTTAACCTTCAAACTTATTGAGAATGAAATATTTTTCGTACCAAAGCACAAGATGGTGGCTATACGAACAAACAGTTAGAAATTGAGAAAATGACTAAACTAGCAAAATACCAGAAATACACAGGAAAAACTCTGAAGGTTTCGGGTGCGCAAAATTGAAATCTGCCGAAATGGAGAACGCAAGATATGATTGGCTGTCGGACTAACTAAACGGCATCCGCATAGAGAAAAACTGGCTGAAATATCTACGACAAGTAAATTAAAACTCGGTGCTACGCCATTTATACATTTGCAAGAAGCATTTATTCTTATATATCAAACATATTATCTATCTGACGTCTCAGCTTTAATTGGCCTTTGGGTCAAGAGTTTTGGGAACAACAATTTCGGGAATCTTTAAAGTGGACTTTTCCTCTTCTTTTTTGGTCTCATCGTTTGATTCGGCAAGTTCGTTGGTTTCTTCTTGCAGTATGCCAGCCGCTGCTCCTTCTAGCTTGATTTTTAACTCCTCATTAACTACCAGTTCTTTATTGGTTTCTCCTTCAGCATGTGCATTTGTTCTGCCGATTTCTTCTTCCTCGGAGCATTCGTCTTCCTTGCCAGTTTCTTCTTCCTTGCCAACTTCTTCTCCCTTGTGACACTCGCTTTCCTTGTCAGTATCTTTTTGTTTTGCTTCACTAACGCAGTCTGCTTCGTCTAACTTAGAATTATGCACAGCTTGATCTTCTACTTGTAATTCATTTTCCTTAGCTATTATTACTTCGGCAGTTTCATGTTTTTTGGCTAGTTCTGTATCGCTTGATTGTAAATATTCATTTTTTACAGCTATCAAGGCTTCATGAACAGCCTTAGTAATATCATGCTGTAGTTCGGGAGTTTGCTTCTTATCAGAATGTTCAGTTCTTGGCGGAAGTTCTGGCTTCTCAGCTTCTTCGTCGAAATATAAAGAATCACTATCTGCTTTTTCGAAAAAGCTTTCGTTGTTCAAGTTTAACTGTGTTTCGGAAGCTGTTGGTGATAACGCTTCATCAAGTGTACTTTCCAACCGTGGACTGACTGTGAGAGATTTCTCATTGTAAACACTATTTTCATTATTAACTGACCCGACACTAGTATCCCCAATATTGTGTGAACTGTCCGAATCCTTGCTATCCGTATTCTTTCCGGAATACGGCCTGTTGCCCGAATTCCAGAAATTACCAATAAAACTTGATTTTTTAGCAAAAATACTGGATGCTCTGGACACAGAAGTCTCCGAAGATTCTGACTCGAGTGTAGCGGTAGAGAAAGTAACATTTGTAGGACTAGTTATCTTTGATCCAGGATTGCTAAAATATCCGATGCTTGTCGTATCAATACCAAGTTGCTGATCTGAAAATACAGCACCATTATTATTTATCAAATTGTGAGCCAGTTCAATTATACCTACTCTACTGTAAAATATCTTTGTTCTGAGACGTACGCATTCAATCCAGCTTTTAAAACAATGGAAATCATTATCAAATTTCCAAACGCCACTTCTGACAGCCCGTAAAAACGCAAAGAAAGCACAAACAGATCTGACTCTATGTAAGCAATAAGAACATAATGGGTACTGGTTAGAAATATATGAGAGCTCCGCATTTTCCTTTGTTCTTTTGGTTCCAATGACTTTCAAGACATACAATCTGTTATGATCCAAAGTATCATTTCTTGATTCTCCACATAAAGAGCATGGGTTTTGAATTGCTACTGGAGGCTCTGCAGACTCAAAGTCTAACGCAGTTGCTTCTGTTTTATAGGATTCATTTACTGATGATATTGGTTCAATACTGACTTTACCTATCAACATGCTGTTAATTAAACTTTTTTTAGAAAGCCACGCTACACCGGGAGCTTCATCTAATCTCAAAGCTGGCTCAACATCATCGTTTAATACTTTTTTGAAAAATTTATGATCTTTGATTTCCATGAATACCACTTTTGAATTCTGTGGAGAGTTCTGAATTGAGTCGTTATAAAAGTTTTTACCAAAATTCACAAATTGATCATACATGGCAATATCATATCTCAAAGACTGAACAGTTGGCGCATACATGAAATTATTTAAATTATTAACGTTTGCAACTGGTTTGGCTTTTATATCAATAGGTTTTGGTCCACCTGGTGCTTGCATGCTCTTAAGCTCAGTATCATTATCATCGGTGGACACTGCTAAGTCATTGCTGGTTTGCGCAGCTAATTCATTACTAATAACAGTGTCTATCAGTAAGTTTTGTGTGTCAACTTCAATCATGTTTTTTAATTCGTTCAATTGTGATTGTAACATTTGGATCATGTTATCCTTTTCTGAAGTTTCCTTCCTGAGGGAATCATTAATTCTTTTAACTTCAAAAGTTTCTTTCCTAGCGTCTGATACCATCGTATTTGCTTCATCAAATAGCTGTGATGATAGTTCTTCAGTTTCCTTTCTGAGATTTGTAACCTCAATATCCACGAATTTTTTTTCCCCTTCCAAAGTTTCATATCTTGTTGCTAAATGTTCATACTCATTTTGTAAATCCGCATATTTGGTTTTAAATACTTTCAAATCATTATTCACTATTATTTGTTCGTCTAATTCATCTTGTGTATCCTGAAGCAGTTTTTTTAATTGAGTCAATAAGCTGGAATTTGCGTTTAAGAGTGGTGATTTTGGCTCAATTGGAGAGCTATTAGCTTCAAACGATGGATCATTCTGAATAAAACTTGTAGTTGTAGTATTAATTTCCATGTCTTTCTTAACTAAAAAAAATATTATTTAATAATACTGTTGTCGAAATTGCCCTTACTTTACCCTAATTTCGAGAGATATACATCGGAGTCTGAAATAATTCACATTGGTGTTTATCCAATATTTTATAAAATACGTATTTTTGTCCTTTTCTTTTTTTGGTGTGGCTGTTTGTCGCACAAAAAAAAATACGTGGATAATCAACGAAATATGGATCCTATTGAGGAAATCACTTGAATATGCAAGGACTACATTTGTAATAACAAGTCGAAGATAAGAGAACAAAATTTCAAAATCGGTATATATATATATATATATATCATAGTCAGTCAAGTTCATAAAAATGGCAAGTTTGGATATCCTACAATATCTTTCAATTTTACACATTGACAATTCTTTTTAATCCTTACAACTCCGTTTGAATCCCTTTCTTTACCTACTTCGTTAGTAAATGATCGAAAAGGACCTGGACCCCAAGTTGGAATGAAGCAAATACTATCCAATGCACATTTTTTTTCACATTTGTAATTCACGGTCCAATTTAATATATCTAATAAATTTGATATGCTTTTCTGATGGTACGATATCTGTCCATTTATATCTTGAACAAAGGTGCTATCAGAAATCTGGCCATTTTTTACGTATTTGATTTTCAAAATTTTTTTTGCGAATTCATACTGGGTGAACAATTCATTTCCAATCGAATGGATCACTTTCGATAGCGATGACCATATAAGAACATCGCCATTAGATTGAAGATCTCCAACTGGGAAAGTGTACTCGTACATTAAGTGGTTCAATGCGACTTGATTGGCGGTTTTATTATCACGCATTTTGAAATCATGATATCGTGAGTACGGCTGGAATGTGAACAAGGTAAGATTAGTAATAAAGAAGTCCAAATTTGCATTATTTTGATAAGTTTCGTACGTCTTATTAACCGTCATTAACATTGGATAAAATTTATCTATAATATGCCTCGTATATGCTTGCCAATCTATCCCGTCCCAATAATTTATCAAGTTTGAATTCTTTTTAAAAATAGTCTCTAGCTCATCTACAAACTCTTCTTTCAAACTATCCGAAATATTTGAAAATCTTCTAACATAGGTATCCGGTGAAATGTACGTCTTATTGATAGGACTGACAAAGCCTCTATAATCTATTTTAATTTTTCTCTCTTTATCATAATGGCGCATGAAGTCTTCCCATCCTTTTCTAGACTCCATATAATTGGCAAGATTAAATCTTATCTCATCAAGTGCTAACTCTTCCTCGCTTCTATTTTTATCCAATGTCGATTGTCCATCTAAAGATTCATTCAAAGGTAAAGGAAAAGGGAATCCTAACAAATCCATATTTTTAAAAAAAGTATCGTTAGAAACCAATTTTATCTTGTCGCTTTTAAAGTCACAAATGACAATCTCAAATCCTATCTCCATACGAACAATTCCATCAAGACCTCCGAATTTATCAGTGCCCCAATCACAAATCTTTTTTGCCAAATTTTTCTCACCTGGACCAAAGTATTCCGTACTATTCAGTCCAGCTAAAATGTTTTGAATATCCATTGATCCATCGTCTTCTTTCTTAGCACTTGCGCCTTCAAGTACAAGCAATTTGGTCAATGGTTCAACGTTTTGGAATGTTAAAAGAGAAGGATATCTATCTTTCGATTCATCAAAAGGCGAAGATGGAAATCCGTGTTCACCGCCCAGTGGAGATCCATGTCCTGTGCTCGGTGGAGATCCATGTCCCGTGCCAGGTGGAGATCCGTGTCCAATTCCAGGAGGAAACCGTGAGGAATTATCGCCTTGTCTTCTAACGGTATCGCGAACACCAAATGAGAACGAGTATTCCCAGTTTGTAGCTACCCATTCCGGAGAGTCTGGGAATCCGTTATCACCGTGACTTCCATGATAGAATAATGTTCCTTTTGGAATGTATCCTGTGAAGACTGAAATCCCATTTGGTTGGATAGTTCCTGCTGGCGCATCTAAGACACTGTTTACCGAGTTGAAAACAGCAGACGCGTTAACGAGATCTATTGGGGTTAAGGATAATTTGTCTGCAAAGTTATCTTTTGTAAGAGATAAGTATGTATCTATTGGAAAATTCAAGTTTTCATGATACTTTTTTTTCTGCCTAGGTGTCTGTATCTGATCTGCAATTGGCGAATAGAATTGGTACTCGTGAATTGAGAATATACAGAAGATCACAAGGAATGACCCTGCAATAATAAATTTGAATTTATTGTGTTTTTTTGGTGCTAGTTTGGTCATAAATTTTGGTTTGCTGTAAATAGAAATTAAGAATGAAGGTTTCGTAATCCAAAAGAAGGTTTTTAAAATTGTTTGTCTATGATATGTGTTTTACTATAGCATATATATTGAAAAGCCATGCTAAATAAAAATAAAATGAAAGCATTATAAAAAAAGGGAAAGATGATAAAGATAAGAATGGCTTAGCAGATTTATAGATTATCATTCTAATGTATCCTATGTATGGTCTTTCTTCTTTCTAAAAGTTATTTTCATGCGCATCTGTACTTTCGTAGATCATGGGGTGCTTCATAGTAGAAGAAAAAACAATGTACAGCCCCAACTTGAAATGTTACAGATCTTCCACTATGATCGTCTCAACGCTTGAGTTTACTGTTGTAAGCGAAAGGCATCCCACGTAGTTTGACAGTTTTCAACTTATGTAAAGCGTCGAAATTTAAATATGCTTCGATGTTGGCATGCTTGATAAGTTCATCATTATCTTGAAGATTTAATTCAAAATCTTGCAAGCACTTTGATGCCATCGGATTGATTAGCAAAGATTTAAATCTTTCACTTAGAATAAAATTATTATTGTCAGTGTACTGTAGATGAATCGACCGCAAGCTGTCATTGCAATCAAAATCGCTTAATTCTGTAGGATAGTCCCAGGAACAGTTTATGATACTAAGGTTTGCAATCTTCGGGGTCTTTTCACTTTGATTTGAAGCTGTTTCCTTACGATTTTTGCTGGAAGAAGGAGCGCTTCCGATATTGACGGAAACAAATTGAGAAGCGGGTATTTCAGTTGATGGGGGCTCCAACTTGAAGTTTTCCAAGACTAGAGTCTCGATGGATTGCATCTGACGCAAATGCTCTAAACTGAAAACGGAGCCAGATCTCAGGGTCGACACCGAGAACGACTTGAGCGATTGCTTGTTCGTTAATCTCAAGTACTTCAACGGGAACGATCCCGAGGTGAAATGGATTTTCAAATGCTGCAACATGGGCAAGCATTCGTTTACTATTGTGTCCACATCTTTGTTAAGCTTCCACTCAAGCGAACTGTTCGGGCGGGAAATCTCTAGAGAAATTGCAGTCGCCTGCAACATCTGCGGCGTTAAAAACACATCACATTCACCGCTGGCTCCCACGCAATTATCCAGGGCGCCACCAACCCTGTAGGTTTGCAAGAACGAAGGTAGTCTTTCCCATGGGACGCTCAACCGGCTGAATACGCGGGGCCGGAGAAGTATCCGGTGCGATCTGTTCACCAAGGACAAGCTGAGTAGATCCGAACGGCCAAGAGAGGCAGCAAAAAGTATTATGGCGAGCACCTCCGGGGGAACGTATAGCAATATCGGGAAGTGGCGAGAAGACACGGCCTTGTGAACCTTGGCTGCGCGAGTCATCTGTTTGCTTCGTTCTTGCGTCTCTTTCGGAATAGGAAATAGAGTCAGCGCGATACAAAACAGGGCCCAATCTGGGGATATCAATGACAAAAAGGAGACAATGGGCTATGTATAGCAGGACCTGCCTGTGGGTGGATAGCCGCTGGGATCAGAAATGAGTACAGCCATCTATGGTAATTGGTCTATGACATTCGCGCTCTGCCCATTGAGATGAGCCGTCAGAGTATGTTCTGTAAAGTATACGCATATTAGATGTGTGAATTTTTGTGAGTCGTTGACTATGGCAAGTTCCAGGTGATGGTTGAAAGTCGCGGATGCATGGGGGGATATCTCGTAAACACCCGTGAACCACAGAAACACAACACCTCAAAAACCACAGCGCAAGTAGGTGGGTGTGTATTGGTGTCATGTTATCATGTTGTATGGGTGTGTATGCGGTGTCGGCTAATTTAATTTCCAATTTCCGTTTTCAGGTTAAGTTAGTCTCCTTTTCTTCTTTGCCCTTTTTCTATTTTTTCCTCTTCTGTAGCTAAGCCTACCGGCAACGCTTATTTTCCAGTGAAACGCGCACAGCCAGGAAGCTTCTGTCACGTATCACAAGAATTTGCGTGAAAATATGCCGTCACAGCATTTTGTGGGAAATTTTATTTTTCTGGTGAACGAATATATGGATGTTGGTTGGTGAATTAAATCCGTGCGATTCATTAAGTATTCATACAAAGCATGCCGGCATGGAAAAGCAGCTGGTAAAATAACGTATGCATACACACACACTTACAGGCAAAAGAAAAGAAGAAAATATACAGAACATAATATAACAGAATATCTGAATCAGGTCAAATCAGAACCATTTCTTCTTTCCCTACCTTTCCCTACTTTTCTTTCGTCTCGTTCCGTGCCCCATTTCATATCGTTGTATACATTGAAACACATCAGCTACCCGGCACCACAAGACGTCCCAGCAAGATTCACACACTCCGCACCCGCAAGGACACAGCCAGCGACCTCCAAACGAACACCATTCACCCACCTTTCCTGTTTTTTGCTGTTTTTTTGTTTCAGTCCTGATCCAACTAGGCTTCCCTCTTCTTCCCCAGCTCCTCTTCATTTCCCATTGCGATTTCTATCCGCTGATCTGGGTAACACTAGTATTCCAGCAGAGTCGCGCCACGTCATCCGACAAACTCACGAACATGCATCAGAATCAGGATATCAACGTTGGGCTCTCCAACGCAGCCCATGCCTTTGCATCAACCGACAACTTTATGGCATCCTTGTCTGCTGCGGCTGGCTCGGGGCCCAGCTCCGCAAACAACAACAATCGCCTGTTATTTTCCTCGGTGAATTCAACCTCTGGTGCGATAAATAACAGCAGCTTGTTGGTTTCGCCTGTTCAAGAACGCAGCAACTCGATCACTCCGCCGCCTTCCTCCACCCCAACGTCAAACGTCCCGCAACAGCAGCCATCTTCCACAACGGCAACAGCGGCCTCGTCATCGTTTCTCACCGTTCAATTGGGTGCACACCGATCAAGAAGCAGGGCAGGCACACTTCCTTCCAGATTCACGCCAAATTCAGCGTCCACTGCAAACAATAACAGCAATATCTCTTTAGTCAGAGGTCCTTCTCCGTTGTTGTCCCCAAGCAACACCATAGAAGAACCGTTTGAAGATATATTCACCAGTCCTACCCTGCAAACCCCGCAGCAACTGCTGCAGCTGCAGCAGCGATCTGGAAGATTAAGATCGGGGTCGCTTTTCGGAATCGATTCCAATATTTGGGAAAACGGATCTTCTGCTGATCGTTTCTCTTCAACTGCGAAACCTGTTCCGAAAGCGGCTGCTTCTTCCGCTTCTGTTGGACTATCTGTCAATTCTACGACCATCTCGGAATCTGAAGGCGAGCACATCAGCAATAAAGGTCCTGCTGTACTTATATCCACCACTATTCCGTCAATTAATACAGTCGAAGATGTGGTTTCTAGTCTGCAACAAGTGCAGCAAACACCTATTCCAATCATAACAACTAACGATACCGCTAGCTCTGTTGTCACCTCCACTTCGTTAGATAGTAACAATTTGAAAGTTGCCTTTGAAGGTTCTCGTGTCAGATCATATACTACAACTAACGTTTTACTTGAAAAACAATATCATTTACCTTATAATGAAGCGACCTTCTTATTGCAACGACAGCAACCAGTCTCATCTGATACACAAAACGCAAATATATATGTGTCTCCTCCACAAGACTCACATAAACAAGGCTCTGCGCAATCAGTTCAACCTCAACAACAACAACAACAGTCATCGTTCATTATCAACCATGATGCTGCACACCCCAATTTGGTTGTCAATCTTAACAGGCCACGCTCTCAGACGTATACCGCCTCTGCTGTGAATTTGCCTGACTTAAGCGTTGCCATGGCTCCTCCATTGCCTACAAATATTTCTGTTTCAGGTGCTAATAATAATGGAAATTTCTACAAATTGGAAACCATCAGAAGACATGAGCAGCAACAGCAAGTTAAATTATTTGATCAAATCAGTCTATCGCAATTGGAATTTGTTTCAACATTTCAAATGGCAACACTTTCTCCTACTAATTGTATCTTGATCATCAACTTACCGCCTTTGAGTTTTGGTGTGAGTAATTCCATGACAATTTTTAAACTTTGTAGCAAATTTGGTCGTGTTAAGGGAGTTTATACATTTTTTTCAGAAGATGAAAATATGAATGCATTGGTAGAATTCGATTCTATAGAAATGTCCATGAATGCTAAAGCTCAATTGAATCAAAATGAATTATATCCTGGATATATGGCGATCATTGGATTTGCCAAAATCTTGAAAAACATGTATCTTGAAGACATTGAAAAGAACAAGAGCGGTAATAACTCTTCTAGTGGTAACTCCACATCTTCTGCAAGTACCAATGGTATTGCTTCCAATGGAAGTATCAACACTAATAGTAGCTCAAACAGTGTAACCATGCCAACTAATGTTGAACAGCTTACAAATGGAAGTAACTTAAATAATACATCTATTTCTCCTGTTGTTACTGCTGCTACCAATGGTGGAAAATCTTCCTATACTGTTCCAGAATTCACACAAGTTCAAGAAATTGTTCTTGATACATTCCAAAAATTTAGCAGTCAACAGGCGCAGCAAAATGATGCAAACAGCATTTTGGATTACGCATATGCCGCATGTCTTGTCATACAAGCTACTAATTATCAAGGATATGATACTGATTTTGGTCCATTACCACCTGTTAACAATGACAAATTGTTTGATAATCCAGCTCTTAGAGAAATCCGTAAAAATCTCGATGCATTCAGTAATAATAACAATCATAATGTAGCCCAATACCTGATGTTTGATATTGAAAGTTTGTCGATGGCCATGCTTGACGAACTATCCGAATTAAGCAGTGATTATTTGGGAAACACTATAGTACAAAGATTATTTGAGATCAACGATGAAACAATAAAGAATGTAATGTTGAGCAAAGTTGCTCCATTCCTCTCTCAAATGGGCATTCATAAAAATGGTACTTGGGCAGGACAAAAGATGATTAATTTGGCAAATACGTGCATCCAGAAAAAGATTGTGAAAGATTCTTTATATCCATATGTTGCTCCATTGTTTAAAGATGCTTTTGGGAATTATTTGATTCAAGGATGTTTGAAATTTGAATCTCCGTTTAGTGACTTTATCTTTGAAGCATTATGTAGCAAGTTTTGGTTGGTAGCTGAAGACAGATATGGTTCCAGGGCTATTCGAGCAGTTTTGGAAAGTGGCAATTGCAATGATGTACAGGTGTTTTTATTGGCAAGTTTGATAGTGGTTTATGCTGAACATTTAATCGTTCATAATAATGGATCATTATTAATCACTTGGTTTTTAGATACATTTAAATTTCATGATAAATATAAGATCTTGACCGTTAAGATCTTACCATTTTTGAATGATCTAGTGGCTAACAAGTTGGGAAGCTTGACGATTTTGAAGATTTTGAGTAATAGGAACGATTTTGAGTCAGGAATTTTAATCTTGAAAGAAATTTATGAATTGAATGATGGCGATTCTGATAACAACCAGAGTGTTAAATCACCACCATTATTATACAAGATCTTGAAAGAGTTTAATTATGGTCCCACCTTTATTCATAAAACTTTGTCTACGTCAATAGTCTTGGAACGAAACTTGAAGCATTTATTGGTGGAACAAATCAAGCATACCTTGATAGACATGAAAGTATCACCGCATCAGCAGAATTACAGAAGATTAATGGAGGAAATTGGGTTCGGACACAACATGAACACAAATAATAATAATAGTAGTAGCATGATGAACCATAACAACAGTAACATGACTATGTATGTTAATGACAATATGTATAACAACGGATACACAAACGGAACAAGTCCGTACATTATGCCGCAAGGACAAGCACAACAGCAAGCCATGTATGGAGGACAGTTCCCATCGCCACTGCCACAGCAGCAGCAGCAACAACAACAGCAACAGCAACAGCAACAACAGCAACAACAACAACAGCAACAACAACAGCAACAACAACAGCAACAACAGCAACAACAACAACAGCAACAACAGCAACAGCAACAACAGCAACATGCCATGTATTCTAATGGAGGAATGAACCTTCCTGGATATGCCATGCCAGGGGGTCCGCTTCCTCCACAAGCATACCCAATGAACTTCGCGAGCAATATGTACTCAAACGAGCAGCCAGGTCAGCAACAATACATGACATACAACAACATGGCCAGCCAGTTCAGCAACATGAGAATCAATTGAATTGATGTGACAAAAATATAAGCAAAAAAAGAAAAAAAAAACCTCCAATAACACACACAACGTATATCAGATGAACTATAAATACATATCTTGCGCAGGTTAATATAGAAGTAAATACAGAAATGGAATTAATAACAATAATAATAATAAATAAATGAATTTTCTTATTGTATAAATGCATTCTGTAACCTGCTATTGATCAATCGATGGAACTACAAGTTGTATCGTCAAAATGGGCACGTGCCCTGCGACAAGACGCGCTAAATATGACCATATTTTTTTCTCATTTAATGCTGTAGAAGGGTTGTGTCAATCTTATTAGCTATTAACTAAAACTGAGATCAATTGGATCCAGCATAGTAACTTCCAGTTCCTATTGACAGATATGAACTTGTTTCGCCTCCGATAATTGGTTTGCCGTATACAGTAAGGGCACATTTATGGGCTTACCCTGTCTACGAATTGCTTGTTTTGATCATATTTCAAAAAATGAATTTTCACACAAGAGGTCTTCGCAGCTGGAAAAAAAATTCAATGAGTTCGTTTTGAAAATGCAGATTTGTGTGATTTGAGTAATTTTTGCTGGGCACCTAAGAAAAAAAAATTCATTTTGAAGTAAATCCAAGAATGAAAAATACAAAAAAAAAAAAAAAAAAAAATTTTTCAGCGTTGAAAGAAGATGGAATCGCTTAGTAAGGTTTTTCACTGGGGAAGTTCATAAGTAACCTATTCACACAATAAAAAAATTTTTCTTCACTGAAAAATCATTTGGTTAAAAAAAAAAAAAAAAAAAAAAATTGGGCTGGGAAAATACCGTACTCTTCTCTCTGTTTTACTTTACTGGTAATACTACCCTTTTTCACAGGAAAATTCCTTCAGCTTCAAATAATATAGATAAAGAACCCAACTTTTTCAAAGGTATTGACCAGTCTATAGTTAATATATATTGTACGTCCATTTGACAATATATCTTGTATAAAATAATAATACAACTCCCATTTTAGCTGAGCACACACAGAGTTTTTTGCCACTTCCACCACATTTATATATTATACGCAGTTTGTTCGTTCTTCTACACCCCACAGGCTATAGATATCCTTTTTCAGTTTACATTGCAATCACAAGGATATTTCCCATCATACACATAGAATAATTATCCATAACCGTTTTTGAAAAAAAAACTAAAAAAAACTAAAAAAAAAAGTTTCACTGTACGTTATTTCATACCTGAATACTTTCATTTTACTGCAACAAAGCACAAAGACACACACACACACAAACACGCCATGTCTATATCATATGCAAATATAGCTGCTGGTTCCAAAATGGCTGCCGAATTAACTAAAGAAGGCTTAATCGCCTCTGCTACATCCACGGAAGAAGCCGTTGCGTCCTCTACCGAAGCTTCTGTCGCACCAGATACTGTCGCCACAGAGCCATCGCCTTTGCAAGATGATTTAGCTAAGAAAGATACCTCTGAACAATCAAGCAGTAATAGCAATAGCAGTCATAAAAAGAAAAAGAAGGACTCTGAAAAACCATCTGATGAGTTGAAGGCCACAGAAGATGATGTTGATGAAGATGAAGATGCTGCCACCGTCGCTGCCTCCACTTCTCCGGTGCCAAAAAAGGCAAATCTTACACCTGCTCCAATTCCAGTTACTAGCGCCTGGGGTTCCACCAGAAAATCTTCCGCCAAACCTTCCATTCCTGCCGAAAGCAGCAAGTGGCCTGCTCCTTCTGTTGAACAACCTCAACAAAAAAAGGCTTTTCAACCTCCAGTTGCCAAAAACACCGGTAAAGAAAAATGGGTTCCGTTTGAAGCCAACGTGCAAATAGCTTCTTCTAAGAGCAGCAAACCTCACAATGCTAAGAAATCTAACAGAAAAAAGAACTCATCTGCTGCTGCTCCTGCTGCTAGCGGTGCCTCACCTTCTGCTGCTACTTCTAGCCAAACAAAATCTGAAAACTCTGCAAGCAAATCTTCCAAATCTGCTAGTAACAAGAGCCAAAAACGCAAATCTGATGGTAAAAGAGACACAAAACCTGCCTGTGATGATATTTCTTCTAAACAAAAACCAATTACTGAAAAATCTTCTGCTGAAGCTGAAATTGATGTTGCTGCTGCTCCAGCTCCTTCTGAAGCTGCAAACACTGCTATTTCCTCAACAGTGACAGATGCCTCCTCTGAAACTGCTTCTCCTGAAGCTCCAGTCACTGTCAAATCCACTGAATCTGCCATTGAACAGTATTCTGACTCTGCTTCTCCTAATGCCAACAGTGCTGTCAGCAACGATCAACACAGCAGCAAGTCTGCTAACGGCGGTTACAACAAGTTTAATGGTCACCACAGCAGCAACTATAACAACAACTACCACGGTAAAAGCAGCCGCTACCCAAGATCTTCTAATAACCACTACAAGAAACAACACAGCAGTAACAAGCACATGTACTCCAATGCCAATAGCGGTGCTCCGTCAAACATGATGTACAAGCAAATGCAATTCACTCCGGGTTTCATTCCACAAGGGGTTCCAATAGGTTATTATGACCAATTTGGATACCAAGGTATTCCACCACCACCAATGAACAAGATGCATAAGGGATTCCAAGCGGGTGGTGTTCCAATTGGTAGCTCCGCTTCATTTTTTGCTCCGCAAACTGATTTTCAATATCCAACTATGCCAATTCGTCAATTTGTTCCACAGCAACAACCAACTGAAGATCTTTTTGAACTTCTTACCAATCAAATCAGTTACTATTTTTCCACTGAGAACTTGAAGAAAGATATGTACTTGAGAAAACTTATGAATTCACAAGGTTATGTTCCAATTATGAAGATTGCTTCTTTCTTTAGAGTATCAAAGTTGACTGGTGGCAATTACGACATGGTCATTGCTGCTATCCAACAAACAAAAGGTCTTGAAATTAAGAATCAAAAAGTTAGATTGGCCAGTGATTTTGAGAGCTGGGTCTTACCGGTTGAAGAAAGAGAACAAGAAGGTAAAGACGAAACATTGGAAGAGGCTGAAAAGCAGGAAGACTAAAAATGAATCTGATGAAATGTTATTGTTTTTTATAAAAGAATATTAAATTTCTCTCAGTCAATTATGAACAATTAATGAATATTATATAAGCATTCCCCACCACTACTTTGCCTTTTTTTGTCACAAGTTTCTTTTTTATTTCATTCCTTTTTTTCTTTTTTTTTCAATAGTTAGTTTTATTTATTTAATTATTACTATTACTTTTTTTGCATGGGTTGCTTTTTATTCTATTTCTTGTTTATTTTAATAGATAATTATTGATGATAATAATTATCCTAGAATACAATTTAGAAATCATTAACAAAAAAAAGAAAAGAAAAAAAAAGAAGAAATTATATATTATTTTCCTGTTAATCCTATAAAAGAAAATTAAAAAAAAATCCTAAAATCCTCAAAAAAATTCCAAAAAAGAAAAAAAAATCCCCTCGACAAATATTTGAAAACAATAAATACTAATGATGATAATAATGGTAAAAATGGTGAAACTTAAAATGGGTTGGTTTAATAATATTATAAGTATGCGAGTAATTTTTTTTAAAAAACAATTAATATTCGATGCTCCCTAACCTCAGTTTCTTTTATCTCCTATCATTATTTTGTTGTTTTGCATATATTGTGTGCCTTTTCTTTGTACCTATACATGTTTATTCATTTAATATTTGAACTTATTACAATAACCATTTGCTGTCTTAATTAATAAATACTATTTATATTGTTACTATTATGTATAGTTTTTGTGGAAGAAAGATATAAATATTTATAAATGTAATAATTACTGTATGGATGTTGAATATTCTGAAATTTAAGTTATTGGGGGCTCGTAATCTCGACCAATTCTTGATTTATATGGGTGAAAGGGATGCTTGTGCTCCTTCTTTGCTTTTCCGTTTGTATCCATACCGGATGAAAACAAGGTTGATCTGCAAAACGACAAATAGCATTTTTTTTTTTGCTTCTTTGGCGTGTGTAATAAATTATTGTTTGGAAGTGAATATCGTGATACTCTTAAATATTGACTAGTGTATGATTATTTTTCACTTGTCACAACTATCTTGGTATTTTTTTTTTCAATTATTAGTAATAAGAAAACTAATAATATTAACAATTAATATGTCAACTGCTGCTGCCGAGGAAAAAGAATTGAAAAATGTTGTTGAACATTCAGCTGACGCTACTACTACTGAAGCTGTAGCTGAAAAAACAGAAGAGAGTTCTAAAAAACACAAACTTGAAGAAGAAGAAGAAGAAGAGAAAGAGAAATTGGGACAGAAATCTGACATAACAACTTCGGGAAAAAAAATAAAAAAGAAACATAAAAGAAGTAGAAGAAAATATGATGATATTCCGCCACCTGCCGATGACGATGAAGACGATGATGAAGACGATTTAGATGATGAAAAATTGGATGCTTTGGAAGCTGCCTGGGATGATGAAAATGACGAAGAAGAAGATAATTTGCTTGAAATTGATACATCAAATATCATTCAAGGACGTAGAACAAGAGGAAAAAAAATCGATTACAAGAAAACTTCTGAAAAATTGATGAAAGAACTGGGACAAGGAATTGATGAGGATGAGGATGATGAGGATTTTTTACTTGAAGAGAAGAAGAAGTAATTGATCACATGTATAAATACGTTCTTACAATGCATCTTCAATGTTGTTATTTTTTTTTTTTCGTTATTAATGGAAAGATTGTAGTTACTATCAAGTGCTGAGGATAAAGTAATTCTTTATATATATATATATATATACTGATAAACAAACAAATAAATTGAGAGGGGGTACAAAATTAAATAGTAATTGATAACAAAGTTAAACTAAGCCAATGAATAATGATTACGGATAGTGGGATAGATGATACTAAATCAATAAAGTAAAAAAAACATAAAAAAAATTATATATATTTGAGAACAGTATGCGAAATTTTCATGAAAATTGTGTGAGGCTTTCATGAGAATAGAGTGTAAAACTTGCAAATAACCAATCATGAGCAACACAACATCAATTACAAGTGATTATTAGATGTTTATCTCTTGCACACCAATTTTGTTAACAACAGTTATTACTCTTTGAAGATTTTGAGTCATTAGGATTTGGAGTCAAACTGATAGTTGGGCCACTGCTTGGCTTTTGGCCACCATTATAGTCATTCATGTCAAACTGATGTTTGCTAATCATTTCATAAATGCTAGTCAATAATTGGTGGAAAGCCAAATCAACATTTTCAGCATTTAAGGCCGAAGCTTCAGCAAATAACAATTGATTTTCAGCGGCAAAATGCTTGGCTTCATCAGTTGGCACCGCTCTGAGATGATCTAAATCAGATTTATTACCGACCAAGCCAATGATGATGTTTGAATCTGCGTTTTCTTTTAATTCCTTCAACCATCTTGGCACACTCTCATAACTTTCACTCTTGGAGATATCATAAACCACGAGAGAGCCAACAGCACCCCTGTAGTAGGCACTGGTGATAGCCCTGTATCTTTCTTGGCCAGCGGTATCCCAGATTTGAGCCTTGATTCTTTTACCATCTATTTCTACTGTTCTTGTAGCAAACTCTACCCCGATTGTAGATCTTGATTCTAAATTAAACTCGTTCCTAGTAAAACGTGAAAGCAAGTTCGATTTACCTACACCCGAATCACCAATTAAGACGACTAAATAACGGAGAAAAAAATTGTTAGTAATTTGCTGCTGTGATAATAAATAAATAGTAAGCGCTGGACGTGCCACTATGTAATAACCCAAAATGTATGGGTCTCTCTAGCTATATACGTACTCTTGAAAAGAAATTCATAATCATAGGAGTAGTCATCAGTTTTTTGATCAGACATTATTGCAGTATATATTGAGAATGGAAATGGGATAAGAAGATAGATAAGAGACGGATAGTAATTTGTTAAGATATGATAGTAATCGTATGAGGATAGTAAGTATAGATAATAGTTATGAATCAAACAGTAGGATGCATGTATTAAGTGGTGGCTGTCGTATGGTTCATAAATATACCAATATATAATCTATTTTAGTCTGTTTGAAGAGTTACTATTATTATCTAATAACCAGTGATCCCTGATAAAACACTATAAAATAATAACACCGTAATAACAATGAATTGAAAGAAGAAGAAAAAAAAAAATTGAACAAAACAAAAAAAAAAAAAATATGTTATAACGAGAGACGCCAATAACAACATAAACCATAATGTGCGTGTGTTTGAGCTTTGGTTGCATACTTCAGGTTCTTCTACGGCTGAACCGTACCTTATCGTTTGAATCCGTACCCTATGTATGACGGTGTATCTTAGTGAGCCGCACTTTGCCGTATGATTGTTCTGACAATTGAGTGCTGCTGTTTTTGTCGATTTCGTGGATTTTGTAGCTTTTATTGTCTTCTTGATATAATGCATGGTGAATGATATCAATCAGCATACACAACGTTTAAACACATTTGCTGATTGGCGATTATCGAGCAATTTCATTTCTTACAACTAATCCTTAAATTACAGCTATCAAATATTCATTCATTTTCGCTCTTTTTATACACTAACCAGCTACCGCTAAGTCTTCTTGAATCCCGGTGGCGGCTTAAACAGTCTGCTATTAAGCATCCCAATACTCTTCATAGGTGCTTTCAACGCTGCTGCCAAATGTGCATTACTGCTAGCACCTTTCTTGCTTATTGGCTTCATCACGCCTGCTTGGCCTATAATCTGGCTTTTCTTGCTGTTCGTTCCCAATCGTGTGCTCTTGTCTGCGGCAGGCCCCGACACAATGGATGTCCCAATAACCGTCGTACCTCGAAGAATTATAAGCCCCAATGATCTCTTATCTTCTTTGACCAACTCACTCGTGTCCAATTCGCCGTTTCTTTTAGCGTCTCTGATACTGGTCTTGGAGTTCTTGGTTAAGCGAAATTCCTGCGCATCTGCCAACACTAGATTCATATATTTGTCGAACGCCAATAGTTCTCCAATTACGTATCTGCCATCCAACGTATTCACTTTTAATCTATAATGTATCAAATCCACAAGTCTGGTCTTTTTGGAGATTCTGGTGTTTTGAGATAAGTTATTTGTAGTTGTTGACTAAAAAAATTTATGTTGTTAGTATATAGAATATAAGCTGACAAATTGAAAAAAAAAATATATACATATATATAACGTACCATCCTGTATACTATTTCAAAGTTAACTATATGAATACTTCTTTCTCTAATGAGTAATCAAGCAATTTTCAATGTGTTTTATCTATGTATTGATATGAAGTACTATGTCAACAGATGTCTTGAAGAGTTAGATCTGTTTGTTATGTTTTGCATGCTTAAGTAACAATCACTTTGTGATGAACACAGAAAAGAAGAAAAATCAGTCTAAAGCAAAAGAAAAGATTTTGTCAAAAAAAAAAAAAAAAAACATTATGAGCGCGCTCATGCAACTGCTCGAAATTATTTCAACATGTGAAAAAAAAGTGTACCGAGAGAGATGCAAAACTTTACAATATTATTCATTCTATATGATTAAATTTTATCGTTCCATGTATTCATAAAAAAAAAAAAAAGTAAATGAAAAAGTGTTTGTATTTGTGTATAATTAAGAATTAATTGATGATCATTAAAAAAAATGTCATTAAATTAATATCTCTTAGAACTTATTCATTCAGTGCCTTGAATCTCATCAAGAATTTGAATAGACTCCAATCTTTCTTCAAATAATTGTGCCAATTTAACAACTTTGCCACCTTCAATTCCCGCATATTTCTTTTTATCTTTCAATATAAATTTCTGTCCTTCCAAAGTTTTCTTTTTCATTAAAAACTTGGGTTTTGCTTTAATTGGAATTGGTGGTGGTATCGCCGACTTCATATTAGAAGAAATTGATAATGAATTATTGCTTGCAGTTGTAGTATTAGTTGCTGTGGATCCTGCGTTATTAAGAGATACTGCAGAACTGTTCGACGAAGAAGATAACGTACTTGAACTATGATTATAAAAGTTACCATTATTATGATTCATATATCTGGAATGAATATTATTATTATTCAACGTCATATTTTCCATCCCTAGAGAACTTGTACTTCCATTATTGTTATTATACTCCGAAATACAACCATATGGATCCAGGTTACTTAAGATTAAGTTTTCTTCAGATTGGGTCAATGTTGCAACAACAAGTCTTTCTGGAAGCTGCGGTGGGAGTTGTTTTTGTAATGGAAATTGCTGTTGTCCGGTGCCTACCATCACTGACCTTGGTGGGAGTTTTGGAAGTTTTTTCTTCATTATTCCTTGGTTGGAGTTGGTGGTACCATTACTGGTATTAATTGTTACTTCATCACTCGAAACACTGATTGTGTCATCTAATAAGTTAGAAGTATTACTAGTACGATTGATATTATTATTGTTTGACAACATATTTTTAAAATTATTCCTAAAATTCAGAAACTTATTACTACTATTATCGTCATTGTCAGAATTCAATGACAGACTAAAAGAATGAGAAGTAGGCGATGACAAACTCGAAACCAATTGGAATTGATGCGCATTTGTTAATAAATTAAAGTTATTCAAATGCTTCGCATCTTGCAATCTTGATATGAGAAATCCGTCGTCATTTAATAACCTTTCATTTTCGGAAATTAAGTTATTGGTAGTCATGTAAAGTTCCAAATTTTGTAATGTCAGACTAACTTGTTGCTGTTGTTTTGTATTTGAAATGACGGTCTTTTTTCTGGAAGGTGGTGGTGCTGGAATATTTTTTTGAATTTTTAAGTTGTTTGAATCTAGAAATGGCCAATAAGTTATCAAATTTTTGATAAATATAGAAATTAATTTTTTATCATGATTAGATTCAATTTTTCCAATATCATTACCACATAAGAATTTAATTAAAAACTTCAGCAACTTATAAATGTAACTATTACTATCATTTAAGATTTTTATATCAGTGTAAATTATCGGAATTAAAAAGAAGTTCATTAGGTCATTCAATATAATTTCAAGATTATTAAATTTTAAAATCTCTATCAATAATTTATTAGTACTTGACAAATTTTCCTGCTCAATTAATGCTTTATATCTTAATATCAAATCCACTGGTAGTAAAGAATCAAATCCATGTAAACTCTTCAAAAAATATTTCCAAATGTTTATCAATGGATATATATCAAATTCATTTAATGTTATAAGTTGATTTCTTGAAACTGCATCTTTGATCAAGTCACTTTGAAAAATTATGTTGGCATTATTGTTATGGAATAAAATCAAATGCTTGGCGCTTTCTTTTATTTTATTATAAAACATTTGGTTGATTTTGAAAAATATTAGATTGTAATAATACCAAGATAATTGATTTTCATAAAATGGTATTCCAAAAATATCAGGTAGATGAATCGGTATAATAATTTTATTAGTTGTCGTATCATCGCTTTTATTAGATGTCGCAGCAGCGGAAGCAGTATTGTTACTCATTGTGCCGTTTTCTGAATTATTATGAAATTCGTAATAATAGTTGGCCAAGCTGATATTCAATTTAGTTATATCCAAATGTTGAGACAATTCAGATAAATTATTGATATGTAAAACCTTTTTCTGCTTAGAATTCATGAATTTAGAACTAATCAAACTTTTTAAGACTTCAGTTAGGGCCCGGATCCACCAAGATTCATGAACGACGTAGATTTTTCTTAAATATTTTCTTTTCTCTTTAGGTATCAACTTAAAAGCCTTCACACCCCAAACCCAACTGAACGTGCTGCCATTACTTGTGGAAAGCTGTGAATCTGGGTCATTGCTTGAATCGCCGACATGTCGAGTTTTGTGATTGATAGAAAATTGAGGATCATTAGATAATCCTGCAGTGAAAAAAACTAGGACGTACCTTGAATCAGGAATTTTTCGGGCTAATAAGGCTATCACAGATTGAAAATTACAGCTGCTAGGATTGGGTAATGCTGTGGAATCAAAGATATAAACCGGATAGTTTGTACTTGGATCATACGTTTCGGTTTTGAAAAAAATCTTGTTCAAGTCTATAGCTGAAGGAGGCATGATGAGATAAAATGATAGAGGTGTTTCGCTCTCTCTCTATCTATCTATCTATCTATCTCAGGCTTTCTTTCTCTTATGAGTGTGTGTATAAATATTTATCTAATATGAAAGTGTGCTATCTATGCTAATCGTTGACATACGATATTTCGACCTTCTTCGCTGTTTTTTTTCTTTTTTTTGATCCTATTTCTTTGGGCTAAATTGTAGTGGCATCTTGAAATCTGCTGAATGAAGTAAAACACAAACAAGAAAACATGTAATCCGTTTTCTGCCGTAGAAGCAAAATCTTTTTGTCTGGCACGGTGCTCGTAATCAAGTGATTGATTTTCTTTTAATTTTCTAACTGAAAATTTTTATAAAGTGGAGAAGACAGAGTAGCACAGCCAACTATCTGTAATCTATATGAATATTGATGTCAATTGATTATTCTTCCATCACTCGATACATTAAAGAATGTCCAACAGCAGCATTTCAAACGCGCTTTCCCTGATCTTAGACTTTGGCAAAATCACGCCCCTTACTACCCAGCAAGTAGAATTCATTTGGTTGCTGAAGATCTCACAGGAAATACAATCCAGCGCCGTGATCCCGGGGCAAACCATCTTCGCCACAAACAAGATAGGTGCGGCCATAAGAAGCAAGCAGTTTCAGGCTCTACAGAAGTTAGTTGACCAGGGATATACACAGTTCATCTTACCTGTGCAAAGCCCTGCCACCAAGAATTTAGATATCCAGTACCTTCAATGGCAGGCCCCTAAAGACGAAAAGGAAAACACTTTGCAGCTATTGATCATTAGACTACATGACTACCAGACATTGGGCCTGCGCGCCCAGCCTCACACCATTGTTTATTTTTACAAAGATTTGAGTGGCCCATTTCAGGAAAACACGTTGCACAAAGATTTGGTCTTAATGAAGGGCGAAATCTTAGAACCTCTGAAATTCACTGTTGAACAGCTACAATTTCTAATTTTGAACGTCCAGAAGTTCTACGGTATTTTGGATACCAACGACAGCAGTTTGAAAGCTGAAAGATTGAAATTATTGGTGGCGTTTAACAAGGGTGACAGCTCGTTTGACTTCAACACGTTGATTCAGTTGGCAATGAATACTAAATGATTATTGAAAGCATGTACATATATATATATATATATCTCAGTTAATGTAGCATCATTTTATTTTTACTCTATAGTATACTAGCAAAGAGGAAGGAACCTTTCCTGCCACAGAAAGAAACGGAAACATAGTAGTATATGGCGGCCAGATAGCCAGCCAGTGCGTTTAATATTGATGCTTCAACCGTCTCATCACAGTTGAGAGTTCACTACAATATAAAGTTAGCATTCATGTATTAGTAATATATCTATTCATTAGATGTACCAAACATATTTACAAGTTGTTGGCAACTTCTTGAGTCCCGTATAAACTAATGATACAGAAAACATATTTTTATGCTTATGTCACATTTTTTTTTTTGTTCGTGCAACCTGCCAAAATTACGAGTGTGCACACACACACAGGAAATCATTTCATTGAAGGAATAACTGCTTAAAATACAGTCAATTGTATTAATCATTCTCTGAAAGCAGTAGAAGTATAATCCAATATATTCAAACCAACTAGATTCCATTATTAATACTCCTTTGTCTATATTCTTATCCTTTCCATTATTATTTTTTTTTTCTAAAAAGTTTTCGCCTGGTTGTCTGCTGATATGAGTTCAGAAGATCCATTTAATGATGATAATGATTCAGCCACCATCTTGAATGATGTAGATTTTGAACTTCAGGTCAACTCAAATCTCAAATCTAATATGTTATCAAATAATAAAAACGGTACTAATTATAGCGTATCAAGTTTTGACGATTATGGTATAACTAATACTAACAAAAATGAATTGATTCGATTGATGATTAATCAGCTTAAAGCATTAGGATTAGATCGATCAAGCGAAGCTTTAGCTGCTGAATTTCAAAAATTGAGAAAAAAGCAAGATACTGATCTAAATAATAATGATGAAACCATTCGAAAAAATGAAAGTTCCACGACTACTAGTATCCATGAAACGCAATTCTTAAATCTTATAAAGTTTGGTGATTTTGAGAATGCTGAACAAATGGTTATTGAAAAAAAGATCCCAATTAAGCAGAATATAGACATTATTCATTTATCCACTCACATAAACGATTCTTCATTAATTTCTACGGATAAGGTATTATTCAGAATTCATGAAATTTTTCAAGTTCATAAACTTTTGGAAATTCTAGTCTTTGAAAATAATCTTAAATTAGGTATTGATTTAATCAAAAAACTGCAACGTAATAGTGATTATTATTCTGAATTAATAACAGTTCTTTCTGATGTCAAATGCAAATCACATCCCTTGATTCGAAAGTTTGGATTTTATAAAGATTTAAAATTTGCAAGGAATTATCTAATACAACAAGTTCTATCTCCATACTTGGATTTTCCAAATGTCATCCCTGATAACAGATTATTTCAACTTATTAATCAAGCTAAGAGATATCAAATTGGTCCAGAAAATAGTCTTTTTGGATCCTCAAAATTATTAGCTGATTCGAATTCAAATTGGTCGTTATTCAAAGATTACAGATATACAATTGAAGAATTTCCATGTAAGATCATTGAAACTTATGAATCTTCTCCAGAGACTCAAATTTGGTCAGTTAATTTCTCTCATGATGGAAAATATTTGGCCACCATATCAAATACAAATTATATCACTGTTTATTCCTATGACAATAACAATAATGGTAAGTGTCAAAATCAAGATTATCAAGATGTTTTACAATCCTATTTTATCTTTAAGGGTCATTCCGAAAACGTAATTTATCTATCATGGAATTTAGTTTTTCCAAATCAGTTCATAACATGCTCGTTTGATAACACTGTTCGTATTTGGGATGTTGAAAAAAAGACATGTCTTAAGTTTATCAGATGTTCCAAAATCGCAAGAGTAGTTCATTGGGCTAATGATGGTAAAGGTTTCTATTGTGGGTCAAATGAAATGGAATTATCCTTTTATAGTGGTGATGTGGATAAAAGTACTTATAATGATGAAACCCCGAAATTTATCTGGAATGGGTTAAAAGTTGCAGATTTTGAAGTTACTAGAAATGGAAAATATTTGATTTCTTCCTACAAAGATTGTATAACGGTGATAAGTTTGAAAAGTTGCTTAGTGGTGAGTCATTTCAGAATCAGTAAAGGAAATGCAACATCTGTTAAGTTAACAAGTTTTCAAATAGATGAAGAGCAAAGTACTGTATTAATCAACGTATTACCGAACTTGATTCAATTATATAATTGGAAATCAGGAATTATGATGAAACAATACTTTGGTTTATATCAAGACAAATATATTATTCGATCATGTTTTTTACCGGATGATGAACAGATCATCTGTTGTGGTTCTATAGATGGAAGATTATTTTTTTGGAATAAAGAAAGATGCAATTTGTTGTTGATTTTGAAAAATCATCAAGGGTTAGTCAATTCTGTGACTTATAAAGACGGTATGCTTTTTAGTGCTGGTGATGATGGAAAAATCAATGTTTGGGGATCATCAAAAATGTTAGCTTGGAAGTATAAAAATGAAATATAGGACAAAGGAGAAGAAAACTGACTAATTTACAAGAACTATCATTTATGTTATTGCTTTGATTATTTTTATTATAGTGTAAGCAATTTTTTTTTTTCTTTTTAAAATATACATCGAAAAACAAATTAATTATAGTTTAAATAACTCAAAAAAAAAAATGGTAAATCCTCAATCAATAACTTAAAATAAAAACCCATTAGTGGCAAAATTCAATACATCATTCCATTTTTTTCCATTGAAGCCACCATCGCTTTTATCAGAATATATAAAATCCATGGATTGCAAAATTGAATAATACTCATCCACTTTACCAATGTTCCAGAAATACATGATTGAACCCCAAGTAAAAACTACTATAGATTTCCAAATTATACGATCAATATGATGAATTTTTAATGAACTTTGCAAACTGTATGATTTGCTCAATATCTTAGAATACATCATCAATACTCTCGAAAACAAAAACAAGGTCATTTGTGTGGGAATTTGGCCGCTGTCTATTGTCAAATATCCTGAAATTGCACCACTTATGAAATAGTCAAGATTCGCATCATATAGACTTCTATTATTTAATATCTTAGCATTATTATTGTTTATTTTTTTTGTAATATTCAATTTTTTCAATGTTAGCAATATCAATTTGAACAATGCAGCAAACTTAAACAATGTTTTCCCATGAGTGAGTGATTTATTGATGATTTTTTTTAACGAAAACTTCCAGCTGACAATGGATACTAATAAGGAATGAATGAACCTAATTCTAAACCCGTACTTGAAGCCTTTAAACCCAGTGTTCAAAATAGTGAATAAGTCATTTCTGATGAATAAGTCAGCATTGTCTAAGATACTGTCCAACAAGGATGATGAGTGGAAAGCATCACCGTTAGTTAAGGATTGTTCCTTCTTATCTTTATCCATTTTTTATATTAGCTATGCTTATTATTAGTTTTTTGGTGGTGCTTATTGAATTATAATCTTTCAATGGATTAGTATATAAACAATTAGTGTCAACATGTCTTTCTCAGCATTTAGAAGCCTAATATGGATTTGCTTCATGTTGGCTTCCGCTTAGAGAGTAGCGATAAGGCATGACAGAGTTCCTAACAATCTTTTATTTTTTTGTAACAATTCACAGAGTCAGTATGCACACTATATTACTCACATAAAGAAAAAAAATTTTCGAGGAGAACGAACATTTAAAAATTTGTTAATTAATTCACTTTAATCGAAGATACAGAATCTATTCACCTTGCAAACAGTATTACGATATTTTCTTTTTTTTTTTTTTTTAACAATTACATCTAAATAAGAACTATTAATCTAGATCAAAAGGCAAAAACTTGATATCAAAAATGTCTAGTGAAGAAGTTACTGCTAAGGTCGAAGATCTTTCTTTAAAAGAGAAAGCTCCAGTTGCCAACCCTCCAAAGCAAAAGGCTAAGAAGGAAAAGAAACAAAATATAGTTTCTAACAAGGACTTCTTAAATCCATTACCTCAATTTATTGATAACCGTATCAAGGTATTTGAAGACATACAGAGAAATTACAACGCCAAAGTTGAAGCCAAGGCTGCTGAAAATAAAACAATTAACATCACTTTAAAAGATGGCACTATCAAGGAGGGTATCGCTTGGAAAACGACTCCATTAGAGATTGCCATTGGAATCAACAAAACTTTTGGTGAAAAACAATGTATTTCCAAGGCTAATGACGAATTATGGGATTTGGAAAGACCTTTGGAAGCTGATACCAAAATTGAATTTTTTGATTTCAATACAGAAGAAGGTAAGCGTGTCTTCTGGCATTCCTCGGCCCATGTTTTGGGTGAAGCATGTGAATGTAACTTAGGCGGTTTAATTGTGTTTGGTCCTCCAACTGCAGATGGTTTCTTTTATGATTTCAGTGTTGGTGAAGAGCATACCATCTCGCAAGCTAACTTCGCTGGTTTAGAAAGTGTCGCTAAAAAAGCTATCAAAGAAAAGCAAAAATTCGAAAGATTGGTCATGACTAAGGAAGAATTATTGGAAATGTTCAAATACTCCAAGTATAAGACTTACTTGGTTGATACTAAAGTTCCAGATGGAGGTTCCACCACGGTTTACAGAAACGGTCCATTAATTGATCTATGTATGGGTCCTCATATTCCTCACACTGGGAAGATTAAGGCTTACAAATTATTGAAAAACTCGGCCAGTTACTTTTTAGGTGACTCTACCAATGATTCTTTACAAAGAGTTTACGGTATCTCTTTTCCAGATAAGAAATTAATGACTGAACACTTGGAATTCTTGAAAGAAGCCGAGAAGAGAGATCATAGAAAAATTGGTAGAGAACAAGAATTATTTTATTTCCATGAATTATCTCCGGGTTCTTGTTTTTGGTTACCACACGGTACCAGAATTTACAACAAGTTGGTAGAATTATTAAAGACTGAATATCATAAAAGGGGTTATCAAGAGGTCATTACTCCAAACATGTTCAATACAAAATTATGGGAAACTTCTGGTCACTGGCAAAACTATCAAGAAAACATGTTCTCTTTTGATATTGAAAAAGAAAAGTATGCTCTTAAACCAATGAACTGTCCAGGTCACTGTTTGCTTTATAAATTCAGAGAGAGATCTTACAGAGAATTGCCATGGAGAGTTGCCGATTTTGGTGTACTTCACAGAAATGAATTTTCTGGTGCTTTGTCTGGCCTAACAAGAGTCAGAAGATTCCAACAGGATGATGCGCATATCTTCTGTCGTCAAGATCAAATTGAAGATGAAATCTCTGCAATCTTTGATTTTTTGAAGCATATCTATGGTGTTTTTGGTTTTGAATTTAAGATGGAATTATCCACCAGACCAGAAAAATACCTTGGTGAACTAGAAACTTGGAATAACGCCGAACAGAAATTGACCAACGCTTTGAACAAGTTCACCGATAACTGGGAAATTAATGCTGGTGATGGTGCTTTCTACGGTCCAAAGATTGATATCATGATCTCTGATGCTTTGAAGAGATGGTTTCAGTGTGCCACTATTCAATTAGATTTCCAATTACCTCAAAGATTCGAGTTGGATTTCATGTCTCAAACAGAAGTCAAGGAAAGACCTGTCATGATTCATAGGGCTATTTTAGGTTCCGTTGAAAGAATGGCTGCTATTTTAACAGAACATTATGCTGGTAAGTGGCCATTTTGGTTATCTCCAAGACAAATTTTGATTATTCCAGTTGGTAATAAGTTTGAAAAATACGCCATAGAAGTTAAAGAAAAATTACACTGTAGTGGTTTCTGGACCGACATAGATGTCAGTGGTAATACTTTGAACAAAAAGATCAGAAGCGGTCAATTGATGAGATACAACTTTTTGTTTATTGTTGGTGATGATGAGGAAAAATCTGGCAGTGTGAATATTAGAAACAGAGATATTGAAGATTTGCAAAACAAGAATAGCGCTATCCCATTAAACATTGTTATTGACCAGTTGAAAGAATTGAATGCCTCCAAGAGATCCGACAACAAGTTGGTCTAAACACAATCAGTTCATTTATTTTCATTACAATATACTGTTACTTTCGTGTATACCTGTGTATCAATAACTTTATTGTACTTAATACATATTAATTTATTATAAACAATAGTATAAAAAAACATAAGATAAAACAAATGTTAATGTATCAATATTGTGAGAAGAAATGAAAGATAGAAGATGACCCAAAAAAAAGCATTCGCAAAAAAATTAAAACTTGATGCAAATATTAGTTATCTAAAAGAGGCAGGAAATCTGGGTCCACGATTTCATCAAACATCTCTGCTTCTTTTTGACCTCTTTCCAAATTTAATTGATGGAACACTGGTAAACTTAATATCAACATGGCAAACAAAAACCAGAAACAATATCTAATATTATGAGTTTTATCTGTAATTAAACCAACGACCAAAGGACCTAAAATTGAACTTCCTTTATCAGTTATTGCAAACAACGCAAAAAATAAAGATTCTTTACCTTTTGGAACTAACAAACCAAATAAGGACCTAGAAACTGTAGATAACCCTCCTAATGATAATCCATACCAACAACTTAATAAGTACATCTCTGATTTATGTTTCAACCCAAATGAAGTTGTAAAAAACCCAAGAATACCATATAAAGGAATCACTGAAGACCAAAGAATAATAAACACCAATGTTTTTGGTAAAGAAATTCTGAGATATGTATTCAACCCGTAAGGAATAAGTATAGTTCCAATAACTGCAAAAACAATTGATAGTATACCGATCATGGCTAGCTCATGAGCTTTCATGTCCAATTCAGTCTTGGAAAATAAAATAGCCGCAGAGTTGATAGTAGTTATAGAGTCTGAAATTAAAAACCACCCTATCAAGAAAAGACATACGTCTTTCAACAATCTTATCTGTTTGAAAGCGGCGAATAGATTAATCCATCCCATCTTAATGTATTCTTTAAAATAAAATGTCTTGTGCAGCAATGACTCTAATATTATTTCCTTCATGTTATTTGATGACCTTCTATAGTTCAAACGACTTTTCTTGAACTTATTCAATAAATCAATTGATTCTGGATGCTTTCTCACTTTCAATAACCAAAATATAGGTAATTGGAAAAATAGCCACCAATAAGAAACAAACAAGATAGCGTATTGAATAGATTGAATTTTCGAACCTGTTTTCAATACAATGACCATGGTGCAAATTTGCACTATTAATGCAGCTACATAACCAAGGCCAGAACAAAGACCAGAGATCTTAGAACTAATTGTAGCTTTTTGTTCTAATTCTGATTGTTCCGAGGATGGTGATAGCCTATAATTTTCTACCAACGAAGGTAAAAACGAGTTACCGCATACATTAACCACGCCATAACAAATATTTGCACATATGCACACCAAACCAGCAGTGTAATAATTTGTAGTCTCTAATATATAAAATCCTCTTGTTAGCAAACTACCTAGTAAACCAAAAGCTATTAACAATGATTTCTTAAAATTCCCTTTGTCTGCAAAGCCCGTAACAGAAACTACAACTATTGTTTGTAATAGCACAGACAATGAAAATACGTATAACGAAAAGGAAGAAGGGTCCATGTAAATGCCAAAGACATTGACAACACACGCAGGTTTCTTAGAATCAGTTGCAACATCTCTCATTAATAAAAGACCTCTTGCTATTATTTCTGCCGGTGGCGGTGGTTGTGGTATAGGATCTAATGGCTCATTGTCGTTAAATTTGCATGATTTACTATGGTCGTTTGCTAGCACACCATTATCTCTTGCAAGCAGGTCTAGTAGTAAAGGAACATATGTGGATACTGCACTAACAATGAATGGTTCAGTTGCCCAGTTGTATAAACACCAGCCAAAAATTTCTTTATTAGTTGTATAGTCATTATCCTGCTGATCTATCGGTTCTGACTCGATCAACTGGGTATTTTCTTCTGATTCTCTAGGACTCGGTGTCATTTTGTTCGTATTTTCTTATTTGCAAATGAAACTTTGATATTATAACACAACTAATTATTTATCCTTTTCTCCGTTTTTTCCGTAATAATCAGCTTATGAATATCTATTTTAACAAAAAATAATCCGTAGATACCAGTGTTATAGATGGTTTGCTTCGATTATTGTAGTTCAACATTGTTTTGATTATTCCAGTAAGAAACTGGTTTCAAGTATCTACATTTAACATACCGGTTCTTAGTGCGAGAGTAACAAAACAAAAAGAGTGCTTTTAGAGTTTTGCTTATTCATACAGGGCTCAATTGCTTCACCCTGGCATTTTTGTTTTCGCTGTTATTTACTCTAAGTTAAATTTGCTTGACTATTGCATTTCCTCCGATAACCAATAGAAATTCTTCAGTAACTTTAAAGGATCTTGCAAGATTTGAGCTTTCTTCTTCTTTCTATTTTATTCTTCATTAAGTAACACCATTTACAATAGCAGTCAGAATACTGTTGGAAATATATTTTCAGTGACTATTATTGCTAGATGTCAGAAGGAAGCAGTAGAAAAAATAGTGTGCCCTTCCCGAATAGCAGCAGCAGCAATTCCATAAATAACTATTTGACCATAGATAATAGTATTGCGGGTATTCAACAAGATTTCAATCCGTTTTCTGATAGCAATAGTTATTTGCTGGATACAAGATCTATAGCTTCTCCAGATATACAATTGCATACAATAGATAGTTCTGGAAAGGAGTTTCTGATGGAGTCTGATGAGGAAAATAATGATTTATTATCAATAAACCACGATAATAATAATCACGATAATATTTTGAGTACTAACCAGACGCCTCTTCTTGGTGCATCTGGTGGTCAATATCTTCATAGCAGGCATGCAAGTAATGTTTATCCTATTCAATATAATCAAGGTTCTACTCCTGTGGTAAAGTTCATCAATAGGTTGGTAGGTTTTTTTAAACTTGATAAAAATAATAGTAACAATGGACTCATATTACCAATCACGGAAGAACCTTCGGTTAAGACAACTAGAGACGTTTATCCAGAGATGTCACATGGCGATCATTTCCCGATAAATGCCATCTCCAATGCCAAATATAATGCTTTTTCATTTTTGCCAATTATTCTTTATGAGCAATTCAAGTTTTTCTTCAATTTATATTTCTTGCTTGTTGCGTTATCACAAGCTATTCCAGCATTGAGAATTGGCTATCTTTCATCCTACGTAATTCCTTTGGCTTTTGTTTTATTTATTACAATGAGTAAAGAAGCCATGGATGATATTCAAAGAAGAAGAAGAGATTCGGAACAGAACAGTGAGTTGTATGAATGCTTAAATAGTGGCGAATCGATAGACATTCCAAGCAAATCCATAAAAGTGGGTGATTTAATAAGATTGCATAAAGGAAGAAGAATTCCAGCAGATATGGTACTTTTACAATCATCGGAAGAAAAAGGTGAATCATTTATTAAGACAGATCAATTAGATGGTGAAACAGATTGGAAATTGAGAATTGCTGTCCCAATATCTCAACCATTATCTATTCGAAATCTTCAAGATGTCATGGTTACAGCAGATGCTCCTAACAAGTCCATTCATAATTTCTATGGTAACCTTACTTACAACAGCTTTACTATTCCTCTAAATGTTGACAATTCATTATGGTGTAATACTGTCTTAGCCTCTGGTAGTGCAATAGGTATAGTAGTTTATACTGGATGTGAAACAAGACAGTCTATGAACCAATCTAGACCTGGTGTTAAAGTTGGTTTGCTTGAAATAGAAATAAATAAGTTATCAAAGATATTATGTTTATTTGTTTTCTTTTTGTCGGTGATTTTAGTTATTGGTAAAGGATTTGGCAGCTCTTGGTATGTTGATATAATGAAATATCTAATTTTATTTTCTACAATTATTCCAGTTAGCTTAAGAGTGAATTTAGACTTAGGAAAATCAGTCTATGCGTATCAAATAGAGCATGACACAAGTATACCTGAAACTATTGTCAGAACCAGTACAATTCCTGAAGATTTGGGTCGTATCGAATATCTTTTATCTGATAAAACAGGCACATTGACACAGAATGATATGGAAATGAAAAAGTTACACTTAGGAACTGTTAGTTACGCTGGAGATTCGATGGATTTAGTAGCAGATTTCGTTCAAAAAAATCTGATTGATCCTAAAAACTATAATTACGGAGGCAATAGTTCTAGTAAATCTAAAATTATGGAATCAAAATCAAGAAGAGATATGGGTCAAAGAATATATGACTTAATCAGTACATTAGCCCTTTGTCATAATGTAACCCCATCCATTGATGAAGGCGAATTAACTTATCAAGCAGCATCTCCTGATGAAATAGCCATTGTGAAATATACAGAATCTGTTGGTATCACATTGGTAAAACGAGATCGTACTTCTATCACTTTGATGCAAAACCATAATCATGTGCAACTTTATTTTGACATCCTACATGTTTTCCCATTTAATTCAGATACTAAAAGAATGGGACTCATTATTTATGATAAACTAAAAAATGAATATTGGTTTCTACTTAAGGGTGCCGATACAGTTATGAAATCCATTGTTATGCAATCTGTCTGGTTAGATGAAGAAGTTTCAAATATGGCAAGAGAAGGTCTTAGAACTTTGGTAATTGCTAGAAAAAAATTGAATAAGTTAACATATGAAAAATTCAACAAACAATACAGAGAAGCTTCTTTATTGATTAGTAATGATCGTGATTCTTTAATGCAACAAGTTGTGCATCAATTCTTAGAGAATGAAATGGAATTGTTGGGTTTGACTGGTGTTGAAGATAAGTTACAGAAAGACGTCAAATCAAGTATTGAATTATTGAGAAATGCAGGTATTAAGATTTGGATGTTGACTGGTGATAAAGTTGAAACTGCCAAATGTGTTGCTATTAGTTGTAAATTAATTAGTAGGGGTCAATATGTTCATACGATCACTAAGATCTCGAGGAACAACCATCAAGCGTTAGCGATGAATGCTATTGAATTCTTGATGAATAAAAATAATAGAAATTCATGTTTGGTCATTGATGGTGAAAGTTTGGGTATATATTTGAAATATTACAGAAATGAATTTTTCAATATCGTGATTGATTTGCCAGCCGTTATAGCTTGTCGTTGCACACCACAACAAAAAGCAGATGTTTCTTTATTGATTAGAGAATTGACTAAGAAACGTGTCTGCTGTATTGGTGATGGTGGTAATGATGTGAATATGATCCAATCCGCAGATGTCGGTGTTGGTATAGTTGGCAAGGAAGGGAAACAAGCTTCTTTAGCTGCTGATTTCTCAATTACACAGTTCTGTCATATCACTAAATTACTATTATGGCACGGAAGAAACTCATATAAAAGATCTGCAAAATTGTCACAATTTGTAATTCATCGTGGTTTGATTATCTCTATTTGTCAAATGGTGTATTCTATTAGCTCGAAATTTGAGCCTTTAGCATTGTACCAAGGTTGGTTAATGGTTGGTTATGCAACTTGTTATACTATGGCACCTGTTTTTTCCATGGTCTTAGATACTGATGTCAGTGAAAATTTGGCATATTTGTATCCAGAATTATACAAAGAATTGACCCATGGAAAATCACTTTCTTATTTATCATTCTTAATGTGGTTTGCAATTTCTACCTATCAAGGTATTATTGTGCAACTTTTCTCTCAATTTTTTACAAGTATCAAAACAAAGGATTTTTTGAAGATGGTTTCCATCAGTTTCAGTACTTTAGTCATGAATGAACTCATAATGGTTGGTGTCTGTATCAATACATGGAATAAGGTTATGCTTATTACATTAATTATCACTTTGTTGATTTATTGGGGTTCAGTTCCATTCCTTGCTGAGTATTTCGATTTAGGCTATGTTTTATCGATTGCCTTTTTATGGGAATCGGTCGTTATAGTTGCCGTTAGTATTTTACCAATTTGGGCTATTAAAAGTCTTTACAGAAGATTGAATCCACCAAACTATGCAAAGGTTCAATCTTAAATTCTGAGAATATAATTTATTTTTGATAAATGAAAAGTAAACCACATAGTAGAAGAAAAAATGTAGAAAAAAAAAAGGTATCAAAACTTTGAATAATATTCAAGATTTTTACAAAAAAAATTGGACGAGTTGGGAATCGAACCCAAGACCTCTCCCATGCTAAGGGAGCGCGCTACCAACTACGCCACACGCCCTGTTAGTTTTTTTTGTTTTTTAAGCCAGTAAATAAAACGGCAAATTAGAAAGATTATGGCTTATACTAAGTCTAATATATCTCAGTTTATGTAAGGGTTTTTTGCGTTCAGCTTTTTAGTTTGTTCTGATTATCCTGTGTAAAGATTCTTATTCTTACTTATATTTTTCATTTTTTTTTTGTAAGTTTTTTTTTGCCCTTGTGGATATATTGTATTTTCTTCGAAGTTTTTTCTGTTCCAATACTCTCTCTGTCAGTATTTGCCACACAAGCTAGAATTTATTATTATTAACCATTGAAATATCATATCGTTCGATTATATAGATCGGAATTCAATTCATATCAATTTTATTGAAAGATAATTATAATAGTTCAGTTTAAAAAAATGGAACACGATCCTTATAAATGGGGTAGACCAGACGATTCCGTCTACGGTGCTTATGATTATCAAATCGCCAACGCTAAAGTTCACGGTGAACAGCAAGATGCGCCATTCCCATCCATGCACACACAACAGCCAATTGTTACTGGTACATCTGTTGTTGCGATTAAGTACAAAAACGGCATTGTTATTGCTGCTGATAATTTAGGTTCATATGGTTCATTAGCTCGATTTGATGATGTAGAAAGATTGATTCCAGTCGGGCCATGCACCGTGGTTGGATTAAGCGGAGATATTTCAGATTTGCAATACCTTGAATCCAACTTGGAAGAATTGGTGATTGAGAATGATTATGATGAAGCCAATGGTAATTTCAAGGCCAACCACATACATGAATACTTGAACAGATTATTTTACACACGAAGATCCAAATTGAATCCATTGTGGAATGCCGCTATAACAGCAGGTATTAATAGTGAAGGTAACCCATACTTGGCTTATACAGATCTTCTTGGTGTGCAATACAGCTCTCCGGCCATCTGCACGGGCTTTGGTGCACATTTGGCTATTCCATTGTTGAGAAAGGTTGTAGATGATGAAGCAGATGTTGAGAAGGTCACTAAAGAAGAAGCCAGACTGGCGGTAATTGAATCAATGAAGGTATTGTTCTATAGAGATGCTAGATCTTTGAATAGATATAGTTTAGTTACCATTGACAAAGATAGTGGTGTTACGTTTGAAAAGAATTTGAAAGTCGAAGACATGAGCTGGAAGTTTGCCCAAGGTATTAAGGGTTACGGTAATCTTCAAAAGTATTAGATGCATAGTAATTTCGAGCCTACACACTTTTTATGTTTTTATAAACCGTTATAATATATTTCGGAAACGCAATAATTCTTTACTAGAAGTTTAGTTTGGGTAATCTTGTAATACAGATTGCTCATGATTGTAATAGATAGATCACATATCATCTAATCAGATCCTCAAGGAGATAAGAAACAAATTCTTTTGGTTTGACGCCTTGCTATGTATTTGAAGCCCGGGTAGAGGTTGTTTTTTTCTCGTTCTTTATTTCCTTTTGAATAAGCGCAGAAAGTTGCCAGAAAGCGCACCGTTAACTAACAGCGAGTACGTGACTCACATAATGTTTCCAGAATGCGTTCTTTTCCTTTAATTGTGCTGCATTTTTTTTTATTTTCTCTGTAAGTTTCTTTTCTGGACTCTCAGCTAGTTGCAGATTCTAGTCGTTTTTCATACTTCTCATTTTCAAAACAAGAGGAACAATACTACAAAAAAAACATTTCCATTTATAAAAGGTTTTTGAAATCTCACTTTTTTCTCATTTCGCTAATTCCTATAATCTTCTCATTTGCTGTTTGTCTTGTTCGTTTTAACTTTAACTTTCTCTTTATTTTCAAACAAGAGAAAAAGACGAATAGCAATTTTTTCCTTGATTCTTTTTATTTTGATTAATATTAGAGACACACAAATATATTTAATATGATTAATGCAATCGGTTCTTTTGAATTAGATTTCCACAAAATTTTCGATAAAAGTCAACAGGATAGCTATACGTTTGTATTGACATCATTTGTATCTATCTTGTTCAGATTTACAAACGTTGATGACTTAGCTTTTGCTTTAACTGATTATTCAAGGGATGCACCAATATATAGCTGCATTAGATACACCTTTCCAGAAGAACCAACTACCTTTTCAGATTTATTCGGTAGTTTGAAAAAAATTGTTTCAGAGCATACAAGTTTCTCTTCTAAAGATGATTTAAAACAACATCTTGTCAAAGTTGTTGATTTATCGCCTTCTCAATTGCGTGATTTCAATAATTACTCCTTCAACATAGTTTCTAGCAATGATTCTGCTCCTCTCGCTTCCAGTACTAATGATTTATTCGAATTTGCGCTCAATTACAACAAATTGAATGGTCGATTTGTGTTGAACTACAACTCTTCAAAATACTCGAAAGAGCATGTCGCAATTTTGAATGATCAATTCAGTCAATTTATTAAAAATGCAATTCAAAAGCCATTAACTTTTGTCACTAGAATCTCTCTTTTCACTGAGTCTCAATCTGAAATATTGCCAGATCCAACCAGCGATCTTGATTGGAGTGGTTACATTGGCGCGATTCATGAAATTTTTGAAGCCAACTCCACTAAATGGCCAGAACGTACATGTGTCATTGAAACCAGTGATTTGAAAGGTACAAACAACCGTGTCTTCACCTACCAACAGATAAATGAATCTTCCAATATGATTGCACACTACTTAGTTGCCAGCGGTATTCAAGTAGGGGATATTATCACAATTTACTCATCAAGATCTGTTGAACTATTAATTTGTGTTTTGGGTATCCTCAAGGCTGGTGGTACCTTCAGCGTCATCGATCCTGCGTATCCAGCTTTCAGACAAAACATATACCTTAGTGTCGCTAAACCTCGTGGTTTAATCATCATTGGTACTGCTGGTATTTTGTCCGAGGAAGTCGAAGATTATATCAAGAAAAACTTACATTTGAAGGCTAGATTATCAAAAGTTGTCTTGCAAGACAATGGTATCGTCTTAGGTGGTTTAGATCATCAATCCAAAAAAGATTCTCTTGTTCCATTCTTTGAAAATCGTTTCCAATCAACGGGCGTCAAAGTTGGTCCGGATTCTAATCCAACGTTAGCATTTACATCAGGTTCGGAGGGTATTCCGAAGGGTGTTTTGGGTCGTCATTTCTCTTTAGCTTATTACTTCCCATGGATGTCTCAAAGATTCGGCCTTGATGAAACTGACAACTTCACTATGCTTTCAGGTATCGCCCATGATCCTATTCAAAGAGATATGTTTACTCCAATTTTCTTGGGTGCTAAGATTATTATTCCAACTGCCGATGATATCGGTACCCCCGGTAGATTAGCTAAATGGATGCAAATCAACAAAATTACTGTTACGCATTTGACCCCAGCTATGGGTCAAGTTTTGGCTAGTGAAGCTGTTGACGAAATCCCAACTTTAAAGAATGCTTTCTTTGTCGGTGATTTACTAACTAGAAAAGATTGTTTAAGGTTACAATCCTTGGCTAAGAATGTTCATATCATCAACATGTATGGTACCACTGAAACACAGCGTGCTGTATCTTACTATCTTGTTAAGTCTCATAACAAAGATCCAAACTTCCTTTACAATTTAAAAGATATTATTCCTGCTGGCCAAGGTATGAAGAACGTTCAATTGTTAGTTGTGAACAGAGAAGATAAAAACATGACATGTGGTATAGGTGAAGTTGGTGAATTATTTGTCAGAGCCGGTGGTTTGGCTGAGGGCTACAAAGGCTTGGATGAATACAGCAAAGAGAAATTTTTGAACACTTGGTTTATGGATGGTAACAGGTGGAAGATCCTTGATGCAGAGAGTGGTAAGTCTGAACCTTGGAGAAACTTTGGCTGGAAAGGACCAAGAGATAGACTTTACAGAACTGGTGATTTAGGTAGATATTTGCCAGATGGTAATGTTGAAGTTACTGGTAGAATTGATGATCAAATTAAAATAAGAGGCTTTAGAATCGAATTGGGGGAAATTGACACTCATGTTGGTAAATTCAATATTGTCAGAGAAAACAGAACTATTGTCAGTAAAGACGAAAACGGTGAAAACTATTTACTCACATATTTGGTTCTTAAAACTGAACTTCTCGAAGTTCAAAACTTTATTGATGAAAACTTTGATTCTTTATCTTTCAGCGAACTTTCTTCAAAAGAAGAAATCAGACCTGAATTGGTCCAATCTTTAGTTAAATATCATAAATTAGCATCAGATTTGAAAACATTCCTTGGTACTAAGCTTGCTTCTTATGCAATCCCATCTATTGTCACTATCTTGCCATCTTTTCCATTGAATCCAAACGGCAAAATTGATAAGAAAAAATTGCCTGTTCCAACTTCTGAAGAACTAACCCTTGCATCTAAATATCTTTCCAAGCTTTCATCTTCATCTACTTCCAATGCTGAAGATGATTTTTCTGAAACGGAAACTGAAATCAAACATATCTGGTATGATATTTTACCGAATAAGCCAGTTATCTCTTCCGTTAATGATTCATTTTTTGACCTTGGTGGCCATTCTATTTTAGCCACCAGAATGATTTTTAGAGTTAGAAAGGCTTTCAGCGTTGATTTACCTTTAGGCATTATTTTCAAAAATCCAACCATTAAAGCTTTCTCTCACCAGATTGACTTGCTTAAGAATAATGTTGAACAACTGTCTACTATTTCTGCTCCTACCACTGATTTTTCTGAAAGTGTTTACTATAAAGATGCTAAATTATTGAGTGAGACTAAACTTGCTGGCAGTTACAAGTCACCATCTAACGTTTCAAGTGGCTCAACTATAAATATTTTTTTAACTGGTGCCACTGGCTTTTTGGGTTGTTTCTTGATTCACCAATTGCTCAATTACGAAAAGATCAATTTCAAAATTTATGCACATGTTCGCGCCAAGGATGAAACCGCTGGCTTGCAAAGGTTGATTACAGGTTTAAAACTTTATGGTAACTATGATCCGGCATTTTTTTCTGAAGAGAGAATTATTCCTGTCGTGGGAGATCTATCCATTTCACAATTTGGCCTCAGCAATGAAAAATGGTTGAAATTGAATAATGAGATTGATTCCATTATTCATAATGGTGCTATGGTTCACTGGGTTTATCCATACTCTAAACTTCGCGATGCGAATGTAATTGCTACTTTAAATGTTATGAATATGGCTGCTGTTGGAAAGGCTAAGACATTTCAATTTGTTTCGTCTACATCTACTATTGACACTGACCACTTCTATGAATTGTCTGATAAATTAGTCAGCGAAGGCAAGAATGGTGTTTTAGAATCTGATGATTTAAGCGGTTCAAAGAATGGTTTAGGTACTGGTTATGGTCAATCTAAATGGGCTTCAGAATACCTTATTAGAGCTGCTGGTAAGAGGGGATTGAAAGGTAACATCATCAGACCAGGCTACATCACGGGTGCTTCTTATAATGGTGTTCAAAACACTGATGATTTTCTTCTTCGTATCTTAAAGGGTTGTATTGAAATAAATTCCCTTCCTAGAGATATTGACAACTCTACTAACGCAGTACCAGTTGACCATGTTGCCAGAATCATTTTGAGTAGTGTTGTTGACTCATTGTGTAATCCAAACGCTGAACGTGGTATCAATGTTGACCAAGTCACTGGTAGACCAAGAATCAAGTTGAATGAATATATCAACTGTATGAACTCTTATGGATATAATATTGTTCAAGTTTCCTACAATGAATGGAAGTCCAAATTGGAAAAATATGTTGAAGATCCATCTACTCCAGAGTCTGCACTATTTCCATTGTTACATATGGTTTTAGGTGATTTGAAGGCTGATACCAGAGCGCCAGAGTTGGATGATAGCAATACTATTGCCAAATTAAAATTTGAATCTGAATTCAGCGGTAACGCGTATGTAACTAATGCACCTGGTCAAGGCATTGACTTGAAACAAATGGGTATTTATGCAGCCTATTTGATAAATATTGGCTATTTGCCAGCTGGTGAAAATAAAGTTGAGTTACCAAAGATTGCTATTGATGAAGAAGCCAAAAAACTTATTTTGAGTGGCGCTGGTGGAAGAGGTAGCGGTTCTAAATAATTATTACATTTTGCATTAATTAAATAAAATTAAACTTCAAGTATTACAATATTCATTTTGCATTAGTTAAATAAGATTTCACTTTAAATATTATAATAATCATTTAAACTTATATACCAGTTAGACCGTAAGCACTTATTAATTACAATAATAGGAGGATAGAACCACTTCGCACACAATTGAGGAAGCTGAATATATGAGAAAGAAGCGAACATTTGCCAATTGATTAGAAATTTTTTCAAACAATTCGACAATACGAAAATCACTACATATGGTGCGTAGTTTAGGTTAACACTACACTTTTCTATGTTGGCACAAATCTATTTACTTTAATTCGTAGATTCAACCTGGGACTTGTTAACCTATGTTTAATTCCATTATATACATTCAACTCAACTATTTTAATTTTTTCACCTCTTCTTCTTTGACAGGATGTATTCTGATTGCTATTGAATTATCCGGTTTACTGAACTGGTAACCTTTTGACCAATCATATCCCAAACTATATGCAAACATTGAACCATTGTGATTAAAACCAGCAGAAGTTATTGGGATACCAAAACCAGTATGAGATTTCAAACGATGTTTCAAATCCTTATCCCAGAAGGAAAAAGAGCCATCTGAACCACAAGTAACAAACGTACTATGGATTGGATGGAATGCAATTGCATTTAATGTATGTATTTTATTTTCCGTTCTTCCACCATCTGTTTTAGAATCTCTGTGACACTTGAAAGAAAAACCTTTTTGTTTTTGTTCTGCCTCATCTGCATATTGAATTGATAACCTACCTTCTATTGAACCTGCTGCAAAACCACCTCCGTTAGGGAAACAAGATAACGATGTTAATTGCAATTTAAGAGGACTATTGGAATCGCGAAATATAACCGTTGGATTATCTAGGTTGATAATAGCAAAAGTTTTATTTGCTGTACCTGCAACAAGTAACTTTTGAGACACATCCATAACATAGCATCTTTCATTTAACTCAATTGTAGCTATTGGGTTGGGAGTTCTAAGATCCCAATATTTCAATGTCTTATCCCAACTTCCACTTACTACTGCAGGGGTATTACTTGGACCACACATGGCAAATCTTACCGATTTAACCACATTACTATGCTGACCAATCTGTTGAGCCTGGCCAGATGCAACATCGTATAACTTGACCTGTTTATCAGCACCACCAGATATAATTTTAGTGCCATCTGCTGACCATCTTGTGGATAAAACTGGGCCTTCGTGCTGATACATTGCCTTACCCTCATTAGACCCATTCATGGTGTTTATCTGATATATACGAACACTATTATCCCATGACGCAACAGAAAGAAATTCAACACCGTTTTGTGCTACAGTGGAAAATGCCAAATCTGAAACGGTATCCAGAGGAGGATTTTGCAAAAGCAAATCATTTGCTAGTTCGTTTGGCTTAGCTATTGGCGTATTATTGGTTCTCAAGAAAGACATTTTCTCAATTTAAAAAAAAAAAATAATAATGTCTTAGCTATTTTAGTCAGCTTATATATTTCAGATGTTCCTTGACTTATGATGATGTTTCCTTATATTTGGTTCACGAGTTTGTATTTATTGTTGTTTTTAGCTTAAAGATTACACTTCTATTTTTCCAAAAACAGAGCAAAACAAAAAAAAACTACTCGCTTCATTTCTCTCAGTTTCTATTTTGATTCAATTTTTCAACATTGTATAAAAAAACTGGTGCGCATAGAAATTCTACTCTACTATTTGTATTATATTAACAATCAGTCAACGTTATTCGCTGATCGTGTTCAGTTGTTGTGATGGGCCAGCTATAAAACTTTTAAAAATATTGAGATTCTAGTAGTTTATTGAGCAGGTTACAAAATATTTATTTGATAGAAGCTATTGTAAATTTATGTAATTGAAATTAAAAAAAGAAACGTATCTTATTGCTATTATTCTCATATTGAAAACTATAATATATTGAAAGGGTTTAAAAAGAGCTTAATTTACTTACTTCTTTTTATTATACTTTACAAACTAGGGCAGTACAAAAACTAAAAGACGATAAACTTTATATCATGCGTTAACTTACTAAACACACATTCAAATTATTAGTAGTTATTATATTATAGTTCGAAAATCTCATTAAAAATGATTCTGAATCAACTAAACATTGATTTTTTAATTATTCAAGAATTTACTGTAATTCTGAATCAGTGGCTATCCACAAGTCAAGAACATGGTCAACGTCACTAATAACAGCCAATCCTACAATAAACTTTTTACCTCATCAGATGGTAATGATTGTGAGAGAGTTGCTAGATTTCAGAACCGATTTTCATTTATGGAAGTCGTAATTGCTGTTTAGGTAACTCAAGATAGAGAAAATGTTATAAATGCATTCGTAGTAGTATGAATAATTCTGTGAGGCATTATAACTAAGGGCCAAGAAGATTAATAAGAGTATTCCTTATCATTAGTAAGTGTTGAGCCAGGTTTACTCTGTTTACCTCTGAGTCATTAATACTCATATTGATTTGAGAGAGACAGGTTCTTATATTATATTTCGATTATCTATGTATTTCTATTTAGAGATATAGGTTGAAAATACATCAGTGAATGTCGACTTCTTTTATATTTTAAAAACTTTATCATTTTTTCTCTCGAACATAAAAGTAAACCCCAAATCACTTCTGATCCTTCAAGTGATTTACTTTTATCCCAATTAGTCTC
>JASTUI010000070.1:0-55388 GCA_031125405.1 Saccharomycopsis oosterbeekiorum
AACAATATAATCAATTATCTCTCTCAAAAACAAAGAATGTCTATTAATATAAATAGTGATTCTGAAAACGAGTCAGATCAAATGACTCGACACTTTTATCCCAAAGTCTCGAATTACCAATAAAGTAATTCCGATTATTATCAGCAATCCCATTTCTGTCGTGTTATGAATAATGCTATGAGGCATCATTAGCCAAGATCCAAGATGATTAGTAATAATGTGCTTATGATAAGTAAAAATTTTCCGTATTAGTTATAATACAAACGCCGTTTGAACATTAGGTCAAGAAGTTCCAATTAAGGGAACCATATTTCTATTTAAAGGAGAAAATTTCTCTGCTACGTGTATATTATCTTATTTTTTTTATTTTTTTTCCTTTCAATCAAGGATCTTACCTATTAATTATTGATATCTGTATTTATCCATTATTTATTTATCGTTCTGCTTACACATAACATTATAAATTTTAACGCGTATTTATTCATCGAGCACATCTATCTGATAGTCGTGGACTAAAATTACTTAAGAACCTTATGAGCCCCTTTCATTGATTTGGTTTTTTTTCTCCGTTTTCCGCGTTTGTGTCTTACACCCGTAACCTATTTCCCCTCCAAATGCACGCAGAATAACTAATATTTATAATCACCGCGCCGGTTTCTGTTTTCTCATACAATTTTTCAAAATTTCCATCATGCTTTTTTTTTTTTTTCATCTACGGACGGATTATTAAGAGGGGTTAAATGAATGAATCAGCTAAAAGTGAATTTGAGAATGAAATGATATAATTGTTAACTTTTCTAAAAAAGAAGTATGATTCACTCTTCTAAAAACATCTTATTTAATATTTGACCGCTTTTTTGAATAATTCCATTTGGTTTTACTGTTTACTTATTGATAAAAACAGCATCAAATACCAATTTAAAGGCTTCCAGACTCAATAATAGTACAAGTATTCAAAATGTCATCCAAAGCCTCTCAAATTGTATCTAAGACTACCCTTGCTCAAAAGATTTTCAACAAAGAGAATTTCAAGTATCTTTTTACAACTCATTTCTGGGGTCCAGTCTCTAATTTTGGTATTCCATTAGCTGCTATTTCTGATTTGAAAAAAGATCCGGATTTAATCAGTGGAAACATGACTGGTTCTTTAATACTTTATTCTGCTGTTTTCATGAGATACTCTGTTGCTATCAGTCCTAAAAACTACTTATTATTCGGCTGTCACTTTGTTAATGAATGTGCACAATTAACTCAAGGTTACAGATGGTTAAATTATCATTATTTATCTCAGAAAAGCGAAGAAGAGAAATAGAATATATAGCGTAGGATAGCTTATTATGATTTTGACGAACAGTTTATTAGAATTCTGAGAAGTTTTTTTCTGTTCTTCTTCTTGGATGAAAACTAGCTATTATATTTTGATCTTGAGCGAAAGTGAAATTTCATGCCTTGTTTTTTCGCAATCGGATTTTTTCATAATCAATATTCCAGGCGAATATTCAGAGAATATGATAAGATGAAACCAAGAAAATAGATAATAGTTTGTATTAATTTTAGAAGTAAGTACAGTATAATAATTCGATATATATTATTCTGTAAGGTGGTTTTGATTACATCCACTGATTGCAATTGATAATTTCTAGAATAGGATTCTAAGACTACAAAAGTTAAAGCACATCCATTTTTGAATAATCCTCATCAAAAAAGAGAAGTTGTCATAACTATAATAAATATGTTCAAAGCTGAAAGGTTGTTTAAATTTATCTAATTTTATAATTCTTGAATATATTGATCAATTTTTTTTAGCACTGCGATAATCTAGTATTTCATTAAGCAATTAAGTAGGAATATTATGGTAACTGATAATAATTATTATTTCACTTTCATAGAAGGATAATCATTCTTATCCCAATTTTTTTTTCACAACTAACTCTTTATTCCCATTCAATCCCATTTGTTTTTCATAAATGCGTCACCTATTAATTAATAGAATTGAAAATTGCATCTAGCTTACTTGATAAATTTTGCTCACGCTAAAAACCTAATTCACTACTACTTTCCGTTACTTTTGTTTCACAGTCTTTTTTTTTTATCAAATGTCAATAGTATTAACAAAAGGTTCTATTTTATCTAGTTACGTTATCAAAAATGCCTTGAAAATGATTTGTATTAACCCTTTCTTTTTTTCTAGTACGTATTTTCAATTTAAAAATTGGGTTCTATTGTATATGAACGGTAATACTGATTCAAGTTTGAGTGGCTTTCGTCTGATTCATTATTTTTCTCTTGATTAATATTGCTACTCATATTGACTTGAGAGAAACTGTTTATTCATTGTGTATATATGTATATATATATAACTATATATAACTATATATTTCCTTTTTCTATTCTGTCTGAGAATATAATTTATAGACACACTTAGTAATATGAATTTTTTAAATTTTATTATCCTAATTAACCATTTAGCTTGTTTAAAATTGCTATTAAATAATTGCCTACTTTATATAGATGCTTCCGACCTAATCTACACGATCACTTTTTCTATAGCCTATTTTCGCATATGTGATCTGACAATATTTTGTTTTGACAGTCATGAGTACTCCAATAAACAGGTTGTCGTATCATACATATTTCAATCAAGAAGACAAATTAAAACTTCTTTTTTTTTTTTATTGAAATTGAAATTAAAATTAAAATTTGGACATTATAGCTCCACATTCTGTTCTAAGTTCTGGTTAGTGAATAAGCGCGACGCGCTTTCATGATTTGCAATATTTGGTTGGTCAAATGACAATTCTCTTTTCGCTTATGCTTGGGTAAGAGTACCAGACGCGCTTCTGAAAGATTTTTTTTTCTTAGATGAAAAGTACCCAAATAGGAAATATTTTTACAAATAATTTTTTTCTCTCTCACTCTTCACATAATTTAACTCGTGAATTTTCTGTATGCAAGAAAAAAGACGCGTCTGAATATTCTTTTTTTTTTTCGCTCTCTTGAATAAACGTATTTTTATTTTTTTAATTCCCATTTTCATTTTCTCTACTATTCTTCCTGATTTCCTTTTTTACAAACTTCAATTATAATTAGTTTAAAACATCAATAAAAAAAGACGAAGAACATTTCAAATAACTTCTGATGATTGGTGTCAAAAGAAAATACACTCAAACTGAAATTGATTCAATTTCAAAGAAGCAGTGCTTGAACACTCCAAAATTCTCTAAAAAGAGACAAATAGAATATTTAGCTACACCGGATGATAGTGATAATGAATATACTTTTCTGTCAGATGATTACGAAATTTTAGAAATAAGTAGTAGTGAAAATGAAGAAGATTATTCAACCTCTATATCTTCTGACGAGGAAACAATAAAGCCAAGAAGAAGTCGGAAACTAAATCTTAAAAACTTTCCTGAACATGAAGTTGATGATCTAGAACTTCAATTAATTAAGGAAGCTGACAGACTTGATGAAATATACAATATTAGCGAACCTGAATTCAATTCATTCAAAGAATCAATATACAATGAAGCTAAAAAATTATTTGGTAAGTTCATCCGGGTTCAACCACATGAATCCAATAAAACTAAAAGCAATGCTAAATATTGTTTAGTAGGTAGAGAAAAAGAATTCACAAAAATTCAAAGATTTCTCGATGATAACTTACTTCGTAAAAGATCTAATTTTCTATATGTATCAGGTCCTCCAGGCTGCGGAAAAACTCAGCAACTAACATTCATCCTTGATTCTTTGATCCCAAAAGCATCAAAAAGCTGCTCAAAGAAAATTCACAAAACTAAACAATACGGTGATATTACGATAACGAAAATTAATTGTATGAGATTGAATAGCTTGCAGGAGATTTTTGAAGAATTTCTAGAAACATTTAACATCAGTCCTGGTATTTTATCAACATATCCAAAATATCTCAAACAAAAAACTTTATTATCAACACAACAATTGTTTACAAAATTAATAATGTCCAAACAATTTTCAGGCAGTAATATTATTCTTTTAGATGAATTAGATGCCTTATTGAAAAACGCAAAGACAAACACGGATAAGCAAACCCTCTTTGATTTTTTTTCTTTGGCAAAGTCCAAAGACTTAAACTCTAGTTTGATTTTAATTGGTATTGCGAATAGTTTAAATCTTATAGATAAGATCAGTCCAAGATTAAAAGCAAGTGGTTTAAAAGCTACAAAGGTTCCGTTTTTACCTTACACTGTGGAACAGATTGTCGATATTATCAAATTTAAATTGAACACTCTTTCGAAATTTTCGTCTCCTTCTGATATGCCTATTATTAGTATGGCTGCGTTACAATTATGTGCAAAAAAGACAGCATCAAATACTGGTGATTTGAGAAAAGTTTTTGATATGTTATATAAGGCAATTGAAACAGTAGAAACTGCTACAAAGAAACTGTATATGGCTGATAATGGAACTAATTCATTAAGTGATTACTATAAATTAAAATTTGAAAACGCTCCAAAAGTCAGTATCAGCATTATCGCTAGGATTTGCTCAACAAGTTTAAATGGTATTTCTTCTGCGAGCAGATTGAAGCAGACTAACTTATATCAATGTTCTGTTTTGATTTCTTTAGCTAAATTAGAACAAATTAAAAGCGAAGAAATGCTTTCAAGATCCATAGAAGAACCAACGGACTTATTCGTTGATCAAAATAAAAGTTTAACTTCTTCCACTGTCAAAATGAAAAAAACGACATCATCGGAAAATATAATCAATATCAAGCAACTTTATGAATATTATAAGAAGTTGATTAAAGTTGAAAGCTTGATTCCTACAGTTTTAACCAAAAATGAATTTTCTGATATTTTGGTGTCATTGCACACTATTGGCTTAGTAAATATTATCAACACAACAAACCATATTAATATTAACAGCCAAACCGTGTTGAGCAGTTGCGCTATTTCTTTGAGTGACTTGAGAGCTTTTACTAATGAAAAGTTTGAAATCTTAAAAAAATTATTGAGAGCATAAAGCTCAAATATCACGTTTTACTTCTTACTATATTTAATGAAAAATTTACATAGATTCAATTTAACAGGTTCTGTATTGTAATTGGAAACTTATCCATGGATTGAAAGCCCATAATATGAAAAATGTCTGTATTTCTAGTAAACAATATTCTAATGAGGTATGCTTTCGGATTTTCAGACTTGTGACATGACTGGGCAGCTAGCTGGTTGTTACATGATCTAATCATGGAATCAACGATAAAATATAAAATAATTTTAAACTAAGTAGGTAAATTAATTAGTCTTTTTCACGTGATAGGAGCCTAAGACTTCAATAAATTAACAAATTAACTTTTTTTTTCAGTAAGTATGGTTGTATTTATGATCCAAAAAAATATTAAGTAGTGCACATAGTACAAATAGAAAAATAAAGAAAACGGCTCATCTTTAGATATAATAAGATCATCCAGTATTTAAGTGATCAGTCGATGATATACTGATTTTTCATACCTTATCAACATAAATATTAATAATATAAAACGTTGAATTAAAATCCAAGAAAAAATGTGTGGATTAAAAAGATCTTCACAGATTATGATTAATGATAGTAAAGATGATACGAATATTGACTTGAATTTACTTCCTACATACTTACCCAATATGAAAAAACATCAAAGCATTCCAGTAAGTTGTATAAGTGAGGACGAGGGATACACAATTTCAAAGCAAATTGGGCCTTCTAATGCAACAGATAATGCGAATATACAGGAATCAGTTAGACATAAACATGAGGAAGTCATACATAATGATGTAAAACAAGAAACTGTACAGCAGGTGTCTAAGGATGATGAACTGAAGACCAAGAGAACTGATATAAAAGTGCCCGTATTTGGCACAAGAATTCTCTTGGAAACTGAAGAAGACATCAAGAAATGGATAGAAGAAAGAAAGAAGAATTATCCTACAAATAAAAAAATACAGGAGAAGAAAGAACAGCAGCAGAATCAAACACCTTTTAACAATAATAAGAAACCAAATAGCAAAAGAATTGATAACAATGCTAAATCAAGAAGCAAGACCAATAATAATGCGAAAGTTATCAGTCTCATTCCACAAGGAAACAATAGGAACTTGCAGAATGGTAGAATACGCGAATTCAAAGGCATCAAGGTTTTTATTCCATCCAGATTCAATAACACCTTTGTGACAAGCAAAGAAAAAAAAAATTTTAGCAATAGATTGACCGCTAGAGATAATTTTGCTGTAAATAATAAAATCCTTGATTTCATAGAAGATATCGCCAAACATAATCTATTCGATATTAATAACGCGTATGACAAAATTAAAGGCAAATCATATAATTAATATTTAATAGATTTTATTGCGGCAGCATATACACCATATTTTCATTTTATTATTATAACGTCAAATGTGCTGTTCCATATAATAACATATCAAATATAGTAATAGAATATTGTTGTAATTTTTTTTTTAAACCTGTTTTCTGGTATGAGTACTGGAAAAGAGTGGAATCAGTTTAAGGATATTTGTAGCTTCAAATACTAGTAAATCCAAAAAAAAAAAAGTTGCTCCAAATTGATTATAATGAGGCGGATTCTGTACCAGCAAAATAATTATGAGATGAGTGTCCAACCGTGATATTACTCGAGATAATTTGAGCTATAATTTTGCAGATGATCATCAAACTCACATATTTAGTAATGCATAATGTCATTAAACAATAATAATAATAAGCTGAATAACTACATTGATAACTTCATGATTTAAAAAATAAGATAAATAAAGAAGGAAGTAAGATTAAATTGGACCTTTGTAAGTTATCCAAAAATACTGGATTATCTAATCAGAACAAAGAACTTTTGAAAAAAATCATATTATTAAGCAAATAGATGAAGAACATGGTAATATCTGTTCCTGAATTACAGATCTTGGAACCTAAGCTAAATGCAATCTTTTATAGGCTGTAATAAAATTTAAAACCAAACCGTGCTTATTCATGTTAGTGATTTCTTTAAACTATTACTGTTCAGAGTTTGACAAGAGTCAACGAGCCACTCTTGCAATGAAATATAGGAAAACCGTAAATGAAATTTTAGGATTAAAAATACTATATAAAAATATGAATCCATAAGGGAATCTTCATACAATTTTATTGCAAATAATATTTTATTAAGGAAAACATATCAAAATGTTAGTGAAAGAATTATGATTCGAAAGTTTGAATTTTTAGTGCTAATGCTTTTTAATTGTTTCTGGTCACATACCTATAATCATGAAACTTGCTTTTGCTTCAGACTTTAAAATAAATAGCTTCCATTTATCAGTTAACATAGGAGCTAATGAGCTTAATAAGATCATCTTTGTTTGAATCTGTTATCTGATATTTCACCGAGAATCAAGATTCACCGAAAATTATAGTTTTTATTCCGATTTTTGAAACCTAGTTGTTAAAGATTTATATATGAAAGGCTTTTGTTCACAGGAGGGTACATTTTTACAATAAGAATGTTTTATTTTATCTTAGAATACAGAAAGTCAAAAAGAATAGAAAAGACAGTTTGATAAACAGTGAGCTTTTTTTATTTGTAAAAAATGCAACAAAACATTGTCAATCAGCGTCATCAAATATGGTTTGACAAGAGTTTTTCAAAAAAAATATTTTTAACTTCAAATTTAATACTAACTTTCAAATGTTTGTTCAATTGGAGTACGGAAGATTAATTACTAAAATACGCAGAATAAAATTTAACAAAAATTGAAAGGTATCAACTCAATAGAAGCCATCATAAATTTTTCAAAAACAAATCCTAACTGATAAATCTAAGTAATTCCTATAAAAATATACTGCTTTAGAAAAACGCTACAAAAGGATATTTCAGTAGATGTAAATGATCTATCAAAATTACCCACATATCAAATTAAAAACAATCAAAGAATCAGTTGAATAAAATCTGGAAAATAACTTCGGTGTATGTTTCTGCATTATCTTTGACTATACATAGTCTACTTAAGTTTGATACTCTTGGACAAGTTCTTCTTGATACCTGTAACTTCACCACCATAAGCGCCCTTTTGGCCAGTGTATACTTGTCTGACAGACTTGAGTTTCTTCTTAGCTTGGTCATACTTCTTTCTCTTTTTGACCCTTGAGTTTTGTGCTTCTTTCTTACGTTTAGCAGTTAAACCCTTATTCTTCATAATTTGATAGTTAATAGCTCTTTTTCTATCACTTCCCGCGCTTTCGTCAGCCATGATTTCCGCTAATTTACCTTCCTTGAAAGCTTTCACAGCAGAATCATGAGCTTGCTTACGGGATGATTTCTTGTACTCCCTAGCAAATTTCACAGAGTTGTAGTAGTCATTGTAATTTTCATCATAATCACCATTAGTACCCGCTGATTCATCGTCATCATCATTACCCAAATTAGTAGATTTGTCACTAGTATCTAAACCACGTTTACGAGCTTCTTCAATAAGTCTTTGCTGTCTTTCATATAAACGCTCTTGGTATGGAAGATCCTCATCACCACCCAATCTAGAATCTTTCTTTCTTTCTTGTTGATCGATTTTGGAAGTGTAGAAACGCAACGACTTTTTACGCAGTTTCTTTTCGTCCTTATCAATACTCTCAATTTCACCTTCAAGTATATCTGATTTTGACTTTACTGAGCGTTTCTTCATCTCTCTGGATTTTAACATTGATGTATTAATATCATATTTGCTCTTATGTGGTTTTTCATCCACCATTTCTATTTCGACATCAGAAGCTTCATCACTTAATTCAGAATAATTCTCTTTCTCTTTATCACCAATGTAAACTGTTTCATCGTTATCTGATATTTCAGCAAGATCATTTTCATCCCTCAGAACATCGACCAATTCTGATGCTTGTCTCCAAGCTTCTCTAGAACTTAAAATAGTCTCCATAATAGGGTGATCCTTCAATGATTCATCAGAATCTTCATTTTTTATGGTCCAAATAAGCAAGTTAAGATAATTTAAAATGGAACCTAGATATGTAGATAGCGCAACATATTTTACTTTTGACACACTATTTTTAAAATTTTCAGACTTATATTTTAGTTCAGGGAGTTCGGTGCTATTAAGGCCAGAAAATTCTTGACAAAGAGGATAAAACTCAGGAAAATACAGCTTAATATATTCTTCCTTCTCATTATCTTGCAAAGAGTTGATTTTCTCTCTAATATTCTTATCGGAATATTTATCACTATTTTTTTTGACTGATTGATTTTCAATGGTGTCTACCTCTTCCTTCCATTCATCAAGAATGTCATTGTCCATATAATCGTCAACACTTAATTCACCGATATGCTTCTTTTGAATTCTCATTGATTCTCGTACAAGATCGTCTGCTTGAGCGGCATTATCAATACCATCTACATCATCAGCACCATAATTACCTTCCTTACCACCCCACGATTGGAATTCATCATCTTCAGCTGCAGATTTCTTTTCAACATTAAAATCCTCTGTTTCTTCATCGCTACTGCTTTCTTCATCGGAAATATTCATCACATTATCCTCACTTTCTTCTTCTGAATAATCTTCAGTGTACTTATTTCCTTTGGAAACCTTTAAGCGGTTTTCAAAATGTCTATCTACTTCATCTAATTCTGAATCTGAAGACATGCTGTTTTCTATATTCGTTTATTGAAATACAATATATGCTAAGTATTTTACTATTAGGGATAAGTAGTTACTCGTTAATAAATCTCAAATTATAAATATAGAATTACCATTAGACATGCTTTTTTTTTCTTTTTTTTTTTTTTGACTTCTCATCCTAAGGTCATCTCCATCAAAATAAAAAAAAATAAAAACCAAAGTTTGAGCCCTGTGTCAAGAGTATAAAATATTTTTTTTACGTTTCTTTTTGTGGGTGGCTTTTTTTTGGGCAGATTCGTTCCAGGTAAGCTGTTTTGAACAACTTCTGGCCAGCATTTAGCGAACAATTGTTTTCATTTCAAAGATACATAGGATTGGCATATATTTATCCAGTAAATACACCTAAAAACAAACAACTCCAACAATGATAGACTCTCCTAAAGAGTCTATAAAGAAGTTTAGCAATGAATTGCAATCTCACGGAATGCATTTGCCCTATCATCATCCCCTGAATAATAAACATCTGAATAATGAAAGCACCAGCAGCAGTACTAGCAATAATAGTGCCAATTTCACTCATAAGTCTGGAAGCCCTGCCATGTTACAAGGTAATACACCTCTAAACCTTGCTCAACAGTATGAGCAGGATAAGCAAAAATTGATCCGGTATTGCTTTTCCAGATACGATCCGGATGGAACATTGCATGAATCGTACATTACACATGTTCGTATCGTTGAAGACTCAAGATATCCATCAGCTAGGCCACCTGAAACTTCCTCAGCAATCCATAAAAAGGAAAGAATTATATCTTTAGCGGTTAAAAGGTCAGGTACTGTCCGTGTTCATAAAGGAAGAGAGAACCCGAATGGTTCCTTTCAGATTGGCAGAACTTGGAATTTGGATGAATTAACAGAAATTGAATTGGATGTTGTTGTTGATAAAGGTCTTATAGTTGTTTTAGGAAAACCATATTACTGGGAGACAAACACAAGTAAGGAAAGAACAGTTTTCATAAAGAGTTTGTGTAACATTTATAAGAAGTTTACAAAGGGCGGTATGCCAACCTTGGTGAATTTCGACAAAAATGCTTTTGGCGATATTATAGCTATGGGAAATCATGGTAAACCTATCACTTTAAGATACACAGAAAACGAATCTACTGATATGTCGGAGCCAATACAGATTAACACAAAGACGAACTCAACATATAGTAAAACAAATATCAACGTATTTTCTCCTACTACCCCGATAAATGGAAACACACCCACATCACCGATAGGGATTCGGGATAACAGCTATTTATCTCTTAATGATAGATTGAGCAGCCACGAATCATCAACGCAGCAACCCAACCCAAGAAGAACAACTATTGAAGACAGCAAGAATATTCTTAAATCGGCGATAATGGGATCCACTGCACAACAGAATATTGATAATATGACTGGAAGATCTTACAATACTAAAAATTCTTCACAAATGACTAGGATGCCTGAATCTAAGCAGCAACAAGAATTCAATAATTCATCTTCTCCAATGGAAGCAACCAACTCTAATAGGAAATCTGTCCTTGGCATCGAGTTCAAAGTTACGTCTCCTAAAAATAGAGGATTTGATGGTAAAAAAGATGACTGCACCAACGAAAATGACGGTTCTGAGAAATACGATAATATGAGTCCAGAGAGAAACGGGTTTGGCAGTAAACTAGATATGTCGTCAATGGATGACCTTAATAATCCATCAATTATTAAAGATTCGGATTCTATGGGCGATAGGAAAGATAGTTATGCTGGTGGTATTGTAGAGGACGATGATGACGATGACGATGATGATCTTGTGAACCAATATGCAGACCCAGATATTGAAGGTGAAGGCGTTTATAATGATAATTTTATTGAGAAGCCATCAAAAATTGGAGGTGGTGCTTTGGCGGATTCTGTTGATGGCCTTGACGAAGAGGATGTAGATAATACACCATTAGAAGAATTATTTGAGGAAATTGAATGGAATAGTCGGGATAACTCTAAAGACATTTCTTCAAAATTGATGAGATCGTTACTAAAGACTGAATACGAATCTGTCAACTCATTGATAAATATTTCATCCAGTTTTGGTGAAATTGATAAGTATATCGAAAATAGTATTACTCAATGCGATAAATTGGATCCTATGTTGACATTTTTTCAGGTTGAGTTAGATGGGTTCAATGATGAAATTTCATATATTGAAAAACAGGAGAATGGTTTACAAGTTACTACTGCAAATAAGAAGGCATTGTGGAAGAATTTAAAAGACATTATCAGCAATGTTAGTCTAAGTAAAGAAGAACTACAAATATTATCTAATTATACTATTTCATCAAATGATAATGAAATCAGAACTGTTGAAAGCGTATTAAATTCTCTATATTCTGCTTTCCAAACAATTAATGGTATTGATAAAAATAATTTGGGTAGCATTAAAGCATTGACTGAAAGATATGCTACCTATGTGAATTACAGTGATATGTTCTTGAAAAGCTTGAACCTCTTCTTGACTCAAGAATTTCAAAAAATGGCGCATATTATGGATGAGCTTATGAGACAGACCATAAATAACATGAATGCTACTAAAACATTTGATGGTTCTTCATTGATGAGATCCATAAATCAAAATTTTTCTAACTTATTAATTTATAGTGGTTTTACTCTTTATGCGAAAGAAATTGCATCAGATAAGTTTTATACTATTGTTGCTATATATCAAGATTACATGAAGTCTAGTACGAATGGAATCTTTGAAAATTTCTTAAATTATAATGAGAAAGTAATAAATGCTATTTTGGCAAGGGATGACTTTCAATACAAGTTTTTATTTGATTATAGAGGAAACAAAAATAATGCACTGAATAATAAAAAATCTAAGGATTTGACGGAAAACAACATTATTAATATACTTACGTTAGATTTAGAGAATAATTTGTTTGATAAAGTTTGTGGTATTATTAAACTATTAGAGAATTTAATTATTCAACAGCAAATTTTTGTTGGTGATTTTTTCCATTTATTGTCTCTTAATGACTTCAATTTGTCCGATTTTTTGAAACTTCATCCTAAACCGAAAGATAGAGCGAGTTCGTTTTTTAACAAGAGTCAGCTGTTCATAGATAGCAAAGAGGTCACTTCAAAGGTTTCCTCTGGTGATTCAAAGTTTAGCAATGATGACAACCCATCAAGTAATAATAAATCAAATAATGCTACAGTGGATGTCATTTTCACTGAACAAATTGCATACGTTATCAAATTTATTTTAGATTTTGCTGCGAAACATACTCAATTAGTTCCTACTTTAATTTTATTGATTGATAATAGTATGAAAAGGCTTGCAATTAAAAATAATGACTACATAGTGTCAGCCTTTCTAGAAAAATTATATATTAAATTTACACTGATTTGGAATCATTATGCCAAGACTCAAGTCAAATTGGTGGCCAATAATTTGAACTCTAATTTTTCTGTTGATAAGAAGATCAATATTTTATTTGTTATTAAAGCTTATCCACAATTTGTGAAGTTTACAGAAAAATCATTAGGTATAGTTTATAACTATGACACCATTACAGACGTGACTACCACTCGTGAATTATTGGATAGTACATACGGAAACTTTAATTCTGTTATTATAAAATCTTTTACTAATACCTTAGAGGTAATTAGCGCATATAAATCTAAAAAGTTGAACGGTAACTCAATTCCAACAGCAGATAAGAAGAAGACAGTCTCTTATGATTATATTTCGGATGAAGCTTCAATTAACCAATGTACCAATTTGATTATGAACAGTAGTTATTTGATTGATATGTTTGAAAATATTGAAAACAGAGTTATTTCTCAATTTAGAAATGAGATTATAGAAAAGATCTACCGAGAAAGCAGCAGAACATATATTATTTTTATTGTTAATTCTAGTTTGGGAAAATTACTTGAGTTTATTGAAGGTTTTGAATCTTTACAGGTTACGACAAGATCCAAGATTTCGATTACTAAAAACAACACATATTCCAAGGAAAACTTTCGGAAACTATTGGAGCAGCATAATAAGCAAGAAGTTCACAGGTGTATTGAAGCGAATTACAAGAAGATTGAAGCTGATTTCAATGATTTGAATAGCGAATCAGCGAAAACAGAATACGAAGAATTATTGATTCTAAGATTGAAACAAAAAGAATTCCAAGCTTTGAAAAGCAGATTGGTAGAAAAAATATGGCAGCAGACTGAGACAGAGTATATTTTAATTCATAAAAGAGTTTCAGACATTAAAAGTAAATACTATAAAGATGTCGATATTGACGTAACAAGAAATAATTTGGTTGATATGTTCAAGAGTGTTGCAAAAGCAGGAAAACTTTATTGATATATATATATAAATACAATTAATTCTAATACTATTATAAAATGGGTAATTTTTTTAAATTTATCTCAAATATATCTTTTAAAGGCTACAAGGATTTTCTACTTTTTCATTTGAAAGAAGGTTAGCACTGACAGACTTCGTATTTTATCACCACTAAGCGCCCACGCATGGTTGGATAATATAATATTGGCAAGTGCATGGATTTTACTTTTATGGAAGTACGAGCTGGAGATTTTACTACTGGAAAAAAGGGGAATTACTGGAATTTAGATATCTTCTAATAGAATAACTTATACTAAAATACTATTGAATCTGAAAATATTACATTAACACATTATCTAATTGTGAGGAAAAAGAGATATAGTGAAGAATCAAATAATGAACATTTGATTGATTGCAAATATGAGGGATAAGAAGAGGCTAATTTTAAACAATGCATCCTTACTTGGTAGTGTGTTGGTGCTATTGAATGTGAATCCTTTAATCAAGCTGATTCTAAGGAAAATTATATCAAAATTCAGTAAAGTTTTGTCCCAAAAGAAAAATACAATAAATTACGTTTCTCTTTCCACAGTGATATTCAGCTCATTTTATTTCTTATACCCCGATGATTATGAAATGTTGTTGGATCAAATATTATTCTTTCTTCTATTCCAGAATACTAAGTTACAATGGAAGGAACTAAAATCTTATACTGGAATTAGTAATTTAAATACGAAATGGGTAAAATTTGCTAAATCCTTTTGTGTGTCACTTATATTATCCTGGAAAGTCAAATATTTCACAAATAAGGTTGATTTTACCAAATTTCTTCCTAAATACTTGAAACTGATCAAGCGCTACCAAATGGCATTATTATTGTTATTTCCATTAACAAAAGTTAGCACCTCGGTGTTTGGCGATAAAAGTCATATTTGTGAATTTATCGTCTCCTTGTTTGTATCCGTTGGACTTATGCAAAGGACACAGGACAATGATTTTTTCAGGGAGATTATGATTATGTTAAATTCTATTTATTATTATAAATATTTATTGATTCCAAAATCATTATATAATTATTCTTTTAGAACTTTGCTACAAGCCATTTATACCTCCTTGATACCTAACAAATTGAAAGCAAACAGAAAATCATATAAGAAATTTCAATCTTTAATAATTTCGATAATTCTCATAAATTTAATCAAATATAATCAGGATAATAAAAGTTATTTCAACAAATTTCAGCATTGGGTCCTTGATAGCATAAATAATGGTGCTTTGATCCGAACTGCCGAAACCATGAAACATGCTGACGATTATCCATCAACGAACCTTGACAATAAAAAAGAAACAAATCATATGAAAAAAGGAAGAACTTCTTCAAAAAACAGAATAAATCCAAAAGATGTTAAAGTGTATGATAATGATTATGATCTTAGATTATGCAAATGAATTTGTTCATTAATATTAAGTGTAATCATAAAGTTGTATTAAATCTATTTAATAACTTTGACCAATAAAAATAGATAGGCAGTCAAGCGGTTTTCTAAAAAAAAAATGAAGATAAGTAATGGAGTATTAAATGTTACGATACTATTTAGAATATATATTAGATATGATGAGATTATTTTAAATCAAATGCATACTTGGATTTTGATCTGATTTTCTTACCATATTTCAAAAATAAAAATGGAACTGGCATCAAAACAGCTGCGAACAAACCTAATAGTAAACCTGCCCAGTTGATGCCCATACCCTTGAACATGTAGGAACCAAATAATGGGAAGACTGCGCCAAAGATCGATCTGATAAAACTGTTTGCAGCCATGGCAGAAGCAGCATAAATCAAATACGAGTCAACAATGTAGTTTAAAGAAGGCAAAAAAACGGCGAATAAACCGAAACCGATAAAAATGCCAGCAACAGCAGGAGCAGCCCAATGAACTTTTTCAGGATAATTACCGGTCCAGAAAAACCACAATAAACCAATTGCAAAAATAGGGCCAGCTGGTAACATGGCATATAGCCTGGCTTCTGGAACAGGCTTACCATCATTTAAATCGACTTGGGCAATATAGTAACGTTCACAGTAACAAATCCAAAGACAAGCTAAGATTTCACCAACAATTAAACCTATATAAGGCAAGTAAACGAGACCACCATTCATTTTGTAGCCAACACCAAAAACCAAAGGATACGCGGTTAAACAAAGATATAGGATGCCGTAAACAAAGGCAACATAAATTGTAATTAATAAAATGATGGTTTCAGTAAATAAAAGCTTGAGTGGTCTACTTATATTATTTTGAACAATTTCCTTAAAGGAAAGATTAAATTCTTCATGAGCCGATCTAATGCCCCAAATACCTGTTCTTCGTCTCAATTCTTCTGCTTTTCTAGATAAAATGATTGGGTGATGACTTTCTTCATAAAACAATATAGCTAAAATCGTGGTAAATGAACCAATGATACCAGTCAAATATTCAGTCCACCTCCACCCCAAGTATGAGTTACTTACAAAACCACCAATAATTGGAGCAAGCATAGGACCTACTATGACACCCATGGAGAATATAACGATGGCATAACCTCTAGATTTATTATCAAACATATCAGCAAAAGCCGCACCAACTACGACTAAAGGTGCAGAACCCATACAACTGCCAATGAATCTGCAAATCAAAATAGTTTGTAAATCTTTGGCAGTAGCAATAGCAAATTGAAAACAAACGAACGTGAAACTAGAAACGAGTATCACTGGCTTTCTACCATATAACTCCGATATTGGAGCCCAAGCCAATGGACCCATAGCAAAACCCAAGACATAAAAAGCGGTACCCAAAGTAATAACTTCTTCACCAACATGAAATTCCTTTTCTAATTGAGTAGTACCAGTGGAAAAAATAGAAGAACCAAAAGTTATAGAAATAACAATCAATGTTAAACAGATGAACGCAATAGCTTTCTTCCTGAAAGGCCAGTTGAATGGATGCATAGGATCCTCGGCACCTTCGAAGGATACTACATACATATCTTTATCCGGTAACGCTGGCGGATATCCTCTACCACCACCCATCAACGGGAGAGGAGTAGTGAGTTTCATTGTACTTTCTTCGATAGATTCGGCATTTGTCAAAGAGCGAGAAATTCTTTGAACGGATTCAACCTCAGAGACATCCAGTGGACCAATATCAGCTGCTGAATGAGTTGTGATATGTGCAAGTTCATCAACGATTGCATCCTCGCCTTCTTTATAAGGTAATGATGATGTGTTTAATGGATTAACAACATTTTCAGAAGCACTGTCTAAGCTATGCTCACTATGTATTGATTCTGCGCTAGAATTGGCCATGATGATGATATAGCTGCTCTATTTCGTTGTTGATATTTGTTGATCAGTTGATATATAAACTAAAAAAATTTCATCTTATTATGACCCTCTTGAGTATGCCTTTTTTTTTTCAAAACAAAAGTAATAACATACTATTCTAATTTTCTTTCGTTTCTAACGAGTAAATAGGCTTTTTCTGGTGAATTTCAGGATATTTCCTGTAAACGCGAAAAGGCATGGTTTTTCGGTCATTAAATCTCCGATGCTGCAACTCTTTTCCGTTTTAGGCCTCAAAGATTTTTTTTTCAGAATGATTTTTCATCAAGCTCGGACATAACAGCAATTTTTTTCGAATTTATTTAAACCTGCCTCTGAACATAATTTTGTGGTCACAAATAAAATAATTTCAATTTACTGATTAATAATTAATTTAGCGATAGATTGTTCAGAAATTCTTCCTTTCTACTGCCTATACTACAGAATGACGATTTTAGTGGCTCGGAAATTTGTACCAATATCTTTCCTTCTTGATATATCAATGACACAAAATCATTCATTTTATTAATTTTTTGGGTTTACATATACAATTGCTTATTTACTCTATTTGCTCTATTTGTCTATTGATTCTGTGTAGATATAAAACCTTGAATTCAAAATCCGCCGTTGAATTCATCCATCATTCTGTCACTGGCGAGTGCGATCTCGTCGTAACAAGGATCATTCTTCTTTATAATCATTTGTCCGCTGTTGTGTCTTCCTTGACCGTTTTCATCAAATGTATACTTCTTGAACAACTTTGTGCCACTACTGCTATTGCTGATGTTGGACCGGTGAACCTCTTGGATGCCGTTAAGCTGTTTCAAAGGTACAATCAATTTCTTCTGTTGTTGTTGCTGTGCTATCCATTGTTCCATTTTCTCCTTCACTACTTTGTTTACAACAGAATTGAAATCGTTGGATAGCTGCATCTTATACATAACACAATCCTTGTTTAACTCTTCTGCTATTAGATTCAAATGCACTTGGATCTTCAGCTCTTTTAATTTTAATCTTTTCTCCCATTGCACGAGTTGCCCTTGCTTAGCGCTTAGCTCTAATTCTTTTCTAAAGAGCTTTATACTGGATTCTTGCAAAAGTACAAAACAACTTGGTCTTTGCTCGTATTCAACTTGTAAACAAGCGCTGATAGTCAATCTTAATTTCTGGGAGTAGATATCAGGAATAGGTGAAAATTCTCCTGACTTGATCTTATTTTGTAATTGCAAGTGAGTCTTGGCTTGAAATGGCGGGTGTAAACAACAGAGCTCATACATGACGCATCCAAGCGACCATATATCACTTAACGGGGTATATGGCTTATCCATCAACACTTCTGGTGACATGTAATACGGTGTACCCACATATGTGGTTGCAAACTCTTTATCCAGAAAGAGAAGCTTTGCCAACCCAAAATCTCCAAGTTTTACCACATTATTATCTTTAAGTAAGAAAATATTATCTGGTTTGATATCTCTATGAATCACAATCATTTCATTGTTTACTTCTTTGGGATCACTTTTTTCAGATGTACTATACTTATATTTCGTACTTTTATTCATTGAGTCGGATGGATCTTTTTCAGTAGTGCTATCATCTGCTTCATAACCCTTATGAAATATATTTTTTAAAATAGGAGGATCAACTCCGTAATGACACTTATAAAGTGCTAACACTAATTGTGTCAAATAACTCCAAATTAATTCTTCAGGGACATAGGTATTCAGTTTTTTATATTTTTTAATAATATCACTAAGATCTCCACCGTCACAATATTCCATATATAAGTAAACCATATGTCTCTCTGGAAGATGTTCATGAAAAATATATTGTACAATATTTGGGTTCTGCAATGATCCCAAAATTCTAAATTCATCTATTAATTGTTGTCTTTCTTTTGGACTCATATGACTATACGATATTTCTTTTCTAACACACAATAAACCGTCACTTTTTCTTCTTAATTTTCTCACATTACCAAAACTCCCTTTACCTATGAGTTCTAAAATATCAAATTGTGATTCATAAGACATTATTGATCTATTGCACTGAAATATTTTTGCAGATTAATTTTATTGGGTATAATTCTTTTTACAAGTCTTTTTTTTATGATCGATATTTTTATCTGTACAAAATTTATATATAACTTTTTATATTTATATTTTTTTTTAGTAATATACTAGACTTCCGGATATATTTATATTATGTTTCGATTTAATTTAAAATCGTTCTACATTTCTTATTGTTGTTAACATTCGTTTATCAGTGTATGGTTGGAAATCGACCTGCATTTTGACGCTTTTCTCAATATTTATTTTCTTCCGTTTTGGGGACCGCATGCGAGCTAAACGAGGATTCAACATGTAAAAGTGACGCTTTTTGGAGAATCGTCAATCTGTGTGGAAAAAAAAAGCAACTACAAAGGAAAACTTACATAAATGTTGTATTCATGTCGATTTCATTTTGACAAAATAAGTCCTAAATAATATAAATCATATAATTAAATTTTACAAAGATTCAATATAAATGATGAAAAGAAGTTGTGTTGAATGTATGAAAGAGTATATAAAAAAAAAGAGAATGAAAAATTGAAAAAAAAAGTAAAGGGAAAAAAAAACTTTATCAAAAAGTTTCTATTCTTTTACCTTAAAGAAATAAAAACAAAACATTTAAGTGGGAGATTGAAGATTAAACCAAATTTAGTTTGGAACACCATCCTCGACTGTTAAGGTATAATTGTAATGACCATCACAAGCATATTCGTATTCTGCGGCATCAAATAGAGTACTGACATATTCAATAAATTTGCTCAAGTCACACCATCCATCAATTCTATTCTCACAGTATTCTGGAATGTTTTCAGATAAGGACAAAGTGTTATCATTCAACATAGCATGGACATACTTAATACTTGAAGTACCGTTTTTACTTTCACTGCTTCTGTCAACTGGTACTTCTTCATCACATTCAATAATTTCAAAATTTAACTGAGCTGCAAATGGTGTTATTTTAGCTAGGTCATACATATGTTTATCTGTTTCTGGTCCTGTAAAAGTCCAGTTACTCTTGAATTGCTCAAAGCCTAAAGCTGTGATAATGTTGTGGATAGAAGAATCATGAGTGAAGTCCATGTAAAAAGTTTGACCTAATGGAAAGTAAATTGGATTAGAATCTAAAGTCGAGTTTTGTTCAGCTTGAGTGCTTGAATTATAAGTGGTATTGGTTAATCTGTCAAGGAATTCTTCAACCCAACCAACACCTAAAGCTCTACCCATTGGGTTACCAAAAGAGTTTTCAGCGTACCAATCAATAGTGCTGACATATTCGTAATTTTGCCATTCTTCAGTAGAAAATAAAGGACAGAAATGAGAAGCACCAAGAATGTTAGTTTCATATGCACAAATGGTTTGAAGTTCAAATAAATCATCACTGGTGAAGGTGTAACCATTTATTTGAGAATTAAATCTTCCAACTGCAGCTTCCAAATATTTTTCTTTGTAACCTTTCATTTCTGGATATTCAATATTATTGTAAGAAAAACCATTGTTGGTACAAGAATTCCAACCAGCTAAAGTATTATTAAAATTATCATCTTCGATAATAACTTCTAAATCAACGTAATCTTGCCAATCAAACCCAAAAAAACCAGCAAGAAAATATTCTGCGGTTTTGACGATTCTATCTTGTGAAGCGGCTCTAGCAACAATCTTTTTACCACTTTCAAAGTCAAATAATTGGCCGTATCTAAAAAAGTCTTTAACACCATTGTTGAATAATTGGTTGTTACCTAAGTTGGTTAAAAGATTAACACCCATTTTCAAGCTCCAATCATTCAAGAATTCTAAGCTATCAGAAGCTTGATAAGTAGCATTCTTTAGTTTATTAGGAACATTAAAGGTACCATCAGGGTATCTAGATCCATGTCTTTGCAAGAAATGGATCTGTTCTATTCTGCATTGCTTTGGCATACCGTAATTGTAGACACCCCAACCTTCCTCCGAGACGAAGTACGGAGATAAGGTACCAAACATTTCGTAAATATTCTGATCTTTTGGAGAATGGTCAAATGACTGAACAGATGTTTCAATTGGATCTGGATACATGTGTTGGGTGGTTGGTGTCCCAGTAACAGCACCAGCGAAATCAGTCTCAAATAAAAATGGAGCATCGGCAGTAGCTGTAGCACCTCCGAAACCAATATTTGTTGGAAGTGATATTTCAGTTGTATTGACAAGTTGTTTCTCAACAGGAAACGCATTAGTCAAAAAGACCAAAATTGAAAGGCTAAGAGCAGAATCTAAAAAGTACATTCTTATAATTGTATTTCTAAAGATACTTTAAAACAAAATATACAAATAGTAAAGTTTCTGTTATGCTGCTTGATTAATATTCTTCTTTTTTTCTTTTTCTTTTCTTTTCCAAAAATACTACTGCTGCGAAAAAATTAAAAAGATTAGCAAAAACTAGAGTATTTGTCGAGATTTATATACATAATATCCATTCGCTACTTATTAGGCATTTTTTTTCGAAAATAATGGATTCTTCACATGTTGAAATTCTTATTGCTATAAACGGCACTGTTCAACTTGAAAAAGGGAATCTTTATTGTTACTTCCAGTAAAGAGTGCGCATAAACATATATGCATCTTGCTTTTATTTTTTTTATGCTGAAGGAAAGTTGCAAATCCATAAAACGGCACGCAAATTAAAAGCTTAACAAGACATATAATAACATAACTATTTAAGATACAAAATATATTGCGTCACTATGGCGGAGAAGATGTTATCTTAAATATAGAATTACGATGTTTTTTTTGGAGGTATGCTAAGAATTTATTCATGTTAGCTAGTTTAACCATACATATATAAAGTCAAGTGAGATTTTTAAAATTGAATAAAGAAAAGAAATCCCAGCTATTTACTGAATTTTAACTTGAGAACCCAAATTTTCATTTGATAAATAATGAATTTTTATAGCGTCAACTAATTCTTATCAAAACAAGTGTTTTTGCCCGACTTCCATAAAGATAAAGATTATAATAACAGTATATCTATATATTTATTATAATCACCGGTTGTATTATGATATAGTATCCCGGTAGAGGCCATGGTAGTAATGATATAGTTACTTATCTAAGTTAAAGCATATATGCTAAATTTTTTCTTTCTGCCATTTTTGGCAAATATCTGAATAATGATCCACTGGATATAGGGACCGAGACATTGCTTTGTGTAGTTACAGTACCAATTACCTATTCTATCTCTTTGCTATTTTGACTTGCTACCTGGGGCCTTTAATGTTGAAATTTTTAATTGCTGTTATCACCGCTTTTTTTATTTTGCTATGGAAGTTAGTTTGAATTTGCTGTAATTGTTTTATTTTTTCAGAATTATCATGCTGATCCTATTATTCTCCAATTGACAAGCATGTTTTTGATATCTTGATCCACCAAGTATTAGCAATTTATTTTGATTGAAAGTGTACTTACTATAAGTGTGGTCATATTTTATTTTTATTGGTTCAGCTTCGATTATTTCATCGATTTTAAGGAAAAAAGCTGTAATTAAAGGATGTGTGTTTGCGGGTAACAGTTCAAGTGGATAAACATTCTTTTAACTTTTTTAAGGAATTATTGAATATAGAAATAACCAACAATGGGCACTCAGAGCTATTGTTACTGTGATGACTAACCTAATTGCTTTACTTATGGTATCTTTCTTTCTAAAAGAAGTTAAATGGCGAGGAAGGTGCTCCTTTTTAAAAATTCAAGAATGCACTATTAGTTCCGCTACAGGCAAAATCTGGTTCTGTAAAATTATCATGTTATGGATTATTTCTTTATTTCCATTATTTATTATAAATTTCTATTTGCAACTGCTCTCAAAATTTACCACAGTAAAACATCTAAAAATGCTTCATACAATTCCTTCTCTGTTTAGCGCTGCTCAATTTTTCAATAAAACTCGGACTGGACTTATCATTAATAAATTTGACTGTCACTCCCGTTTCTGGATTCCAACCAACAATTGCCTTGTTGTTATTGCATTTGCTGTCTTTATGGGGTCAACTGTTGGCCAAGAATGCATTTCCATTGCAGCCATTTACTTGGGACCACATATTTTTGTACTGTTTGGTGTGTATCACCTTCAGTATGCTCTGCAATTTGCTTGGTAACAGAATTGATGCTGTTCGTTAAGGCGGCGATATCTTGGAGAATCGTACATAAGTACACTAATTTTTGCTGATCTCTTGTTCTGCATCATTGCTTTAATTTACCTTAAAAGAAATCGAGATTAAAAAACCTTGCGAAAGAAGATAAATTAGAATAGAGAGAGCTATACTGAGTAAAAATAAGATTGAGGAGGGAAAAAGCTCATGCTATTTTGCATTTTACAAATCCGAATTTGACACAGCTTTATCTGATAATAGTTCCAAACATTCAAGAAGAATGTTCTTCAAAATTAATATTTCTTTTGATAAAATCTGAAAAATAAAGGAAAGTCGAGTACAAATAATCATAGATTGAACAACAATCAAGCTCAAATTTCAAATTTCAAATTGTACCAGCCTCAGACATTCTAGCAAATTTACACGCTCAAATAGCTGATTTGTTTGGTGTAAGGAGGAAAAGGAAAGCAAATTCTTCCAATTCCGGAGATGAATTTTTTTTTGTTTTTTTATTTCGCAACACTTACACATTTTTGGTTTTATTGTAGCTCATATTGTTTGAATCTTCTTTGGTGTTAAGCTATTGTTTTCGCACAATGATAAGCTCTTGATACAATTTTTCAGAATGTCTCAGAGTTGTTTGCCTGCAAGTTTTGAACAAAAAAGTCTTCATATGTGGTTATACTGGATTTCTCGTAGTAAGTTAGATACAGCTTTGCTCGCGAGATATTAAAACCTATTATAATGGTAAACTTCTATTATAAGGCCAATATTGAGGACATGCAGCCAGAAAATAAACCGATATGATGCCATAGACTTATAATTAATAGTTATGGATCCTACGTGCATCCAAAGAATAATTTTACATGCTTTTTTTTTTTTTTTGTCTCTAGTGAAACATTAGCGAAAAAGTAACACCATAGATCATAGATATTGCTAAGCACACGTTTTTCTTAAAAGAGTCAGAACGCTAAAATGAAAGTAGAATTGATGTGTATCTTGAACGGCATTTAATTAGATACCTATCTACCTCTCTTATCTCCATCGATCGCCGAGTCAACACTATTTTTTTTTTCTGTAACATTATTATTACCGTTTTCTCTTTCTCTGACTAACTAATTTTCAGCGGAAATTTTCGCCATATCTCCTGCATGCGAACATGCATATATATACCTATTTTCTTCAATATTTCTAAGTTGTAGTTAACTTAACTTACACTCCACAGTTGGATAAATCTGGCGATGAGGTGAGTCATTATTAGCGCAAGCCTCGGAATATTTGCACTAACATTGCGGAGCTAATTGAAAATTAAATATATCATGTAGACCAATTTCATCAGAGATCCTTCAGATAGTGTATAACATTGTAGAGCTCAGATTATATAAATATAACCTTCACTTGCTCTTCCGTTTACCGTCAATAGTACCACCACAGTTTAATGTCATTCATTTAATGAACAGACCAAAAAAGAAAGGTAAAAAAACAAACCAAATTACCATAACAGAAAAACATTCCAAAATAGACGTACTAGGCACAATATTATGTCAACGCAAAAGATTTCTGCGAAAGCCGAATTCCATGAAGAAGATTTGAATGATAAACCACCAGATGGTGGAACAAAAGCGTGGATGTCTGCCATTGCTGCTATTATTTTCTGCACAACTGCTTGGGGATCTGTGGGGTCTTTCTCAATTTTCTTAAATTATTATATAACCAACAATCTACTACCCGGAAAGACAAAAATAGAATATGCATTGATCGGTGGGATTACAACCTTTTTTCTCCTATTCTGGAGTTGGCTTGTCAGTGCTTTGGTGGCAGTCATACATTTCAGGATTATTTTGTCAATAGGGATCTTTCTTCAACTTGCAGGTATGCTTCTAGCGTCGTGGTCCACCAAATATTGGCAACTTATTTTAACCGAAGGTGTGTTATCTGGCTTAGGATCAGGCTTTATATTCAGTGCTTCCATTTTTATCATTCCCATGTGGTTCTTAAGAAAAAGAGCCACTGTTGGTGGTTTGGTATTTGCAGGATCTGGTTTAGGTGGTTGTATATTTTCATTGGTGGCTCAAGGAATCATTGAGCATACAAATGACGAAAAATGGGCACTTAGAGCTATTGCAATTATTTCTGCCGCATTGAATTTGATTGCTTTAAGTATAGTGTCATTTCGAAAAAGCTTAACAAAAAGTGAAGGCTCTTCATTTGAAAAATTTAGGCAAGCATTATTGGTCCCTCTTAAACCAAAGATTTGGTTTTGCAAAATTACCTTGTTATGTATAGGATACTTTTGTATTTCCAACATTTCATATATGATTCTATTATATTCTATTTCCAATTTCTCGTCTTCATTGGGGATTTCAACTGCAAATGCAGCATATAATTCTGCTATTTTAAACGCTGCACAATTTGTGGGGAGAATGCTGCTTGGCTTATTAAGCAACAAATATGGCCGTTTTAACGTGACAAGTATTACTGCAGTGTTAGTGATCATTTTCAATTTTGCATTTTGGATGCCTGTAGATAATTTTTCTGGTGTCTTAGCATTTACCGTATTTATGGGTCTAGTGATGGGTTATCAATTTGTTACCATAACAGCTATTGCAAGTGACTTTTTGGGCACCACAAATTTTCGTGCTGCCTGGTGTATTCTAGCAGGTATCAATTCAGTCACCGGTATGACTGCAGAATTAATGGGTATTGCTTTAGTCGATGATTCTTTAGAAAAACCTTACACCTATACACAAGTTTTCTCTGGGCTTTTATTTGTCGTCAGTACGTGTTTCCTTTTTGTATTAAGGGAAATTAAAGTCAAAAGGGTTTTAATCAGTTGGCAAGAAGAAGAATTAGAAGCTCATCAATCAATCATTAATGAAAAAATAACAGAAGAAATATTGATCAAGAATCTCGAGTCCAAATACGATATTATTCTCTCAGACAATATTTTCCAATTCTTTAGAAGAATGTTCTATCCTATAAGTATCTGATAGATCGTGAAGTTTCATCTATAATTTTCTGACTTTACTATGATTTTTTTTTTGTCAAACTTTTTTCTATTTAATAATTCTTAGCTATTAATATTTTATTTTTATTTTTATTTTTTTACTTTATTCAGCATTCTTCCTCTTTAATTATTTTAACTATAAACATTTTATTTTAACTCTATTTTTTATTCAACATTCTTTCTCTTTAATAGTTTTCAGCCACTAATATTAAATAAATAATAATAGTAATTTTTAATTCAAAACGTATATTTTCTACATCAATTTTAAATGAAAATATACTATTTGGTTGCATTTAAAGGACTAAATCTGTTAATAATGTCGTCCTTCCTTTACTTGGCACATAAAACTCCCAAAAAAAAATTCTTGATGAGAAAAAAAATAACAGCAAACAAATTATTTTTTGACATATTTTTTACGAGATCTACAAATATTTTTTTGTTTATTTGAATTGTTTATTGAACAGTTGATGTATATATGATAAGAATAAACAATGTCATTATTCATTAAGGATCGCGACTTTTATCACGAGTTAACGTTATCCGAAGAATACAAGGTGGACTTTAAAGTAGTCTCTGAACCCAAATCGAGTTATGTTCTTTCCAAAAATGACTTACCTCAACATCTTAAATGCAAGAATATTATAATAGATTCTACTGACTCTGGGGCTAAAAATTCTTCTAGAATATATACAGGCTATGTTGCTCCGATTTTCGAAACCCTTGGGCTCGTTCATGAATACTGGAGAACCGAAGACGTGAATTCAATTGCGAAATTCGCAAAACAGTTAAAAAAATATAGTGGTGATCATGAAATCACAGTGATTATGATATCTGGGGATACTTCAGTACATGAATTAGTTAACTCTTTACCAGATGTCAAGAGTTTAACAACAATTAACTTTGCAATAATACCATCTGGAAGTGGAAATGCCTTAGCACTTGAACTATATAACTGTGATAAAGATCAAATAGTCATAACATCTATATTAAGATTATTCTCTGATAATGCTAAATCTCACAAATTCTCTCTTTTTAAGGCTTCTTTTCCGAAAGGATCTAAGTCTCTCAATAATGCTACAGTGGAAAGTTTGGTATTCTTTGTCGTTTTGTCATGGGGATTGCATGCTTCCATAGTTGCAGATTCTGATACTGCAGAATTAAGGAAATTGGGTAATGAAAGATTTAAAATAGCTGCTCTTAATAACATTAATAATGTAGAACAATCATATCATGGTATCATTAATGATGTGCATAGTGTTAGTGTTCATGGATATTTTTTATTTGCATTAGTTAAATCTTTAGAATATGGATTCATGATTTCTCCTAAATCAGACTTATTAAATTCAGTATCATACTATATTGATATTCCTTTCAAAAGTAATCAGTCTATTCTAGATATTTTGAATGAAGTTTATAATAATGCGAAGCATATAAGCAATAAAGATATAATTTATAAAAAGGTTGTTTCTGACCTTCAATTAACGATAAATGATGATGAAGAGAAGAAAAGAAGAGTATGTGTTGATGGCAGAATCATTATTTCTAATAAAGGAACAATAGAAATAACCAAAATCTACAATATATATAATAATTGGGTTTTGAATTTAATAGTTTAATAATCAAATATTTATAAGCTTAAAAAATTAACGTATTATGTTATTGCGATTCAATGTTTCATAGTAAGTTTGTAATATGTATATACATTACTATAATTTTGAGATATTCTTATTTAAAACAGCTCTAATTAGATGATGTGCAATAGCAGTTTCTTTCGGAATTACAATATTTTCCGTTGTTCCGTCCAAGAGTTTATTGACATATTCGACATCAAACCATTGTGCATCTCTTAACTCAGGATCGTTCCCTAAATTGATGATTTCATTTTCATTATTGAAATCAACAATTCCAACACATCCTATCATCAAGTTCACAGGGAATGGCCAAGGTTGAGACTTCAAGATCAAAAAATCATCACATTTAACACCTGTTTCTTCCCAGACTTCCCTTTGACAACAACTCTCTATAGTTTCACCAGGTTCCATGAAGCCAGCAACACACGAGTAAAACTTACTGCTTGGAGATCTTTTGGCATTAGCAAGCAAGATCTTAGAGAAGTCTCTGTTAACAACAGCCACTATTACAACAGGATCAGTTCTGGGAAATTGAATATTTGAAACCGCCGATTTCTTGGAATCGCACGAGTGGTTACTACAAAGCAATTTTGAGCCTGAGTTGATCTTAATAACTGGTGAGCCACATTGTGGACAAAAGTTTTGTTTTGCCAACCAATCTATATACATCTTACCGTAAGACAAAAGAGAAGCGTCATCGTTTGATAAACTCATGATATCTTTTCTGTCCAGAAATGTTTCAAAATGCTGATTCTCGGATAATGATTGCATGATAGATTCATCTTTGGTGATATCTATCATAAAATATGGGACACCTGCATAAGTGTTGTATCCATTATAGTAACTAAAGCCCACGGTATCGTGATCCTCCATAATACCCATGAAGAAGATATTAAAGCTAAAATTTCTTAACTCGAACGACTTCTCCGAGTTTAAAACAGCCCACTTTTTCAAAACATCATGTATTTCCGGGATTTTGGAGATTTTTAACTTAAGCAAAGATTTGAGTTCATTTTCTGTATTTGAAACTAAGGGATAACTATTTTTAATAAAGAGTAAAGTTGTATCATGGAAATCAATAGCATTAATTATAAACTTAGGATCTTCTCTGAGGAAAGATACTCGGTTGATGATCTCTTTTCCAAAAAATATATGCTTTGCCATATCTGATTAGAACTTTGCAGTATTATTATATTTTATGTATTAAACCTCAAAATTATAGTTGATGAAATCTGTAAAATTATGAATTAGTCTGCATTATTAATCATGAAAATTACCATAGTAAAATTTACTTTTTTTTATATGTATGTGCTGCCATAGTTCAAAATAAAGATGTCATTCCCTCAAAAATCCGCACATCTACCAAAGGCTTAACATTCAATTTAACATTGTATATTTGTTATAAATTAAAAATATGTAATAGGAATAAGTGAATTGAAAAAAAATGAACAAAGCAGTAATACTTATAATACATTGATTGTATTATCTATTAGAGGTCAAGCAAGTCAATGTCGTTATTGAATTGTTGTTGCTGCGGTTGTTGCTGCGGTTGTTGCTGCGGTTGTTGCTGCGGTTGTTGTTGTGCCTGTTGTTGTTGTTGTTGTTGTTGTTGCTGTTGTTGTTGCTGCTGCTGTTGTCGTTGAGGTGGTTGAGACAGTTGAGGCTGCTGCATGCCATTTTGTTGTGAGTAGGATAATTGCTGTCTGTGACCTTGATAATTAGTCAGCTCTTGAGGAGCCCAACTGTTATTCCAATTATTTTCATCACTGAATCCACCTTGGCCATTACTACTATGTATATTATTACTCACAGATGATCTCAGACTGTCATCAAATGCATCTTGATCTCCGTAGCCATATTCATCACTGTTTGTATTATATGTGTGATTTCTATTACTTCGGTTATTCCGACTATATCCATCAGCATAACTATCTTGTTGTTCATCAAACTCATCTTCACCTGCATCGTAATCGTGGGCGGCAAATCCATCTAACCCAAACTTTTTTGCATTTTCTTTTGCTTTCTTTCTTATTTCCTTGATTTTTGCTGGATCTTCTAGCACGCCTATTAAGAACTTAGCTTTTGTTCTGATATCTTTACCTCTGTCCATTCCATGGTGATCAATATGATGGAATCCTTGCAAAACACTTAAGAAATCAATTACAACTTCTGAAGCATCTTGAACAAATTCCATAGATCCATGTCCAATCAAATATTCCAAGACAAGTAAACTTTTGTGAACTTGTCTCCATTCACGTGCATCTTTCTCGGCAAATCTCTTCACCACCATGTTTAAAATATCAGTTCTATCTTTTGGATTGTAAGTACCAAGAGCAATTTCTTGAAGCTTTTTAGAGCTTGAGCTCCATGGTTCATTATTGGTCGCTTCCCGGACTTTACCCTCCATAGGACTCAAATTATACCACACTACATTTTGCGCTTTTCTGACTTGTTTTTTGACTTCTGCCAAATTTATACCCTTAAGATAATCCATTATTAGTTAAATTTATTCCAAACAATGTATAATTCTCGTTATATTTAAGCTGATCACTTGACATAGCAAAACAGTAGAACTGAAAATTACTGGAATTTTTTGAAAGCAGATTTCTAATTTTCATTTTCTGTGAAATACCCTAATATTTTTTTTCTTTTCTTTTTACTTTCTAGAGCACATCATTTTTTTAAATTGCTGCGACTTTTCTTTTGTGAGAGTGAAATTGTTTGAGAGCTGCGCGCAATCTCTTCGCCAATCGGATATCATGGATCTGTGTATTGTGAGTCCCGAACAATCTACAAAGTTAAACTAATTAAAAATATACAGTCTTTTTTCATGGAAAATATATATTAGATATTAAATATCAAATATTACTTTATTAAAGTTATCTATATTAACGAAGGATATAGTCACCCGATTTTGCTAAATATTTTACCCCTTTAAATGGATTCACGCTTTCACCCATATTTCTGGCACTCACAACTTTCAAAGAATCAACTTTGATTCCACTTGGCAAAGCACCTTTGTAATTGAAAGATACAGAAATATATTTTGGAAATTTAACAACATTAGATTCCTCAGTTACTATCTGACCTCTGAAAAGTGGATTAATACCAGTTGGCAAATTATCCTCTAATATCCATTCACTTTTGCCGTTTAAATTGAATTGAAAATCACCATTGGTCAATCTGAGAATTTTAATATTTGATACTTGATCTCGCACCTTGTCTGAATTTACTATAACCTTCAAATTTTCGATTGATTTAACTCCTTCTCTTAAATTGACATGTAACACGATTTCAAACTCATCGTTATTCAGACCTAAACCTGTTTTAAATTCACCATGGATAACTCCAACATTTTTTAATATCTCTCTATTTTTATTCTTGGTAAAAATAGATTCAGTTAAGTCTACTTCGTAATTAGCTAATATGCATTTCCCATCAGGTGGAATAAACAGCATAGTACCTGGTATATCTACCCATTTATCCACCCTGACGCACGGATGGAAACTCGGAACTTTCAAATCATGACCAGCTAAATTCAATACCATTTTCAAATCTGGAATGCCACTGAGATGAGTGGTCAATGTAATTTGTCCTTCAAGCTTCGCTACCAAAGGCTTTGCATAATTTTTATAGAAATTAAAATCATTGCCTGTTGAATAAAATGCAGATCCCTTTATAGATGTATTGTTTTTGGATGCTTCAATATTTTTTTTTTGCCTAGTCTTCTTACGGGATGGTGTCATTATTAAATTCACTTCTTCTATGAAATCAACAAACAATTCATTATTAGAGTATTTTACATTTGATTTTCTCCATGGAATATAGGATTCTTCTTTCTGAAATGTTTTCAGTGAGATTGCTCCAATACCGTTAGCATTATTCAGATTGTTTCTTCCCGTTAATGTAGAAGTACCATTATTTGGGATAGATCTAGTGGCAGATGTGAGAAGTTTTCTGAATGCTCCATCTTTGTGTACTAATTCTTTCAATTGATTTAGATCTGTTACAAATGGATAATGATCTTCAATCATTTCGTTTAATAACAAACATACCACATCATAATTTGTCTTCAATTTTAATGAAACTAAAGGTGCTCCCAAATAATCATTAAGGGTGTTGATGAATTGTTTTAAAAACTCTAAGGGAACTAATGGATTATCTGTAGAGTGATCGCTTACTTGATAAATTCCATCGTCCAGAGATTCTTCGCTAACATCACTAACATCATCGCTACTATCATCATCTCCACTGGAGTCTTCTTCACCGGAGTCTTCTTCACTGGCATCTTCGCAGGAGTTTTCCTCTTCATTATCATCCCCCTCTTCACTGCTATCTGGTCCGCCAAACATATCAGACCCTTCTTCATATTTACTTGCAAAATCATCATTCTCTTCATCCTCACTATTATCATTCCCTGAATTTTCTAATGTAGTATCATATCCTTCTTCCGGGTCACCATTATTTAAATTGAGTGCTCGATTAAGTCGCAGGCATTTTTCTTTCTTTTGACCTACTTCACATATGGCATAAGAATATAAGTATTTTGTGCCATAATGGAAAATCAAATACCTGGATGTTAACTGTACTATTGGAGGTGCAGGATGTTCATTGATAGATGCTGAGTTACCATGGAACAGGTTTATCCTATTGAAAACTTCTTCAAATGAAGGACATGAAGATTTCATTGGATAGTTGAATACCAATTTACTAGATAAAATTTTTTTTCAATGTTAGCAAGCAATTATTTATATAGTATATTATGATAAACTAATTTATTATAGAATATATTGATATCATTATTATATGTACTTTCTAGAAAAAGAACATATTATGCTCCATAAATTCCAACTTACTGGCTATCATCACAAATGTAAAGCCCAATAATTTTACTCATTGATTTTCAAGAATCTTAGTTATGTAAATATACTTGTCAATGCTATTTTCCAATCAAACAATGGGTTGAAAACAAGTAGAACGATTAACTGATTGATACGGCAATATCAGTATACTTATAAAGTATTGATATTTAATAAAGAACCACTTCGTTGAGATTTCACAGTCAACAAAAATTGGTTGGGAGCACTGTGTAACATTCTTTATTAGTTTATCGTTGAAGGGGACTCGGATATATGCCCAAAAAGGAAGTAAGAAATATTTGGTTTGCGGAGATTACTCGCAGCTTGACAGTTAATTAATAGCTAATACTTATTACTCATTTGGCGGTTTATAGAATCATATTATTCTTTCGGACATACTACATCGAGAAGAAATGAATCTGAACCGGGATTATTGTGTCTGCTGAGTATAAATCGGCAAGAAATTGTTTATTCAATTCAAGTAAAAGTTGTTTCTAAAATATGGTAATCACAAGTATGTTACTGCTATTATTACTGTTTTAGAAAGAAAACAACATATTTTATGCTTAAATTACACTTAAATTTGCCCTTTTCAAGAGTTGGCACAGTGTTCGGCATTCGAAGAACTAGAGGTTACATACGAGAAAGAAATGTAATAGATTATCAACTTCAAAGTTCCAGAGTCCTTGAGGAGTTGCTGCCATTAAATGAATCTTCTATTTTTTTGTATTAAAACGAAAAGTCCCATAGGTCATAAACCTAAGACATTCCGGAGTTTGCTTTATGTTGCAAGAATTGTCGGGAAAAGAGATACCCAAGCACGGCTGCTTGCATATGCAAAGAGATAGAACATCTTGAAAACTATTTAACGAAAGATTGAAGGATCTTTGTCTTACTTGTTATAAATGACTTTTTTATCTTGGAGATCAAATAATTTTTTGCGTTTCTAGTCTATTTTTTAGTTACTGCATGTTTCATAGATATTAAATAAAGACCTTCACAATGATGGTAAATTTGTTTTTCACACCGAGTAATCGAGGCAAACTTTGAAGAAAAGTAATGACTATGTGGTGGATGGGCAAATTATTATGGCTACTAATTTTTCTTTATATAAGTTGCTAAGTATGTCACCACTGCTCTATGTGCTGATGCCGAAAAGTCATCTGAAAATGGATGCTAACATTAGTAGACTCGAAAAGAGAGAAGCAAAATTTGCTATAGTTAATTTTTGATTTCAACTATTGCTTTATTATTCATATGCGATTGTACGTATAAGTTGTAAATATTAGAGCCCTTAACACACTCAGACACCTTGGTACCAAAAGTTTTATAGAAACCACATTCAATTTACACACAGTTTAAAGTTTAAGAAAATGATTATATTGTAAAAATATATATGTATAAATATGTGAAAGTACTAAAAGATAAACATTTGAAATATTTAAAAAGTCAATTGGCCCGAAGCTACACATCCGCGGTCATTTTGAATACGAATGTCAAAGTTGTAGATACCATCATTAACATACAGACACCCCATGGCCCATAATTATCAATAAAATCAACACTATCCTTGTATCTAATACTGTTAGATCTCCAAATGAAGACATACATGGAATACAAAATGATAAGAATAGCAGAGATGAAAAAAGCAGCAGATGATATTATACCTGATATATTGCTGCTGTAGTTCAACAAGGTTGTACCAGTAGCACCAAAGAACATGGCAATGGAAAGCCACAGAAGATATGTACGCTCAGCAGCAAAATAAACCTTAGGCTCAATACGGATAGGAACCCAAATCTTTTTACCTTTTGGAACTTTTAAGTTGTTCAGAAAAACGGTGTCTTTGTCAACTTTAATACCTACGTTAAGATCACTGAACAAAAATTGTAACATAAAGCTAGGAAGTAAGTAAACTAGTGGGTTATGATAATGTTGCTCTTGTATGCTAGTAATATTATTTTGGTCGTTGTCACCGATTAAGAGAGGCGCATCTTCTGACTGCTCACTATTAGGCACGGCAGTAGAATTAGCAATAGATTGATAATTTCCACCGAGAAGTTCTTCCTCATCTAAGTACTGACCAGGAGCTTCTCCAAGGTTTCTAGAAATATTAGTTCCGATGGATTCAATCTTTGGTTTTTTGATATCAACATCCATTTGTGGTAACCAAAATGGAATCAAATCAACTTTATCTGGGAGCAAAGTAGCACAACCATGAAGAAATTTGGAGAATTTTGGAACAGCTTCCACTAAGTGTGAAGAGATCAATTCTCTGATCCATGCTGGTGGTTCTTGGCCAAATTGAGTTTGTAGTTTGACTTCAAGTACAGCATAAGGGAATCTACATATATCTTTTTCATCAAGCTGATTGAATGGCCAATCAACCCCAATGTCCATTCTTCTCCAATTGCCATGAGTTCTATCAAATCCGTCAAAATTGTCTTCTCTAACCAATGATAATTCTGTGTCAAGAGATATACGAACACGTGCATCTCCTGGTAATTGGAAAGCAGTTCTATGATAAAAGGATCTCATGACCGGTCTTAATTTTTCGGTTAAAATGGTGTATTGAATTTCACGAGCCAAGGCTTCATTTTCCTTAGCTTTGGCTTCGTTCAATTGTTTCTCTTGGAGAGCTTTCTTGAAATGCGCAGAAAGATCATAATCACCTTTCAAATATTCATTGACATGTTTTTCTTTCATGTGAAATCTTTGTTTAACTGAGGATTCACCAGTCCAATCTTCTCTATGTGTTTTTCTTTCAACAAAAATAGTTGTGGAATCCATGCTACCATACCAACGCAATCTATGAGCTTCGGCACCTTCGTCCTTTCTTAACCTACCGTAGTACAAATCCATGTTAGCATTGTCAAAATAAATGGAGGTGATAGCAGAATCATCAGCATCAAATTCCTTATTGGAGTTAAAAACCAAAACTGGCATATGCTGCAAGATATGTAATTTGACTTCTGTGATATTGTCTGGATGCACCCAATATTTTGTAGTTTGACGAACGAAATCCTGTTGCTTACCACCAGCGGCAGAGTCACCTTCAATTGGGTTACCTCTAGTGTTGACAAGATTATGTAATTCAGATAACGTTAAAATCATTCCACCATAGTCGAATTTAAAGAAAGGTTTGGCGTCCAATCTTGCAGTGAAAATGGCATTCAATTTCATATTTGTTTGCTTATCATGTTTTTTGATGATTTTTTTGAAACCTCTCAAGTTGAGGTAAGAATACTTGTACAAGAAGTCAACATCATGGTCAATTGAATTTAAAATATAGCCTAATCTAACGAATTCATCATTTGTAGCTTGATCAATATCAGCATGCTTTGGAACAGTAGCCAGCAATGCGCGAATGTCTCGCTCAACATCTTTGATACGTCTAAGAATTTCATCCTTCTTCACCATGAAGAACTGGTAGATTTTGTTCAAATTATCTTCAAGCATGGACAAGAACTGTTCTTCTAATGACTGGTTCCAAACATCGTCATTAGATTCAAGACCCTTTTTAAGCTTGTATTTTAAGTCATCATAAGAGATGTAGTATGTGGAATATTCTTTTCTAATGTTGCGCTTCAAAGTATCACCAAACTTCATCTTCCTCTGAAATAGTAGCTGATTTGATTAGTATCAAAAGATAATAGGACTGACAATAAACAGTAAATGGCGACTTGATAAAATATAAAAATAAGGAAAAGACATCCTTTTATAGAAAGGTCTGTGTAGCTTGACAAAGTTGTGTCTTTTTTCTCACTATTTTTTTTTTCTTGTCGTTTTTCCATGCAGTTTTTTTTTGCTGCACCACTTCAATTCTGAGTGTAATTAAACGTTTCGATTTCTTTTATACTTGTTACGCATTCATTCATTTACTACTACTTACTCTTTTGGTGGTTCACCAATATCAAGACTTGATTCACTTTTCCCGTTAATCAGCTTGATTTTTTATTTTTACTAATCTGGAAAAAGCTGACTTTTTGGCTTGAAATGTGTGGCTTCTTATTTTATTTAATAGATTACATTTTCTTCTATAGCGCTTATGTTCATATCAGAGCTTTTTAAGAAGCATATCTCCCGAATACAGACTACAATTATTTAATTGACTGGCTAGCCAAATAGAGCGATGGATCTTAACAATTAGCATATGTTGATTCACGTGTTTGTTTCTTTTTTTTATTTCTTTATTTATTTTGATATTTATGATTAAAAAAGAACGAAATATAGCAACGTGGGGCTCTCACCACTTGCCTATTTGGGATTGAATGATTAATTCGCATTGTAAGCTGAACTTCATGAAAAGTAGGTGCGGTTATATTGCTCCGAGGACGTCCAACATTTCACTTGTGCACTTATTTGAGAAACAGATTACCCTTTTTTTTTTTTTTTTTTTTGCAATCATACTTGCGAGTAATTGGAAAGCATGTTGCTAGTTAAAATGTCGTTCTAAGTTTAGTGTTGTAAAATTAATGGATGTAGTGTAATAATAGTTGTGCATAGCATCCGCTGCTGATGCTGAATTCAATCAATGAAAAAAAAAAACTCGCGATGTGCTGAACTGTAAGTGTACGGGTGTATAATCATATATATAAGATATTAAATGGATTTACTAGTTAACGGATGTAAAGCGGTATAGATGATACCATCAAATTTCAACAACTGAAATTCTTAGGATGATGATGGATTAGTAGTCTTTGTTGCCTTCCAAAAATGATGCATAATGGTAAATCGTTCTTAGTATTCTTTGAATAGCATTAATTTTCAGTCTGCTAATTACTAGTTGATCAGTTATATACAAAGTAAGATTACTCTTAGGATCTAGTTGCATTCATTTTGAAAGAAAAAAGTCAACATGTCATTCAGCCTAAGGTCCAGACTTTTGAATGAAAGTTCAGATAATAGCAATAACTCATCCCGTTATTCCTCCATACCTAACTCAGCAGCCGGTATTTCTAACTCAGTTAACAACCGATCAAAGTTGAATTCTTCCACGTCTAGTTCAAATTCAACAATATTGATTCCTGATCGTGATAAGTGGACAAACAAAAAGGATTATGATCTCTTGGACCTGATAAATTTATCTACGAGGCTCGCAGGTACTTTGACGCCAGAACAATCCATTGTTTATTCCATGGTGTATCGTATACAAGAGATCACCCAGCAGTTGAAATTTCCTGATAAATTCATTGTTGACCTTCCACCTTCCATGAAACCTTTACCGCCTCCTGTTTATGACACCACCGGTAAGAGAATAAATACTCCCAAATACATTTTCACAAAGGCTTTGGAACAAGAAAGACATCAGTTAATCGATTTTGTATCGTCTATGGTATCAGATTTTATTCCTCCTCCGGATTACAAAAAGCCGAACAACAGATTAGTTGAAAAAATTTTTATTCCAGTCAATGAATATCCGGATATTAATTTTATTGGCTTATTAATTGGGCCTAGAGGGAACACATTACGGAAATTGCAGGAAGATAGTGGCGGTGCTAGAATTGCTATTCGTGGTAAGGGTTCTGTGAAGGAAGGTAAGAACAGAACTACCATCACTGAGAAGCAAAACAATTTAGAAGAGGATTTACATGTGCTTGTGATAACGGATGATCCAAAAAAAATGAAAAAGGGTATTCAATTAGTCAACGATGTTATTAATAAAGCAGTTTTAACACCGGAAGGTCAAAATGACTTGAAAAGGGGACAATTAAGAGAATTGGCACTAATCAATGGTACACTTCGAGAATACGAACAAAAACCATGTCCTAACTGTGGTGAATTAGGTCATAATAGATACAACTGTACAAAAGCAGCTAAAACCAATTCTATTATTTGTAGAATATGTGGATTAAATGGACATTTCGCGAGGGATTGTAAATTCAGAAATCAAAATAATACAGATAACAATGGTACTGGATCATCTGATGTCGATAGGGAGTTTGAAATAATGATGAATGAAATCAATGGTAACGAGCCAAGTCATAATGCTTCTGATGGTTCAGTAGCAATTGTTGCTTCTTCTAATAGTTATAGTCAAGTAAGCGCGACACAACCAAGTTTACCGGCCATTCCATCCCAAATAGGTAATACCACTACAACAGCATCCAATAATCCATATGGCCTAAGTAGTAAAAATAATTACCAGCAACAGCAGCAGCAAGGATATAGCAGTAATAGAAACCACAACAATAATTACCAGAGCAAACAAGACGGTTATAATAGAAATTATAACAATAGTATGAACCGAAATAGTGCGCGCCATACTTCCGCATCTCCACCTCCTTCCCAAAATAACCAAAACTACTACCGAAATCAAAATAATTACGACAATAACTACAATAATAATCATAACGATAACTACAATAATAATCATAATAATAACTATAACAATAATCAAAACAATAGCTACAATAATAATAATTACAGCAACGGATATAACAGCGGTTACAACCATTCCAGTAATAAGCATACTAATAATCAGAATATAAATCATACTTTCCAAGAACCTTATGGTATTACGCCCCAACAGCAACCATCAATATTGCCACCACCACCACCACCACCACCATCTGTTGATATAAGTTCTGGTAACCTTATGATGCCGCCACCACCTCCCCCAGGTATTGATGACATGGCACCACCGCCACCACCACCATCAGGATTGGATGACTTTCCACCACCACCAGGAATGTGAAGCATAATCTAAGTTAATGCTTTAATCTACCGCTATTCAACTATAATTCATTTTTTTCTGGTACTTCTTCTACAATAATATAATGTAGTATACTGAAAGACCAATAAACATCATTATCAAGCTTGTGCCTCTTAAGGACTGTAAACTATTGCCACCAGAGCTATTTCTCACTTTTTTTCTATCATCTTCAGTATGTTCAGCAGTATCAAGGGCTTCATCCTCATCACTTAAAGTACTATTTTTTGATGACCAGTGATTACGTATTGGTAACAATATCGAGTTTCCGGTCCCGTTTTGAGCTTTATGCAAACCTGGAAGATCTTTACCTGATGCTCCTGTCGGTGTTCGTTTATATGGAGCGGTTTGCATTGATATACCGTTTTTTGTATTTGAACTAGCATTCTCAATTTCGGTAAATAAAGTTGCAGTAAGTTCGGAGGTTGATGATTCATCATACCAAGTTTGTGAGGTTGCTGCAGGATTTGAGTTTAATGATTCATAATACCACGTTAGTGAAGTTGCGGTAGGTTTCGAGTTTAATGATTCATAGTACCACATTTTTGAAGTTTTGGTAGGATCAGAGTTTAATGATTCATAATACCACTTTCTTGAGGCTGTGGTAGGATCAGAGTTTAATGATTTGTAATACCACGTTTGTGAGGTTGCGGTAGGATCAAAGATTAATGATTCATCATACCACGTTAGTGAGGTTGTGGTAGGATCAGAGTTTAATGATTTATCATGCCATGTTTGTGAGGTTGTAGTAGGATCAGAGTTCAATGATTTATCATGCCATGTTTGTGAGGTTGTGGTAGGATCAGAGTTCAATGATTTATCATGCCATGTTTGTGAGGTTGTGGTAGGATCAGAGTTTAATGATTTATCATACCACTTTTGTGAGGTTGTGGTAGGATCAGAGTTGAATTGTTCATCATACCAAGTTTGCGAAATATGGTAATCTTTTGAATCAGTGTCACTGCTCCATAAAGGAGGTTCTGTGATATCATAAGATCTAGTTTTATAGTCTGTTGACAATTTCAATAGAATTTTTGAGAAGCTATTAATATTTGTTGAACGTTGAACGTTTGTTAAAGGATGTTGTTCTGATACTGCTAAACTCGTTGATGTGATTAATGCGTTTTTCTTTTTATTATATTTTGATGTTGTTTTAGGGGTAGTCAAATTGTGATAAGCGCTATTTGTATCATTGATTGGATGTTGAATTACATAATCGGTTTTTGGTATAATAAAATCGCCCAGGTCTGAAGTAGGATACTCAATCTTCTTCAAATCTGTTTGAACAAAATTTAGATCATAAAAAATTGAAGTAATGGTTATTGTTGTAGTAATTACTGTAGGTGGTAGTGTCACATATATTGTTTTGTCGTAACTTCCAGGTTGTGTGTCAAGTATTTTAATGGTTTTCACAGGAATATTACTGTTCAAACTTATGCTCTTAACTATTTTACTCAGAAAAGAAAATAGCAGAATACACTTAAGATATTGAAGATTCATTCTATTATTACTAATCTATTCTTGTATTATTTAAATTTTTCATGAATTTTATGATATTTTAATTACAATTGACTACTTTTATAATTGAAGAACCGGATTCTGAAAAGACGATAATATGAAGTTGATAGCGGTTAAAAAAGAGAATACTTTGAACATAATTTACAAGATAATTGCTTTCAGTAATAGCTATTATTTCAGCTATTTCAACAAAAAGCAACTCAAATTTATAAAACACAAAAAAAAGATTAATTAAAATTTAATTGATTTCTTTAACTAAAATATTTCTAACTTATTTTTTTTCCTTTTCTTTTTCATTTGTGAAATTTAGAAATGTTCTTTTCTTTTCTCAGCGGATAATGCATTTTGTCGAGACTGTTGTATTGTGTATCAGAGTCAAGTTTGAAGTTGAAAATAAAGAGACAAATGAAAGAAAATTAGAGTTAATATATACACATTTTGGTTGGAAATACATTAAAATTACTGTATAACTTAACGGTTTTAAAGCAAGTTGAAAATGTATCAAAACAGCTAACAATTGTTAGAAAACAGTATATATAATTCCAAAGTGATATTTATAATATGGTTTTCGAAGAACAAATTCAAGCAGTAGCATTAGATAATATCTATTTACGGGCAAGTATTGTATTCACATATTTCTACATCTAGTGATTTATTCACTTTCATATTAAACAATCTATTTTAAATACAAGTTTTATTCCTCTCCGGAGGAAGTTTATACATGTTCATATATATATACAAAAGTTTTGCTCTTTTTGATATTAGTAAATACTAGTCAACCTATTTAGCTGATTCAGGAATCTTAGATAAATATTCTTGCAAAACTTTGGTTTGATTAGCTTCTTTTTCAGCCAAATCCTCTCTTTGAGCGGCAGTGTACTGAGAAATTGAGTTCTTTCTTGTCTTAATCATTTTATTAAGAACTTTTAAAAGACCAGCCTCGTTTTTCTTGAGACCTTTTGTATTAATTTCGTAGTTTTTCAATTCAGATCTGAGTAACTTAACGGTTTCTTTCTTCACTTCGTTCTTTTCACGCATACTTTTCTTTAAATCTTCCTTCAATATGTTACCAAATTCTTCGTAAAAGTTTTCGCTTCTGAATGCAGAAGTAATTGAAAAGCTTCTAGTTAAAGTAAATGACCGGAAAGTAAAGCTTTTGAGCATTTTTTTGAAAGTGTAGAATTTTTTTAATACTCAGTATTCTGTTGCCAATTGGTTTAATTCGCAAAATGTGGTATTTAGCGAATTCTGCTTTATGATCTTTTCTATGAGATTATTTTTTTTTTTTTACAATTTTTACAATTTTTTTTTTAAACTTCAGAGTATTTACTCAAATTTGTACCTTATGCGTGCGTCAAATATTTGCTTGGTTTATAAATAATTGAACATTCTAATCTATCAAATTCCTACATATCAAATAAACTGTTGAAAAATAAGCAACAATCAAGATAACGAATAAGATGGCATGAGCATCCAGAGTGATGAGTTGAGCGATTTCACTAATGAGACAGAAGAGCTCAATATTCTTTTTGAAAAGATAAAGAAGAAAGAGTTAACTAGTACACCTAACAAACATGTTAATGCTGTTGACAAATTCACCACTAGCACTTTGAAGATCACAAATAATGGAAATATCCAGGGCGATAGCAATAATTTTTTTCTAAATAAGAGCAGCCCATTTTGTGCCTCAGAGAGGCGCCACTCATTATCTAAAATAACGAAGTTAGTAACATTTGGTAGTGTCCATTCATTTGTGGCAAGTTCTTTTGGTGATGATTATGACGAAGATGCATTATTTGAACTTGTCGAAAGGAAATATAATACTAATGGAAACATCATTATGGAACAGGGTAAGGAAATCGAAAATGTTACCAATACTGAAAAGGATATAGAAATAGATGAAAGTGGTGGTACATCATATCTTCAAATAAGTAGTTCGGTTAATGAAGCAGATTATGATACTTTCAGAGGAAATACAAAGTTGTCAAAATTGCTTAATGAGAATCATATAGATATCCAAGTTCAAGATATGAATAACATGAACCAGTCTATTAAATGCGCTGATTGTGAAACTTGCTCACCTGAATTAACTGATAATGATGAAATTGGTGAAATGTATAAAAATGATCAGGAGAAAAATAATGATAAAGAGCATGAAGATATTTTAATTGATGAAAGCGCTAATATTGATGACAATGATGCACAAATTATTAGAAATATTGAAGTTATTGAAGGACAAAAAGATAAGAATTATAATGATTATGGGGATTATTTTAATGATAAGCGAATTATGCAACAGAAAGAGGATGAAGATTATATTGAATGGAATAGGAAACGAATAGAATTCACGAACGACGGAAATTCAAAAAGTCGTGGTAAATTTAATGATTTCAGAAAAGTTGGTAATGTTTTCAAAGGGTGTATTATTCATGTTAACGGATATACTGTTCCAGGATTAAATGAGATACATAAGTTAGTCATCACCAATGGAGGGAGATATCTTTCTTATCTAGCCAAGAAAAGTGCTGTGACTCACATAATAGCATCCAGATTAACACCAGCAAAAATGGAAGAATTTAAGAACTGTAAAGTTGTTTCACCTAAGTGGCTTTTGGATTCATTAAGATTGAATGAGATCCAAGATTGGACCAAATATTCAATTATTAAACTGAAGAACACAAATCAATCAGAGCTAGAGTTCAATATAAATGATAAATTGGGAAGAAATACATCCAATTTAAAGAAAAATTCTACAGAACAGCAAAAATTAAATCAAGAATATGAGCAGTGTATTATGGATTCTCATGATGATGATGATGATGATGATGAAGGTGACAAGGAATTTGAACCAAATTCTAAAGAGTTATATATTCGAGGGCTTCGCAATACAAAGATTGATTCTAATCATCCAGACTTTCTTGAACATTTTTTTGCGAATTCCAGATTACATCATTTGAGTACATGGCGATCAGCTTTCAAAGCGGAATTCATAACAAAATCCATAAAAATATCCGATAAAAGGTCAAATCAAGTTTATCTGAAATCTATGTTATTTTACATTGACTTTGACTGTTTTTTCGCTAGAGTTTCAGCATTGAATCACAAGAATATAGATTTTGGAAACACGCCAGTTTGTGTTACTCATGGAACAAACACTTCTGATATTAGTAGTTGTAATTATGCGGCAAGAGATTTTGGTATACGCAACGGAATGTGGTTCACTGATGCTATAAAACTTTGTCCTAATGTAGTACGTTTGAATTATGATTTTCCAAATTATGAAAGAATATCAAGAATTTTTTATAATTATTTATTAAATAGCGGTGAAAATGGCGGTAATATTATTTGCTTGTTACCAGTATCAGTTGATGAATGTATAATTGAGGTTTCACTTCCAGAAATTGACAAAGAATCATATTTGCAAGTAGGAAGAAAGATTAAAAATGATGTTAAGAAGTTAACGTCATGTGATATTAGTATAGGAATATCGAATAATAAGATTTTATCTAGATTATGTTTGAAAAAGTCCAAACCTAATGGTATTTTTTTCTTTGATGCAAACATGCAAGAATGCCATGATTTTTTGAAGGACATGAAAGTGAAAGATCTACCAGGTGTTGGAAGTTGCATATCAGAAGAAATTTACATGAATTGTTTCCAAGATAGTAGCGATCACCAAAGCTTGATATCCAAACATAATATTTCATTAGGTGATTTATACTCAAAGAAAATTACTTTGGATCAACTTGTCGAATGGTGCAATACAAAAACAGGTACTAAGATATACAAGTTCATCAATGGGTTTGATAATGAAGAGGTTGTTGGATATAGATCTAATACTTATGGTTTAGTTAAGTCGTTAAAATACGAATATGAAACGCACAATTTGAATAAAGATTCTATTTCTATCAATGTTAACTGGGGTATTAGATTTATGACGGCTGATCAAGTTAAAATCTTTCTTCAGAGGTTATCAAGAGAATTAATAGATAGATTGAATAAATATGATAAGATTGGTTCTTTATTAACATTGAAGTTAATGGTGAAAATTCCAGGCACAGAAACTGAAAAATATTTAGGACTTGGCCATTCAGAGCCATACACTAAGAGCTCAAATATTGGGTTACCTACGAATGATATCGGAATTATCAGCACGGAATTGATTATAATTTTTAGAATGATATTCAGTATGAACAGTAATTTTAAAATAGAAGATATTCGTGGTATTGGTGTCAAGATGGCAAAGCTTGTTAATTCGAAAGATATGAAACAAAGAAAAATTGAGTTCAAGAAATCTGTTGAAAAAAATGTTGCAATTGAAGATGAACTTAATGAAAGTTTTTTTGAGGCACAAGATATTGAGAAAGATGTATACAATTGTTTACCTAGTGATATACAGAAGGAGCTTAGAATACAGCACCAGGCTAAGAAGCTTGACCAAAAGTTTATAATGAAAAATAATATTAAGCGGAATCAGCATATTGAAAGAAAAGAGTATTATATTGCACCCGACTCGGTGAGGGAGTTGTCTATCGTACAATCAGATATTTCGAACAGTTCCTTGCTCAACACTCAAGATATTTACTTTTTGAAAAACCCAGATGTGGACAAACGTGTGTTTGAGAATGAGTTGCCGAATAACATTCAAGAAGACATAATTAATGCTTGGAAGAAACAAGAATTTACTTTACAGAATAAGACGCCAAATGATTTAAAAAGAGCACTTAATAAAGTGAAACACTCGGAGAAATTGAAGAGACATTGTTTGAGAGATATAACTGTTGTAGATTTATTGCAAAAATTAGACAAGAGATGTATCAATGTTTATAAGAGCAACACAGAAGTAGATTGGATAAATAATAATGCTGTTGAGATTTCAAACTATACAGAAAAAGCTTTCAGGAATTATTTCTGGAAAATTATTAAAGAAAATGAAATGGGTCCATCAACAAATATCGTTATGGAGATCACTGAACTAATCAAGTTATTTGTAAAACAAAAGAATTTCCGAAAGATAAGTTTACTCTTCTCTCTCTTTGATAATTGTTCGATTTTACTTGCTCGATACTCACTGGACATTTCTAAATTCCAGGATAATAATGATAATAGTCCATGCTGGACTTGGGATCTGTTTATTCAACATATTAAGAAGTCTACCGATGTGAAATTGAAACAGCTCAATGTTATAATTTAATCATTGCTCAATGTTAAGCAAAATATTACGATGCACCTTCCCACAGCTGAACCTGATAACCATGTGAATGAACCGCGAGCATTCAGATAACTGAAGAGTATAATAATATGAGGTATATGGAATAATAAAATAAGTAATGAGAGCAGTGGAGCAATAATCGCACACACACACATATATATATACATATAATATTTTTTTATGAAAAAATATAAAGTAATAATTTCAAGATGAAAAATTTCGAAGGAATGACTTCTCTAGGCGGTGTACCAATTATTCTCACGCTGTTTGTATGAATTCCGCTAGCCATGAGATAAATCAAGGTACTAAATAAATATAAATGAAAAAACTTTTATGTTAGGATTCACATGGTTTTTGAAAACTTTGAAAGATCGTACTCAAGACCTGGTGTACCGAACATTGTTAGAAATACTGTAGCTTTTCAATATAAAATTTATTTCTGTTTTGGTAACATTATGTTGAAAACAGCTTATAAATATCAGTAAGTTCATTGATGCATGGTTCCCCTAAATTTGTCTTTACATAAGCGCGAACTCCGCATTTCTTCCAAAAAATTTTGTGGCAGCGAATTAGCTTACTGCGTGCAACTCAATGCGGGTGGGCGGGCCAATGAGTGACTGATTGTAAGTGAAGAAATTATTGCAAAGAAACAGAAAAGAAAGACGAGAATAATATATAGTTAGTTGAGATTGATGACCATTCGTAACGTTTTATTCATAAATTGTTCCTGATCGAGTATAAATACAAACCACGCTTAATATTTTCTTTTAGATCACCCCTGGCTCTATTTCAGTAATAATTCGAATTTCATATCTATCTGGAGAAGTATTTGGATAAGAAGACGACGACGACTGTGATCAGATAGCATCAAATGTTGACATCCTACTATTAGACCTTTACCAGACTATCGCAATCTTGTCGATAATATCCACAACCCAAAAGAAAAAGTTTCTACTACTCGAAGCCTGAATCATATACGTATATAGATACATTCACTCATTTCATTTCAAACTATTGTTAAGTTAGTACAAAAAGGAAGAAAGGAAAAAAAAATGCCAGGTTCTTCGTTGCCAGATAGTTCTCAGTCAGAGAAACTCAGTACCCTCCATAGTAACGGCTTCGGTAAACAGCTATCAGCAGCAGCTGCAACAGTGATACCTGACGACGAGCATCCGCTTCGTCCCGTGATCAACAAGAACTCGGTGCATTACGTTACTTTAAGTGCAATAGCCGGCGGAATAGCGGGCTGTAGTGCAAAAACTATAATAGCGCCACTTGATAGAATTAAGATTTTATTTCAAACTTCGAATCCTGCATTTAAAGAGTTTTCATCGTCATACTTTGGTCTTTTCAAAGCTGGGAAGAAATTATGGGCCAATGATGGTATCTATGGGTTTTTCCAAGGTCATTCAGTTACTCTTTTCAGAATTTTTCCCTATGCTGCTATCAAATTTGCGGTTTATGAACAGATCCGAAGAATACTTATTCCAAATGACAACTATGAGACAAACCTTCGGAGATTATTGGCTGGCTCAATATCTGGGGTTATTTCAGTGTATGCAACGTACCCGTTAGATTTGCTCAGAGTACGTTTAGCATTTGAAGTTAGAAATACAAATACGGATATTGCCACAAAATCGCAATCGCCTTCTTTTGCAAATACAAAACCCTTCTTTAATGGAAAATTGATTTCCACAGTAAAATCTATTTTAAATGAAGTACCGAAATATCAATTAATGCAGGATGTGAATACAGGGAAACTATCATTCTACCGTCACTCAAAAACTATTCATGAATCATCATCCGCATTCAACTCGTTAGATCATAAAGTTCCAAAAGATAAAATACTTCCAAATAAAACAGTAGCTACACAAATGATCGACTCACTTCTCAGCGTTACCAATTTCTATAGAGGCTTTATTCCAACGATTTTAGGAATGATTCCATATGCTGGTGTATCTTTCTGGGCTCATGACATTGTACATGATATGTTCCGCTCAAAGCTTCTCAGAAAATACGCAGTGGATGAAGAAATACCAATTCCATATAAGCACAATAACAGTCATACCGAGAATAAGGAAAAAAGCATTAAAGAGGATGGAAGCGCCAATATGTCTATATATCATCGTAAACCTTTGAAAGCATGGGCACAACTCGTGGCTGGTGGGATTGCGGGTCTTGCATCTCAAACCGCAGCATATCCTTTTGAAGTGATCAGGCGTCGTCTACAAGTTGGAGCCGTTACTAATAATGGTAGATACTATAGTATTTCGGAAATGGCGAAACTTATTTATTTAGAACGAGGGATTAGAGGGTTTTATACAGGTTTGAGTATCGGATATGTTAAAGTTGTTCCCATGGTTGCATGTTCATTTTTTGTTTACGAAAGAATGAAATACTTCTTGGGGATTTAGATTACATGGATATATGTATATACTGTATATGCGTTTCTTAAAATTCATAATCAATAATATAGAATGGTTTATTTTTATAAATTGAAACATCATTATGCTGGAAAATTAAATCTTACATGTTGTAATTTTTCATTTACTCTTGCGAGTACGATGGAAAAAAGAAAAAGCTTTTATTCATTAGAAGAGATGACATTGAACTGAAATACGCACAGTTTTTTTTTTTGTGCTAAAAATATTTTAAAAAATAAAAAAAAAGAAAAATTTTCAAATAGGTAAATCATACAATAGACATTTAAGACGACATATTGTAATTGTATTATTATTGTTTTTTAATAACTAAGATATATAGATTTAATCAGAATAGTCCAATTTTCAATACTATAGTTAAAAATAAAATGAGCAGATCTGACAAAGAAGAAAAACTTTCCAAGAGAAAGATAAACGAATCCACTTCTGAGGAAAAGATCAGTAAGAAAAAGCACAAGAAGGAGAAGAAGGACAAAAAAGAGAAGAAGGACAAAAAAGAGAAGAAGGACAAAAAAGAGAAGAAGGACAAAAATGAAAAGGAGGACAAAAATGAAAAGGAGGACAAAAAAGAAAAGAAGGATAAAAAGAGTAAACAACAACAGCCAGCAAATAATGTCTCTGCTATCCCAGATATTAATTCATCAGCCACACAAGAACAAGTCACAGAATTCATGGAATCTAATGACGTTAAAATCAGTGATCCAAAATCCGAATCCGCCAGCTCTTCATCAATTTCTCCAATTATTTCTTTCAAAGACCTCACCATTGATTCGCGTATCACTTCCTGTTTTAAGGATTTTAGTAAGCCTACACCTATTCAATCTGCATCATGGCCATTTTTATTTAAAGGACGTGACATTGTCGGTGTTGCTGAAACAGGTTCTGGAAAAACTTTTGCTTTTGCTGTTCCTGCCATCAGCCATGTTTTGTCTCATTTGAATGATAAGAAACAGTATTCTCCACAAATTTTAGTTGTATCACCAACTAGAGAATTAGCTATACAAATCTATGACAACTATGCCAAGTTATCTGAAGCTACAGGCACCAAATGCTGTGTTGTTTATGGTGGTGTGAGTAAAGACGAGCAGCGTTCCGAAATTAAAAATGCAGATACCGTGATTGCCACACCTGGTAGATTGCTAGATCTTTATGAAGAACAATCTATTGATTTGCTGAATGTATCATACTTAGTGCTTGATGAGGCTGATAGAATGTTAGAAAAGGGGTTCGAGCAAGACATTAAAAGAATCATCTCGGGTACTAGACAAGAGGGAAGACAAACCGTGATGTTCACGGCTACTTGGCCCGAAGAGGTTCGTAAATTAGCCGAGGGATATATGAATGATGCTGTTAAGGTCACCATTGGAGATCGTGATGAGCTAAGTGCTAATAAAATGATCACCCAAATTGTGGAAGTGGTACAGCAATATGACAAGGAGCGTAGATTGCTTGAGTTGTTAAATAAGTATTACAAGAAAAACAACAAGGATGACAAGGTTTTGATTTTTGCGCTTTACAAAAAGGAAGCAACTAGAATCGAAAGATCCTTGCAGCAAAGAGGGTATAAAGTGTCTGCTATCCACGGTGATTTAACACAGCAACAGCGTAGCAAAGCCTTGGATGATTTCAAAAGCGGCGCTACCAACATGATGTTAGCCACGGATGTTGCTGCTAGAGGATTAGACATTCCAAATGTGAAAACAGTGATCAACTTGACGTTCCCGTTAACCGCTGAAGATTATGTGCACAGAATCGGTAGAACTGGTAGGGCTGGAAAAACAGGCACTGCGCATACTTTGTTTACTGAACAAGAGAAGCATCTCAGTGGTGCTTTGATAAACGTGTTAAACGGTGCTGGCCAAGCTGTTCCTGACGAGTTGTTGAAGTTTGGCAGCCACACCAAAAAGAAGGCACACTCTGCATATGGTGCATTCTTCAAGGATGTGGACATGACCAAAAAGGCTAAGAAGGTCAAGTTTGATTGAACAAGAGAGTCAGCCTCGAGACAGATTACATAGATGTAAATAAATACATATGATACTACATTATAAATAGTGCCGAATGTACATTTTGCTGTTGCAAGCCTTTTTCTAAAAAATAGAGAGTGCTCAGCTACAGCGGATCAAACCCTTTTCTTGGGCACGTGATATTCATGTGCGCGCCGTTTTTTTTTCTTTTTTTTTCTTTATCGTGTTCCCTTTTGTTAGCAAAAAAGTACGCTTTTGCATTCTAGATCAAATCAATCATCAAATGCAATTCAAACAAAAAGAAACAGCGACACGCAAAAATGTTGCATGCAATCTGACGTGCCATGCTGCCTGGGGATGTATTGTGTTGCGCAAGACGCCAATTAAGGCGTTCGAGCTCCCCGTTTTTACTTCAATTGGAATCAACATAACAATCACAGGGATGGATGAACTAACTGGTCAAAACAAGAAAAGACGGTATGCGACATACAGTTTATCGAACCAGTTGCAATTAATTAGCGTCCCACGGTTATTATCAATTTATCTAATTAAAATTTCGTGCTTACTAGATAGCCAGTTGTTATTCCTTAGTGATATTCAGCCGGCAAAAAAAGATGTTACCCTTTTTTTCCCAGTTTCTGCGGTCTGCTGCCCTGCGGGGTTGCATTTCCATGTAGGAAAGCAAAAAAACGAGCCAATTTAGCGGGCTGTGGCGATAAGGATGAGCATGTATCATTTCCAGGAAAAAATAAGAGTAATGGAATGAAATTGACTGCAATGGAATAGAATAAAACAGCTTCTAATCGCAAATAAAGATTGTCGACACGATTTAGCTGTTGGAGTCACGACAATAGTGTATGATAGTAAATGAAAAGATAACTAAGAAATTGTGGAACATGAATAAATACAGCGGGCGAGCTGACTGAGGCAGTCAGCGCATAATAATAATTAATCTTGCGCTGTTTTAAAAATTAAACTTTTCCGCAACACTGTTTTATTTCTGTGTTCTGTATAAGAAAAAAAAATCGAGCTGAGATTTTTTTGAGACAAAAATGTCTTTATCTGTTGTTTTTGTTTATATTCCCATCCTTTTCCTGTTCCTTTTTCTAATTCTTCTTTCCCTATTTCTTTTCTTTTTCTTTTTCTTTTCTTTTTCTTTTCTTCTTCTTTTCTTATCTGCTAACCACCCAAATATTGTCAATACCAATAATATAGTCCGCTCATTTGTCGCAAATCATCAAAATGTCTACTGAAGTAAGTGATTAGTAGAAGAGTTCAGAGCTGAACACCAGCACAACTGGTTCAATGTGATTGTTCTATTTTCTTTTTAAACTATGCGGCTTAGTTACTAACAGATCTTTTTTTTTTGTATTTAGGAAGTCCAAGAAACCGTCCCTGCTCCAGCTGTTGAAGAAACTGTTGTCGCTGAAGAACCAGCTGTTGAAGCTGCCCCAGTTGAAGAAGAAGCTGCCCCAGTTGAAGAAGAAGCTGCCCCTGCTGCTGAAGAACCAGTCAAGAAGGCTGCTGAACCAAAGGTTCCAACCTGGAAGAAAATTCTTACTAAGCTTAAAAACTTATTGAAGTAAGTATGAAAATGCTTGTGTTTTTGTTGGAGGCAAGAGCATCATTGTTGAGAAAAATAATAAAAATTGATATTATTTGTATGTCGGTGCTGATCTGATCTTGTTCATTCATACGCCGATTTCCTTAATATAAATATCATCGTCGTGATGATTCTTGTTTTCTTTCTTTTTTGTTTTTATCTGCTTTTTGTTTACCAATCTACTTGCTTTTCAATATCTAATAATTAATTAATTATAATAATTTTCCTCAATATCAAATTTACATAGCTTTTGTAAGTTGGCGGCTAATATATAGAAAACTCTTATCTTGTCATTTTCTTTTTCTATAAGTTATTCAGACCTCTTTTCTTCACACCTTATCCAGATTCTTTTTCTGTATTTCTCTTCACAAGATATTCCACAGAAATGGCTAAGTAGGGCGCACATTTCTACAGGGAAAAAAAATAACATTTGCACACATGAATAAAAATTTGTCGGAACCATAACAGTAGTTGCCCAATATTCTGGGTCTAAGCGTCCTCACATGCGTTCCTACTCACGCCACATTTTTTGTGAGTCAGCACTAAGAATTATATGTGCTTTGGGAGTCCAGAGTCAAACCTAAAAATATATTGCCTTTTCTTTATTATTTTTTTCTGCTTAGTATTTTCAGCTCAGCCCCGTTATTCTCTCGGCCTGCGTGACCAAAACATACTGACACCTTTAATGTGTTGCACCCCAACATCTTTTATTGTTGTCTCTTGAAAACACTACATTCACATATTTGTAAAACAATACATGCGTAGCCTCTTACATTACTCCATCAATACATTTTTGAATTATTACATTTGTAAAGTATTATGGCAGTACATTATTACATCTAGAGATTAAATTATTTTGGGAGAACCAAACATAGGTATCTCAAGTATAAACGGATAATAAATGGTCCTTGGTTACAGTTGTTATTTTTTTTGGGTTAGCATTGTCTTTGATTTTCCTATTTCAACTAAAAATTACCATTTAGACCTTAGTTGGGGTTTCTTCATTACAGTAGTTGTAACATGAAGTTCCAATTGCCAGGCTGATAAATCCATGTTGTAAACAAATGTTGAAATGATTGATTGTGCGGTTACAATACTAAGATACTTGCAGAGAGAAAATTCACAATCATATTTAAATACACGTGTGCGTCATTGCCCCTGTCTCTCCATAGTCTTGAATAGTCCATGCCCTGTAAATAAGCTGTAGAATTTTTCTTCTGTCGTCATAAAATCACTATGCTATAAAATATACCGAGGCCGTCTTTTACTTTTCTTTTGTCTCTTATATATCCGCAATATCTTAATATTGCTCACCTATTGTAGATAATCAAACCAAAAACTGCCGCAAACTCGAAATAATTAATATTCATAAAGACATAAAAACAAAAAAAAGATGCTGCTAAGTATTCCAAAAATTATCGCCCACCGAGGCTTCAAGAGAGTTTATCCCGAAAACACCTTATTAGCATTCACCCAAGCTAGAAATGCCGGGGCTTCGGTTATTGAGCTTGATCTTCAAGTCACAAAGGACTCACACATTGTGATTTGTCATGATCCCAACACCGATCGAGTTTATAACAAAAATAAAAACATTCCTCAATCTACTCTTGAAGAGCTCAAATTGCTTCGTACTATTCGCAAGCCTCATGAGAGTATGCCAAGCTTTAAAGAATTGCTAATTTGGTTGATGAAGCCGGAAAATTCATCGCTTCAGTTAATGCTTGATATTAAAAGAATCAACAAATTGAGCATTTTTGATTTGTTACACGATGCGTTGTCCAAACATCAAGATTTTAACTGGAAGAATAGATTAATTTTGGGACTTTGGTCGGAAGAACAATACAGATATGTTATTAGCTCCGGCAATTTTAAAGGATTTCAAAAGGCTATTATTACTTGGTCTGCTGCAACTGCTTTGCAATTGTTGAAAGTCAGCGATGAGCAGTCAGATCCTGATGATTGTTTGACTGGTGTATCTCTTTTACATTTCATGACATGGAATTCCACATTATGGTCGTCCAATAGTCATTGTGAATCTCCAGTTAAAACCCTTTACACCAGATATATAGTTGAGAAAAAAGTCAACTTATATTTTTGGACAGTTAATCATTCTGATGACATGGACTGGTGTCTCAAATTGCCTTTTGTCGCTGGAATAATTACAGATAACCCAGATACTCTTGAAAAAAAAATTGGCAATTTGCAACCCGATGAAAAAAAATATGATTCCGGCTCTGATGAATTGGTCAACATTGACCTCAGAAAGAAATATTATTTATCAAAGATTAAGAAAATGTATCTGATTCAACCTAATTGGTTTACACAAAAAGGTCTTAGAAGATGTTTGTATTGGTTTGTGCTACAAATTTTTATTATTTTTAATAAGTATAATATTTCCAAGATGAATCTTTTCGGAAGATACAATGTTGGTAAATTATTGTTGGAATTCAGTAAATCTATAGGATTAATCTAAATGTATTTAATTTCCTTGGTAGGAATAGTAATAGTAAAGTAATCCCCTGCAAAAAAATTATTATAGCTGTCAAGAATTGTTGGGCAAAAAAAAGAAGCGGGAATCATTAAAAAAAAACGACACAAGCAGGATTCGAACCTGCGCGGGAGATCCCAAGACATCTCTCATACAATCTGTAAGCGTACAAAAATTCGAGTGTCTCGCCTTAACCACTCGGCCATTGTGTCGATAATTTAATTTTGTAAAATGAGTTGGTTTTAAAATTGGATTCTTAAGATTCAAGGTGTATCTAAGATTTCTCAATATTGTAATCGAAATTACGTTGTTGGTAATTCGAGACTAATTGGTATATGTTGAGCCAGGTTTATTCGGTTTAACTCTGAGTTATTATTACTCATATTAATTTGAGAGAGACGGGTTATTATATT
>JASTUI010000071.1:0-51851 GCA_031125405.1 Saccharomycopsis oosterbeekiorum
CAAACGGCATTTGTATTATAAGTAATACGGCAAATTCTTACTAATCATAAGGCACATTCTTACTAATCTTCTTGGCTTTAGTAAATAATGCCTCACATTATTACTCATAATACGACAAATTCCGATTAAACTCCTTTGGTAATTCTTTTATTATAATTGGGTTAAAATTAATGTTAAAAAAAATATTAAAGGAGGGTTGGCCGAGCGGTCTAAGGCGACCGACTCAAGAATGTTTAATTCTTCTGATCTGCAAAGGTTGGGTTATCGGTTATCGAAAGGTGCGCGAGTTCGAATCTCGCATCCTCCATTTTTTTGATTTTTTTTTGATTTTCAAGCATCTATTTTTACGTTGATAGCGAACTTATTCCATTCAATTAAATTAAATTATAGTCGTCGATAACGAACTTATTCAATTAGGATAAATTATAGCCAATAGTTCATATTACGATAACTCGATAGAAGATGCCTGAAGTAGGCGAAGTTGCACATGCAGTTGCAAACTTAAGAAGAAACGTGATTGGGCTAACAATCAAAAGAGCCAAGTTTCTCCTCGACGATAAGATTTTTCCAGGTTTAAAACCTGCTCCAAATTTAAATTCTATCTCATCTCAAAAGAAGAAGTCTGTGAAAGCATATCTTCCAGATTTGTACTTTGATTCCCCGGGGGATATAGGTAAATGCTTATTGAACAAGAAGATAACAAGCGTCGGAAGACATGGTAAATATTTCTGGATTCGTGCCTCACAAGATGTAAATGATGAATCATCTATGATATTATATCCTAAAGGAATTATAATTTTGTTGCATTTTGGGATGACTGGATGGATCAAGTATAAAGATATGGATACCCATTTTATTCAAATGGAAAGTGGCGGCTATAAAAAAGTTTTTAAATTGTTGGGTACTGATGAAAATGGAAATGCATTACCAACAGAAGAAGAGGATAATAAAGATAAACTAAATAATGATATTACGGAAGAATGGCCACCAAGATTTTATAAATTTTTACTTACTTTGAATGATGAAAAGAGGGAGATAGATTTAGGATTTATTGATCCGCGAAGATTAGCAAAAGTACGATTTTTTGAAAATTGTGAACTCAATAAGACTGATGAATTATTATTACGGAATATTGATAAGTTGGATGTTTTAGGTCCAGATTATTCAAAAGGTATAGAAGATAAAGCTATATTAAAAGATGACACATTTATGAAAGGAGATCCGGATCCCTCTGATCATGGAAAACCTATATTATCCAAAAAAGAATTCATTGAATTCATACATAGAAAATCCAATTTAACAGCCAAGCCTTTTCTATTAAAACAAGAATATTTTTCAGGTATTGGAAATTGGATGGCTGATGAGATTCTTTACTGCAGCAGAATGCATCCTGAAGAACGTTTAGGGAATTTAAGTGATAATGATATTTGCGTATTTTATGATAATATTATCGAGGTGTCAAAGATAAGCGTTAAAACTGAAGCTGAAGTAGTCAAATTTCCAAAAGATTGGTTGATGCTTTATAGATGGGGAAAAAAGCTGAAAAAAACATACAGAGGTCATGATGTTAAGTTTCTAACTGTTGGAGGAAGAACAAGTTGTTATGTTCCAGAACTTCAGAAGAAAAGAAAAAGAAAAGATACAGAGGACACTAAGGCATATAAGAGACAACATACAAAATGAAGTTTTAAATGTATATTTTTATAATTTTATTTCATTGTACATATAACTTCGTTGTATTAATATATTAATAAAAATGATGCCTATAATTTTGTTACCTCCGGCTAATAATCATTTATTTTTCAAGCATTTTATCTAATTTTTCTGCATTCAAAATAAGTTGCAGCCATATCATCCGGTAATGAACAAAAATATTCAAATTGTTGCATTTTTTTAAATAATTCAACTTCTTCGAAATTTAGTTTCAAACAGCTGTAAAAATAATTGTTAGTATCTACAAGATAACTTTGAACAATGCCTTGTCACATCATCTTTTGCGCCGGAAGATAAATTTATAATACATACGTCTTGCCCCCACCCTGCTTTGCTCTGCAAATAATGCTTTGTTTGACACCCTTTTTACCATCAATGATATATAAAGAGTTAGGATTTTCTTTAATAAAATCCTCAATTGCAGATGCATCTTTAGGAGTATCATTGATTATATTTCCATTAATTTGGTTAATAGTTTTATTCAACAGTGCTTGCACACTAATGGGAACAGATGGCTCATCGGTTTCTGAGATAGCTTGCTTACTAGATGCATTAAAAGGATTCCACATATTCACAATATCAGTTGATTATATTCTTCAAATAACTAATAGATGTTTGATATAAATCAAAGAGTGAAAATTGTTTTAAAGGAATGTTTGGACTTGTTTGCTTTTTCTTTTTCTACAATTTATTTTTTCCGTATATTTTTTTTTGTACGCTAATAAATCAAAAATATGTCAAACAAAACTAACCTCTTACGATGAGGAGGAATGTTCATCGGGTATTGATTCGTAAAATTTACATTGATATATAATAACATCATATAATTAATAAACAGAAGCATGGTATCTATTAAAAAGGCTTATCATGATACTTATATTTTTGTAGATCGCTTATACTATTAATCAAGTCTTTAATCCAATGATTTACAATTACAGATGTAATTGATGTAAAGAGTGGCAAAATAATCAACAAAGAATCGCCGTCAAAATGGAGATTCAGCCCTTTATAATTTTGACACACAATTAAAATAGCAGACATTAATATAAGAGATATCTGAAATATCATTTGGTATAATGGATTTCTACTCAATGTTTTCCTAAGTCTTTCAACACCAGAGTTTATTTTTTTTGTAAAATTGACAAGCTTATTACTTTTGTAATCAGCCAACCTGTTCTTGATTTTTAAACTTATTCTATTTGAGGCTTTGTTTCTTTCTATTCTTGAAAAATCAAGGTGTACATGTTCATTATTCATTCCCAAGTTTGAAAAAAAATTATCATCACCCAATGTTCTATTTACCAACTCATCCTTCAATATAGCATATTGGTTGAACCAAAGCATATTGATACAACTCATGTTAACAAGAAGTAAACATAATAAGCCGATAATGTTTTTCTTGAAAGTTGGTGAAATCAAGTAAATCGGATTCAAAGAGAAGAAAATGAGAACGAAAATACGGATCAATTTGTTATTTTGTGTATATGATATGTCGCTCAATAATGTTATTAGCTGATCTTGTTCTGACTGCTCTAGATACTCATTCTCAGACAACGAATTTAATTCAATAATGGATCTTCTCAATCTGGACATTCTGGAAATTTGAAATATTTGTGATTATTTCTCAGTATCAAAATATCAAGAACAGCTATGTGTTCAAGTGAGTGAGTGAGGTGCATACTTATTTGTGCTATGAAAAATTATGATCAATCAATGTCGGTTAGATGTCTATTTTTTTTCGTCAATAATTGTCAAGCGTGCATTTATTCATTTATATAGTGTCTTGCTTTTTAGGTGAGAACTATAATGTCTCACAACTTATTCATTATTATCATTATTATGAATCAAATATTTGAAGCTAATTTATTAAAAAAAAAAGTGATATACAGCTAAAAAATTCATTGCTCATCTTGTGGGATCTTTAAACTTAACTTACCAGTAGTTTTACGTTCAGATAATAATTTAGCAGCCTCTTTATAGTCTTTCAAGAAGAAAGTTTGGGAAATGTTGAATTTAAGATCACCCTTAGTATATGAATCAAATAGAACTTTAAAATATTTTTCAAGTTCAGACTTGTTTGTAATGAAGTTCATAACAGTAGGTCTACATATACTTATATTTTTTGGCAATTCATTGAGGTTGAGAGGTGGGATTTTACCAGTAGCGTTACCATAACTGACAAAAGCACCGCTAACAGCCAAGCATTTTTTAGTAATTTCAAAGTAGTCTTTACCAAGAGAATCATAAGCAACTGCAACACCCTTTCCGTTAGTGAATTCTTCAACTTTGGCTACAATATCATCAGTACTACCGTTGATAAGATATTCGGCGCCTAATTCTTTTGAAATTTGTAGTTTAGCGTCAGTGGAAGCAACAGCAATCGCATGAGCTCCCTTATTACGACAGATCTGAGTCAAGATTTGTCCCACACCACCAGCTGCAGCATAGACAAGAACGAAATCACCCTTTTTAACTTTGAATGTCACTTCAGTGAAGGTAATGGCAGTTAACCCCTGAACAATAGTACTTCCGTAAACCTTCAAATCTTCATCAGAGGTATCAGCAGGTAATTTAACAATAGTTCCCAAAGCGGAAATCTTTTGGTACTGAGAAAATGTACCCCCATTGAAATAGGCAACTTTATCACCAACTTTAAACTCAGTTACCTTATCACCAACAGCAGCAATAATACCAGAGGCTTCTCTTCCTAAAACGTAAGGAGATTTGATTGGATAAATACCAAGTCTAAAGTAGTTTTCAATGAAATTAATACCCGCATACTTGTTTTTAACTAATACTTCATTTTCAGAAATTTTAGGAACAGGGAAATCTTTGTATTGGATGACATCAAAGTCACCTGTTTCTTCGATTAAAATTACTTTTTGAGTCGTTGGAATAACCATTCTTTTGATAATTAAATGCGATAGCTTATTACTAATTTTTAGATATAGTACAATTGCTTATTACCAATTTTTAAATATAAATAGTAAATGATTAAAAATTAAAAGCTTAATGGGATTTTGCTGGCCTTAAATAGTAATTGCGACGTGAAAAAAAAGTTGTATTATTAATCAATCTGTGAATCGTGGAGAAAATTGTATGACTGTTCATGCATAATTCCTAATAAACTGTGGCAGATATGCGCACGAATAGAATGTGTGTATTTGTGAGTATAAACACGTTAGAGATAATGACACATCCATATAAGCCAAATGCTTATTAATATTGAGAAAATAAAAAAAAAAGCTATTAGAATATTTATTTTTTCATTTCTTTGAATCAAATAACGAACCACTGTTATCATTGTAAGCATCGTAGAAACCAAAACCATCCATTACTGAGGAAATATCTTTCAATAAGACATTTAAATCTCCATTGTTAAACATATCAAATTGGTTCATTTGATCACCAAGTAAATCAGAAATTTTATCAGTAGTGCTACCTCCAGTTATTTTGGGATCTTCGACATTTGAATGAGTATTAGACCTATTTCCATTGTAAAAATTAGAGATAATAGCATTTGAATCAGCTTTTGTAGAGTTATTAATAGTGCCATTATTTCGTGATACTGGTTGCTTATTCTTATGAATCCCAAGACCTTTACCAATCATTTTATTTTCCTTAGATGGTGCCTTTTTGGACTTCTTTGTTGAATGCTTATTACTATCACTTGAATCTTTGGATTTTCTGGCCTTTAATTTTGTTGTTCTAGCATTATTATTGCTTTGTTGATTCTGCGCTAGATTTTTTGTTGCACCGTTTTGAGTGACGGAAGAGGTGATAGTGGTCACCGGGCTGTTACTAGCATATGCATTATTGTTATCATCTTTGTTGCTGTTATGTTTATTTTCACTTGTAGCAGAAGCGTTTCCTGTTGTCGATATATTGTCATTATTACGGGTCAAGCTATTTTTACTGTTCAACACGTTTGCTGCATTCACTAAAGCATTAATAGTATTATACCTATTTGTACGTTGTGGTGCAGGGGAAGTGGCACTAGTAGTACGAGAGATAGTAGGAAATGCAGGCGAAGCAGGTGAATGTGGCGAAGCGCCAAAGAAACTTGGTGATGATTCCGATATTGGCGGTGCGCTATGCTGTATCTGTTGATGAATACTTTGATTGCGAAACAAGCGAGGATGCGATACTTGAGATGATGAATGGATAGGTGGAGGTGGTGGAGACGCAAATCTTCTGCTACTAACAGCACTTTCAGCTGGTGACGAATGGCCAGAAGCTGCATGTTTTATTGGGACAGGATCTAACGGAATAGTGTTGATAATTTTCCTAGCAGAGTTCTCCGGACATAATTGATTCTCTTCTAATGTGTGATGTGATTTTCTAGAACCACTACTCTGATTCTCATTAGCAGTGCTATTTCCACTTGGATTTTCAGAATTGGTACCAATGTCTTTAATTTTTTCATCCAAAGAAGCAGAGTTATCAGAATCTGGATAATTATTGTCTTCATATTCATCGTTATCCTCAAGATTACCATTTTCACCTTCTAAAGTAGAGCACTCTGTTTTATTATCTGTTTTCCTGACATTATCAACACCTTCAACGTCAGAATTCACGTCATCATCAATAGTTTGTAATGAAGTAGCAGATGCACTTTTTTTAGTCATGAATTTCATCATTCCACTTTGTTCTCTTAAAACCAACAAGCAGTCAAAAAAAACACTAGCTGCCATTCTACTTTTAATTTTCACTTGTAATCTTAAAGATTTCTTTAAATATAATGCATCAAATAGTTGCCATAAACTTTGCATAATCCCACTGAATCTATGAGACATATCATATTTTATTACCGAGTTACGCAAAGTTAAATAAATTGCTGCTTGAAACATATTTTTACCTTTTGGAAAATCGATAATTTTTCTTAAGGGAGAGAAAGATATTTTAGTAATCATGAAAGCTGCTTGCCAAATGGAGATGACGTACACACCTGGTAAATATTTCATAAATCCTTTATTCTCTGTTTGCGCAGTTAAACAAAAACTTACCATAGATATGCATGCATTAAATAATTTGATTAATCCATATTTGATGCTTATTGGTAAATTATCAGCCAAAAGTCTGGCTTTTTTCTTCATGGTAAGATTTTCATTAAGATTATTACTATTAGCTGGGGATTCATTATTGTAAGTACCGTAAAACTCATCATCAGAAGTATCATCGTCATAATCTGTGTAATCGTATTTATCTTCAATATCGAAAAAAACATAAGAGTATAAGTGGATACGAGCATTTAAAAATGCAAGTTTTCTGATAGAATCCATTCCATCAAAGTTAAATCTCATTTGCATTTTATCTAATTTTTGACCCAATATTTTAATCAATGATAATCTCTCCTCACTATGTATCAATCCATTTAGAGTGTTTCCAATCTGACTCTCAAAATCCGTGACTTCCATCAACTGTTTCACTTCTAATGGAATTTGCATATCGTGATTAGTTTCTATGAAGCTTAATAACTTATTATCATAACTGGTAAAATCTGGATATCCGAAAACTGTAGAAATGGTTTGTGATACAATATTACAACAAATCCAAGTCCTTAATTGTTCTGTGTTTAACAAGATCTGTTTGGAGTCATCAGTTTTGGCTGAATTACTGAAATCGTTTGCATGTCCAGGACTATGAAGTCCAATTCTGACAGCTTGATGTATGGCTATTCCAATTGTGTTCCAAGACGAATCTGCACTTAATGAAGATGTCAATGGAGGCCACATAGAAAATACAATAAAGGCTTGAACAGTATAAACTGATGACGCATTATAAACAGGTTCATCAAATTCAGACGGGGCATATCTTGTAATTGGACTTATTGTCAAAGCTTCAAAGATGCTCTTAACCGTAGGAGAAAGATCCATTAGCAAGGACCTGCTTATAGGATCGGAGTATCTCCTTAAGGCAGTTAGCATTATAACCCAGAATAATGGTGGACATAGACGATAGATCCTTTCGGGGCCTCGTATTGTATCTATCAAAGGTAATATTGGATGATAATAAGTGACAAATTCAATATATAATTCTTTAATTTTTTCAGAAGATAAATAAATGTTTTGCACTGATTTAGGTTCACATTTTAAGATCTCATTTGTGAGAGTCGGGACTATATTTCTGGGCTGTGAAGTCAAAGCTGTTTTATTTAGTAATTCTGTGTTTTGTTGAGATATGTGCATTTTAGTTGGTCGCTGTTCTTGTATTCTATTTTGATGTGTGTCTATTGTATCATTCACTTGCTGATTATTAATCGAAGGTGAAAAATTGTCATCCTCGTCATTGCTTTTTATTGTAGAATCAGATGAGTGTAAATCCTGTCTTTCTTCCACATCTTCTGAACTTAATAAGTAATTCAATTTTCGTAGCACATCTTCATTTAAAATTTTGGAAATTTCCACTGAGTTAATATTTCCATTGCCACCATCATTGCTACTATTATTACCATGTTTAAAAGAATTCAAAAGATCATTAATACTTGTTCTAAGTTCCGAATATGCAGTTTCAAGTTGTGCATTCCTAGCTCTTTTGTAAGTCCTCTTATAGTCTGATTTCAAACAGCATTTCAAGTTTCTAGTTTTACAACGAGTACAAGGATTTGGAGCATTCTCTTGAGCATCGCATTTTGATTTCTGTTGGCGACATTCAACACAAGCCATTTTTTTAGTTCTCATTTTCGCTTTTAACTCTTCTGATTTTATCAGCAACATTTATTTTGTTTATTTTGCTTTATTTTATTTTATTATATGTTATTAATACTAAGAGTTATCGATTATGCTGGATTAAAACACTTATATAAACATGTGAATTTAATGAATTTCTTGAAATTTCAAATCTCGTAGAGATGGAATTGTAAACTTTGATTTTTTTTTTGACTATTTTTTTGACTTGAAAGCTATATAATTAATCTGAAAAAAAAAAAAAAAAAAAAAAAAAAGAAAAGAAAAGAAAGTAATTTTTTTTTTTTGAAGGTTAGCGCTTCAGGTTTTGCTCATCCGCGTAAAAGAGGCACCAAATCAAGACTGCTTCAAACGGCAGGTAAGAAAGATGGAGATTAAAATGTTAATCTTATAAATGATGATGAAAAACGTTAAATCCTATTAATTTATATATAATAAGAAGAATATCAAAACTATAAAAAAGGCAGTGTCATGATAATCTATTTAGTGTGAATAAATATTTTTTTTTGAGATAGATTCTTGAAAAATGAACATAACAGCACGAAAAGGATTGATGGTGGGTGGTTAAATTATTGCTACTTATATATTTGAAAAAATTGATGATAATTATTTATTTATTAAAGTGGCTAATTATAATAATTTTTAATTTTATACTAGAGAAAAAAAGTTAGACAGGCTGAGAAGCATCATGATAGAAGGAACAGTACATTACTGAGTAGAAGAAGCTCCTTTTTTCAAAAAATTTAATCAAACTAGTTAGTGCCGATTACGGTGAATCATTATCAAACTACAGAATTTCGTGTTTGTGAAATTTTTTGAAATTCAATATTCAAACGTATCGGTGTGTTCCGTAAAATTATATTTCATGCATGTTGGAATATTATGTGAAACAAAGCGTACAAGAATTAGTAATACTTAAGGAAAGTTAAGCTCACTCAATAGAAAAAAAGAATCAATTAATTTGAGATAGGCTAGCAAGAGTGCTTCTGATTTTAGGAAAATTTTAAGAAGAGGAGAAGAGAAATATAACCGTCATTTCATGAAAAAAACTGTCTGTTGTTTCATCAAGTATGTAATTTTACTAACATTTTCTTGATATGCATGTTGATCTTTATCTTGTTCTGGTAATAGAAGTGAAAGACAAATAAAAAGGAAGTACAAACATATGGCCATAGTAGTTAGCCAACTACAGCGCACTAAACAGCCAATTGTGAATTTTCTTCGAGAATCCATACTTCATTTCAGATAGCTATAGGAACTAATAAGTATAACTAGTTAACTATACATGGTTAATAAGTGTCATAACAAAAATAAACTGATTATTTAAGGGTTGACTTTGAGAATGTTGAAGAAAGAGAAGCATATTTCAAATTACTTATCGAAGCTCCGCTTCCTCGGAAAAAAAACGGTTTGCTACAAAAGTGCGGCATACTGTAAATCACATATAGATTTACAAAGAGTTGAATCTTTGGTTTCTCATTACAAGAAGGCTCAACATTTGTATTAATACGGGTCATAACATCCTTTAATGCCTTTTTTAATGGTTGATTTCAATGAATTATATATGAACTGCATCTCTATTGTATAACAGTACATGAATGCAGGAATCATACTTATAATACCTCTTGTTCATAATATGTTGCAGATTCACGCAGATTAACTCTCTATGAACATATATTCCTTGTATGTTAGACCTGCTATCATAGATTTTTAAATGATTTCAAGGAAAGGAAATTAAAAACTATACACACGTAGTGAATATTGTTGACTGCCGATAGAAAATGTCTGAAGAAACAAAGGAAGAGAAATTTTGTAATGTTTCGTAAAACAAAATTGGTATTCATCGCATTCTAGGAATATATTTATAGTTATTGACTGTTTTATATTACGACAAGAGAATTTGAGTACCAAAATCCAAATACAATAGTTCATATGGAAAGTTTGCTGTTGCAGATAGCATGGATGGTTCTCAATAACCCGATGAACATTCAATTGATATTTTATCTTCAAGCCAAGCACAATATGTATGTAGATGTTTAGAAGTCAAAACCATAGCTGAAAAATCTATTGAAGCCAAGATTCTGCTATTGAATTATAGTTTCCTGTTTTTGTCACGGAATGATATTCCAAAGAAAGATTGCTTTAATGATAGTCGTAAGACATTGAAATTGTCAGTGATAATAATAAACTAGTAGACGATCTACATCTTTCTAGGAATTTTATAAGATTATTCTATTTCACGATAGTATAGCACAGATAACAATTTCTCTGGAGAACACATCATATAACCTTCATACTGTGGCTTCAAATGTGGTTCTTTTTTGAAGAATTAACCACGCGTACCGTTTTTTGGTTGTTACTGCTTTTATACTTGATACATCGTGAGTTTTAAGCATATCGACATCATAGAGTTACTATTGGTCAAATCTGCCAATTGTCTGAAGTCGAAATTTTATGGGAAAAAATAGAAAAAATTCAAAATTAAAGAAAAAAATTGAGTAACAATGGTTGTAAAATGGAAAATAAACCTTTGAATTTGAATTTTCAAAAAAGCGATCTACAAATTATTAGCTGTTTTGCGTAATAAACCTAAGAAATTTTCCAATTTTTTTGCCAAAAGGGTTATTTTTTATCTGATCGATATGATATGGTAATTTGCAAAATTTTGAAATTTCTTTTTTATTATTGTAAAATTGACAGTCTGAGTTTCCAGTTTCCTAACTAATGCATATTTTCAAAAGAGTAAGCAGCAGAACGAAAATTAGGAATTACACGGGGAAAAAAAATCTTACACTTTAAGAATTATGACAGACCAAAAAGCCGGTACTTAACAAACAATTGTTTACCAACATTCCAAAATGGGTAATAATCAATTGAAATATTTTTCAGAAAAAAAAAATGCATAGATATGAAAATTCAAAGATCAATCATCTAATTAACGATCATCATCTCGATTAGCCGCAGAAAGTATCAACAAATAATATAAATATAAGCTACAAAAAAACCGTTCATCGTTATTTGGTATTTGCTCATCGAACCTAAACATGCGGGTGAATGATATGATTGTCGTTTACATTTTTGAGCATATACTTTTTACATTTTAATTTTATAATCATATATTTCTTTTTTGGAGCTATTATTTTACTGCCATATTATTTATTGATTGCTGATTTAGGAGAAGTCATATAAATATCTACAATGTTCCCGATTTAAATGTATAAGTATTACTGATGACTAATTTTTGAGTTTTGAACATATCGATTTTTAGGAAATTTTTAATCGACAATTGATAAAACAATATTATATATATATTGCAAATATTTATTCCGAAAAAATAATGTTGACCAATATTCTTAACCTTTTAATAATATCTCTCGAATTGATCAGTCTCACACAAGCTAAACAGATAGCAGCATATTGGGGTCAAGGATCTTCCCAAGAATCATTGGCATCATATTGTGAACATGGAAACATGGACATTGCAATCATTGCATTCGTGAATAATTTTCAGGAAAATGAAGTATCGTTCAGTTTTGGCAATGCTTGTGATTCTGAAAGTTCATGCCCTTCGATTGCAACAGATATTAACAAATGCCAGTCTTTAGGCGTTAAGGTGCTTGTGTCTCTAGGTGGTGCAGAAGGTCAATACGGGATCGGAGAAGATGATGTTTCAAGTTTGACAGACAAAATATTCCAGGATTTTGGACCAGAAGGGACAGTATTTCCCGGTGCTTTAATTGATGGTTTTGATTTAGATATTGAAAGTGGGGAAATTACAGGATATGTTGAACTTACTAAAGAATTAAAAAATAAATTTGCAAATGACTATATAAGTAAGGAAATCTTGATCTCTGCAACACCTCAATGTGTATATCCCGATGAATATCTTAATGATGTGTTAACTAATGGTGATATTGATTTTGCATTTATTCAATTTTACAATAACTATTGCAATTTAAATGGAGATCTGTTTAATTGGAACACCTGGGCAAGTGCAGTAACAAATGACTTTAAAAATAAAGATATGCAATTATTCATTGGATTAGCTGGAAGTGAGGATGCCGCTAGTAATGGGTATGTTGGTATTGATACTGTCAAAGAAAAGACTAGAGAGATAATTGGCGAACAGAAATTCGGTGGATTTATGGTATGGGATGCCCATTTCGCTATGCAAAATGGCGATTATTTAAGCCAGTTGAAAAACATTTTCAGCGAAACCACTACTTGGACTACAATGGCAGCTGTATCCGTTGGCCTGCCAACAACAACTAGCCAATCCCAATTGGCTAGTGCAGCTCATACTGAATTCCTTAATGGTGCAGCTACTTTAACAACTACTGCTGTTATATATGTCAACGATGTAGAAACGTCTACTTCTTCAGGCTCTGCCGCACTACCCACTGTTGTCAGTAGCAGCAGAAAAACTCAAACTTTGGAACCAAGCAAGACAATTTCAGTAAATATGTCCACTTTGAATACCGCTTTTACTTTTTTTTCCGACTCCAGTAGTGCTTCCTTGAATGCTACCTATTCCGGTGCTACACCAGCATCTATTACAACTTCCTTTGCTGCTACGGCAACCTTTGTAACGAAGGAACAACCAATATCCTATGCAAGTTATATCTATGTCACTGGCGTTCAACAACTTGAAGGAGGACACGTCGGTGTTTTTTCCTTTTGATTCATGACGATGAAAGTTGTTACACAACCTCTTTATTTACTATTTTTTGTTTGATAGATTTCTGTTTTGCTCTTTACATTTTTTAATTCTTTATTTGCGAAATTTCACTTTGAAATTTTTTTTATCTTTTTTTTTTAAAAAAGAACTTTCCTTTTGACATTCTTCTCGTTACACATATTAATTTCTATCCTTTACCTGGCTCCTTACAATGGACTTTTTCAAAAAACACGATACAATAAACGCTCACTATTATTTTACTCTATAAAAAAGAAGTAAATGTTAAAAACAGTGATGATCAGGATTACTAAAGCTAAGTGATAATCAGGATTACTAAAGCTAAGTGATATTACTGCCTTCTAAATACTGCCCCACTAAGTACTAGTTCATCAAATATTGCTCCACTATCTACCATTATATGCGCTAGACAAGTTGCCAGTTAAGCGCTGCTATAATTCTCTGCAAACGGAACATTCCAGTACTGCCATGCTTGCTTTCGTGCTATTGTTAGTAACTCGATTGTGCATAAAAATTCGTATCTTAATGTCACCTTATAAGGTATTGCGTGTCATATATAAAAGGGGGACATCAACAGATGCACTGTGAAAAAAAAAGTCTGTTTCTGTGCGACAGTTTGCTGTTTTGGGGAGAACTGATGAGAAAATCAGGAAATGATTATTCTATGAAATAAAAAGAAAAAAAAAAAAAAGATACTGCTACGGGCACGCCGGAAAAAGTAGTAAACAGGGATCAAAACAGCGTATAAACATAGTGATTCCCTAAAAAATTCTCGTGAGTAAATGCTAAACGCCCATATAGGAACGCTCTGCGGGAGGAAAATCTGCTAACAGAAGCAGAGAAAAAAAAAGATTATTACCGAGCTTTCTTTGTTTGTTATGTGTCGCATTTCTGAAGGGTGTTTGGTCTTTATTTTGATGTATGTTACTGCTGGGCTAGAGCGAGAAAAAAAAAAAAAAAGAATTTTTTTTTTCTTCTTTTCAAGAAAGCGTACCAGATCTCGATATTGTAAATAACGGATATTAGTCCTTGCTATATAATATTAATCATTATCTGGCCGCCTTTCTTTGCTAGCTTCGTTTCGTTTCTTCAGCTCATATTGCAATATTCTATAGACCGTAGACTAACATACCAACTCCCACTGATGAAATAATCTATAACTTTCAACTTCCTACCTAATAACGATCAGTACAACCTTAGCTAATACAACAACATCCGCGACCTGCTCCGTCCATCCATTAATTCTTTCATGATACTACTCCTTCTACTATTCTTCCTCCAATCAGTCTCCGCTGGCTTCCAATACTTGGGCTGCTACCTGTCCTCGGCCTTTTCCGAAACTGGCACGTATTATTTGTATCAATCCATGGGCTACTGCGAGGACCAATGCGATGGCTACAAATACGCTGCATTAACAAATGCATCTTATTGTTTATGTACCAATGATGAGCTTTCAAGCTCCGATTCAGCTTCAAATAATCAGTGTTCGGTACCTTGTTCTGGTTATCCTTCCAACATATGTGGTGCTGATGATTATTTTTCTGTTTACTATGATAGCTCGTTGGTCTCTGGCGTATCCTCTTCAGGCTCTCTGTCATCTTCAAGTTCATCTTCATCCTCATCTTCCTCTTCTCTGTCAAGTTCGTCCTCTTCAACTACAACTTTGAAACCTTCCACAACTACAACGTTCAGTTCTTCTGTGGCGTCTACTATCTCCTCATCTGGCTTCACCACCATAGAGTCAACTTCTTTATCCTTAAACACTGACAGCGGGAAAACTATAACTTCTGCAGTAATTATCAAAACAACTGAGGGATACTCCAATGTCTATGTTACTTATGTTGCTGCTCCAACCGCAACCAGCCTGAATTTCACAGATTCTGCAACAAATCCTACAGTTAACAAAGGTGGACTTTACAAGGGTGGAATTGCAGGTATCGTGGTAGGTGTAGTGGCTGCCGCTTGTGTATTTTTTGGTGTTTTGTTCTTCATATACAGACAACGCCGCAGATCTAAAGATTTGGAAAATGCTGCAATTGCAGCAACCGTGGTAGCTAAGACCCACCCAGGTGATTCTCCCGAACGTCAAGGAAGTAATGCTGCTTCCTTAGTGTTGAGATCCCCCACTATTCATGGTCTTGCATCACCTGGTGCTCACGACGACATGTTTTCTGGTGCAGTAATTGGTTCCACTGGTGATGGAAGTGCTGTTGTATCACCTACAAATGCAACAACATTTTCAAGAAATCCATCATCTAGACTCATGTTTAATACCACTCCAACTACAGGTAACAATAATAACTCCAACCATCATAGAAGAAACTCTTCAATTGTTACGGGAGCCTCACAGGCTTTTGCTGATGGAAATTACATAGGTGGTGGGACTACTGATGGTTCACAATCGGGTCTTGGACTTGATTTCCTTGACGGCTCATATGAACATGATGATACAAATAACAAAATTCGAAGCGATAACAATGAAGAAGATGAAGATATCGATCCAATAATTCATGATAGTGATCTTCTTGGAGAACATGACGAACAAGATGAAGAAGAATTACTTCATGATTATTCCAGTTCTTCATTGTCTTCGCCAGGGTTAAGAATTATGAACCCAGACGATGAAAGTGTAAGGTCTGGAATTAGCGGATTGTTGGACCCGAGAAATCATCATATTAATGATAACCATGATTTTGAAAATGATGGTATTGGCGAAAATGGTAACGGTAACGGAAACACACATACGATAGCTAGAGATAATTCAAGTTTGGATGATGACAGTGATGATGATGATAATTTGTATAAACATAGATTACTCCCAGAGGGGGATAATTAGGCAAATTTCTTCTCAGCATCACCATGTCATATTCATGTATATTAGATGGTCTCGCTTTCTTTGCTCTTCAATGCCAAACTTCAAATATTTAATTTTCGAATATTTCAACTCCATTCTCATAGATATGTTGCATTCCTTACCATACTAAAAAAACTCGCATTATCTTTATAACTACTATCCATTATTTTTTTTTTTTAATTCTGTCATAATCTAACTTTTTAAACGTCCATTCATGAATCTCTTACGAATAATGTGTTAATTAATTCTTCTTTTTCCTTGCAGAAATAATTATTGAATAATTATCAGGCTTTACCTCCTCGTTCTCATTCTAATTCTCACTCTTAATACTCAACTACAACATTCAACTATTTATCAACTACTGACTACTGACCCACCAGCATTTTTTAATTCAAAATCTAGACAAAAATAAGAAAAAGAAGTGCGATGATAATAGAAGATTTGAATCTTAATATTTTATTATCATTTATCTTTTCATATTTTCTTTTTCTATTTGATACCCGTTTTCTCTTAACAAACTATATACATACATACATTTTTATCTATTTTTATTGTCCTATTTTGCTATTTTTATACTTCCAATATACTATTTCTATAATTTTATTTTATTATTAGTCGCAGAGTAGATCTTATTCTGAGACTGGTATAATCGCTAAACCCTGGATATTAAATTTAACTTTTTTATCGTTTAGATATCTTTCTCATTACTTTTTCATTATTTTTCGTTTTAATTTATTCTTGTGAAAAGTAATAAAGGTATAATAGTGATATATAAAAATAGGTATAAATAAATAAGCAATTTAAATCAATAGCCAGATACTGCTACCTAAAACAACGGCCAATACAGCCGCGGTTAAAACAGCCGCACCTGCTTTATCTTTAGTAGTAATGGTTAAGTGATTCTGTGATAACTCAGTTGCATCAGAACTACCAGCATCGTTATTACCTTGAGAACTACCACCAGTAGAATTAGTCAAAGGTGCTGAAGAACTACTATTTCCAGTAGGCTTATTGGCAGTAACCAACAAACTAGTCATGATTTCCATAGCAGACAATTGTTGTCCCAACCCAGGGTCATTATCATATGATCCTTGAGTCCATTTGACCCCACATGCGTTCTGGTTTCCCTTTGAATCTGTACCTGAACATGCTTTCGCAGCAGCTGTGGCAGATGATTCGATTAGTGGTCTAATGGTATCATATGTTGATGGAACTAAAATGGCGGCTTCGGAAAGAAATCTAGAAAAAACAGATTTGAAAGATTTTTGATCATTGTCACATGTTCCTGCTCCTTCACACGCTCTTTCATACATGACCCCATTCGTGAAAAAAATAGTCGTCGCTGTGCTTAATAGGTTGTTGAGATGGTTAAGCCACGTTTGATTTTGGGTGTATGAATATAAATAAGCAGTTCCTGAAATTAAAAGTCCATAATTATAAGTCCATTCATATTTTGTGTATTGATTGCAATTAGTTTCAGTACCTGCACCATCATAAACACTATATGTGGATCCATTGACATTGATAAACCCAACGTCTAATAACCATGTGAAAACATGGTCCGCAATATCAAGATATGTATCATTGGATGTATATCTTGCTAGTCTTGCAGCTAGATGGAACAAACATCCATTCGAAACAGTATTTTTATAATCGTAACCATTATTCCAAGTAAAGATTTGCCATCTCAACCCTCCATTACATTCCTCAGTATCCCATCTTCTCCACATAGTAGCAACAACCGCTTGTGTCAATGCTAACCAACCAGGTTCAGTTGACGGCGGATTTGTAAAGTTTCTTTCAACGGCTTCCATCGCTGCGATCCCCCAAAAGCCTTGATCATCATTACCTTCGGCTGTGGATTGATTAGCTGGAATATAATCATTTCCGTCACCTTTTTGAAACATCAAACTATCATAGATAAGGGATTCCCACGTATCATTTTTACAAAAATACCAAACATCAATTAATCCGCCCCAAGCTTCACCTGCTTCCCACCAATAATATGGGTATTCGAATTCTCCAATGACACCACCTGGTCTGTACCCATCGTAATAGCTGATTGCCCCCTGGATAATGGTCGTAAGTGCGTTACAAACAGACGCTGAATCTTTGATATTCACATCAATGGAGTTGGAAAGGGTTATGAATAGAAGTGATATCACAACTGAAAGATTCGACAATCTCATATTGTAGCCTAATTATAGTTATATATTGAGCTAAGTTTCTATTTCTACTAGAAAACTCTATAAATATAGGAAATATTATTTGTCAAAAAAAAAAAAAAAAAATTCACCAAAATGCTTTATTTATCTTTCTGATCTTAAATTTATACTTGCAAGTGTACATTTTACCAAAGAATAAAAATTGAAACTACTGCTGTCTCTGGTTTTTCTTCTGTTTTTCTGTTTCTTAGTTTGTCATACATGAATCTATTTTTACAAAAGGCTGTTGTTGCTCATAAGAAAAGCAATGCAACAAAAACAAGAAAAATATAAAAATACCGCAGTAAATAACATAATGCCATGTGATTGTACAGCATCTTGCATATATTGGAATATTATCGCATATTATTAATATTGATGCTTTTTGACTTTGCAGAGTCTTTTGTGTTGCATTTCTATCCATTTCTCCATCCTCCTATACTCGAATATCTTAAAATTGCATACTCAACAACAATATCGAATAATTGAAACAAAATAAACGGGTTTGAGATACGCTGAATTTAATTAAATTAATAAATTATGCCAACTACTGCTAAACCTGGGAAGAAAACTCTAAAAGGCTTAGTTGATCCTCACTTCATATCGAAAGACCCATTAAACGTATTATTCAACGATTTGAAAATCGCATTTGAATTCGAGTTGAAAGATGAAAGAGATATAATTAACCGTTTGAATAAGAAATTACCAAGGCTATCAGAAGCTTGTGCTATTGAAACTCCACAGAGAATCAGCCTATCCTTTTCTGATTACAATAAAAGTGATGAGCAGTCGCAAAGCGCTGACTTCAACTTGAGGTATCAAGTGATTGAGTTATGCTTAAATTATTTGGTTCAAATCAAGGAACTTACACTGGAGGCAAAAATTAGATACAATGCAAAAGATACCTTGATGATTTCACTTCACGATATCAAATTATTTGGTAAATTGGTCAATGTGATTATTGTTGAAGGGATATATTCAGCATTGCCTAATAATATAGGGATTTCTATTGAAAAGAGAAGAATGAGTGATTTAAGAAAGCAAAATGTAAATGAGAAAAATTTTTCGCAAACTCTTAAAATCACTCGATTATCTGATGATTTTCAGAGATTTCAAATGTTGGCTATGATCATAAATAAGTTTCTTCAGATTTTTACCGATGACCAACAGGCTTTGACAAATTGCAACAACAGCAAAAATAATAGCGACAACGATGTTAAAAATCTTTTGCTAAAAGGTGTGGGGTATAGTGACTTTTTAATTAGCTCCATGTATCTAATTTTCAATACAAAATTACAAAAAGACCAACCTGAATCATGGAAAAATATTTTCAACGAAATTGAAGGATTTTCGAACACTTACGAACTTTTTGAAATTTATTCGTTGATTGTAAATACCCCAGTTCAATGGTTTAAACAGCTTTGCTTATTTAATATTTCCCATTTACCTTTAAAAAGAGATCAGTCTGGTGTTTTGGCCCTTGTAGAATTTATTACTGGAATGCGCCATAATGAAGATATCAGCATGGAAAAATTGGATCATTTTAACCGTATATTGTTGAATAAGCCAAAAGATATTTCAACAATTGAATATTTCAACAATCTATCCAATCAAATGTATAATCTTTTGATTTTGGTTAATCGTCCAATGATAACCTCTGTGATTTCTAATTTTATTGATTCATTATATTATAAAAATAAAAGGATCGTCAAGGATTTTTATTTCAGCAAGGTTTGGAATAAGATAGCTCCCCAGATATTTGAAAATGGAAAAAACGGTAGGCCTATCAGTGAAGGAGACGTTTTAGTAACAGGAAAAGATTTTAAAAATGCAGTTAACGTCATTTATTCGTTGATTAAAAATATCACCAATCAGTCATTGGTAGCCGAACTTTTACTGAATGATCTTTTAGTGTCTTTGTGGAACTATATTTTATTTTGCCGTGTTAAAAAGTTGCGGCAAAATAATGTGTTAAATCAGATTATGATTCTTATTTTCAATGCTGATAACCTTGATTCTACACTCAATATAATAATGATACTCGTTAAAAACTTGATGTCAGGACTATCTAATTATCCGTATGCTTTTTCTTTATTATATGAAGAAGCAAACAAAGATTCAACAACAGTTAAGAGAGAGGATAATGTTGTTGTATCACAGGAAGTCGGACTAATTTATCAATCTTTCGAATTCAAAGAGATGCATCAATCTTCGAAAGAAGCATTTTTCAATCATATAAATGACTCAACAGATCTACTAATTGAATGCCTTGATAGGATTGAGGACAATGAACTCTTAATTCAAAAGTTATTCGTTAGAATTATGAAAAAATGGCTCACTAATGGTTATGAAGAAAATGAAATTAAAAAGGATTTATTATCAAATCACGAAGAATCTCTAGATTCTCAATTCCGAATGTTAGCAAATTTGAAGTTGCTTCAAGCGATGTCTTCAAAGTTTAAGAATGAAATTAACGGAAATGAAAACGTGTTGGAACTTTTGGATATAGTAAGCACAATTTTACTTAACGCCATAAATGAGGGGAACAAAGGTGGTATAGAAGGTGGAACAAAAGAGGAATATGACTCAGATGACGCAGATTCAGATGATGAAAATATCGGCGATGCTTTATTAAGCAATAGTGGCACAATGATTGGTTTATCATTAGAATTATTAACCTCAATAATTCTGGATAATATTGAATCATCCTTAATGTTAGCAGATGCTGAAGTTATTGACAAATTATCTGAAATTGAATCAAGATTGATAGCTGCCAAAAACCTTAAAATTGATGGACTACAAAGTGCTATAAACAATTTACAAAATGCAATAACAAGATTTCAGAATGTTAATTTTAAGCTTGCAAATGCATCTGGCGACTCTGATAATGATGGATTATCAAAAAGAGAAATGATCATGAAGTTGAACAAAGCTCAAAAGAAATATGAACATGATATTACAATATATAAGAAAGCATTGAAGAATATTGAATGTGGAAGCCCTCCAATGAAAGCTTTTGGTTTGCAGCTGTTGAATGATTTATTGATCAAGAAAGAGTCAAAAATTGTTTCTTTACATGAATCCATCCATATTTATTTAAGTCAATTATCGCACACTGAGCCATTCTTGTATCTTGTTGCTATCAAAGGATTGAGCAATATACTTGAAAACCATTTGATGATGGCTTTACCCATTCTCTTGAATGCTTATACTGGAAGGAACGAAAATGCAGAAAATTTGCAAGACACATATGATGTGGACACAAGATTGAAAGTTGGTGAAGCTTTACACAACTTGATAACTAAGTACAACAGTGATCCGTTATATGGCGAAGGAAAGCATGCTTCAGCATTATTTCCGTTAGAATGTACTCAAATTTTAATAAGCACTATGATTAACACAGTCGGCATTGATGAGAAAACGAGAAAGCTGAATGTCGACAATGCGATAAGAATGTCGTCTGCATCTATTATAGAATCTTGTTTCAGAGCTAATATTAATGGCGTCACACAATTCCTTCAAGATACTTTAGATATTGTCATTGGCATTCTTACCTTTGAAACAGGTTCAGAGAAAGAAATAGTGTCAATGAGACGCGGTGCGATAAAATTGGTACATGGTGTCTTAGTCAGCAATTCAATCGAGTTGAAAGACGTTCCTAAGGGATACGGGAAAATGATCTTGCAGCGATTATCGTATACAAAAGAATTCGATTCTGATATTCTTGTAAGGGAACAAGCACAGCAGACAATCGAAGAGGTTCAATCAATATTTGAAGAATCTCTTATGAAATGAGGATATGGTATCACAGATACCCGCCGCTTATTGCCGCACCTTTTACTTTTCAGGTTTGCGCTGGGTTTTTTTTTTTTTTAATCTTTTCGTTGTACTTTTTTTGGTCAACATTTTTTTTCTTTTTCTTTTCTTTTCTCGATAAATATTGATTACTGTCTTATTATTAATGCTGTGCTTCATATTACTTATCCAAGATTCTTGTAATAACTTACAGTACGTTTGATTCTGAAAGCAGAGCAAAAATAAAAACAAATAACACAAAAAGAAAATGCCAGACGTGGAATCTCTCAGTAGAGAATTCAGTGTACTTGGCTTTGCTGACAACAAAGTAAAAGAAATTATTAAGAACAGCAAAGTTAGCAATGCTTTGAAGCAAATTATCACTCTTTTTCCAAAGCCTAATGAAGCGGTTGATAACTTTCAGTTAGTTCTTTTACACGCATTAGCAACATCCACAAAGAATGGAGATGGCGTCAACCCTGTAGCTCATTTGAAGTTAATTGTCGATGCTATAGCAGACTCTAGATTGAAGACATCGATCCAATTAGCTGCCGCCCTAAAGTATTTAAAGAACACCGAGAGTCCAAGTGTTGAAGGGTTAAATGAAAATTCTGGTGTTGGAATTGAGGTAACTAGAGAAGATGTCAAGCAAGAAATTTCAAAATATATGCTTGAACATAAAGAAGAAATTGAAACAAAAAGATATAAACATTTGCCGACTTTGATTAATGCAGTGAAGGCACTACCAAGTTTAAAATGGGCCTCTCCTGCTTTATTTAAACCTTTGATCGACGAACAATTGTTAACCATGATTGGCCCTAAAGACGAAAGAGATATCGTGAAGAAAGAATCAAAGAAGAAAAATAATAACTTGACAAAGAAAATTAGTGATGCTGAACCTGTCAAGAAGAGATCCATGTTCACAGAAGGTTTCTTAGGTAGTTTGCATAAAGTTGGTGAAAACCCACAAGCTTACCCAGAATTGATGAAAGCTCATTTGGAAGCTACACATGGTAGGGTTCAGACTCGATTTCCACCAGAACCAAATGGATTTCTACACATTGGCCATGCAAAGGCTATCTTAGTTAACTTTGGTTTCGCTAAATATAATAATGGTGTTTGTTATTTACGTTATGATGATACCAATCCTGCCAAAGAGGATGATGTCTTCTTTCAATCTATCCATAAGATGGTTGACTGGTTAGGTTTTGAACCGTGGAAAGTCACTTATTCCTCAGATTATTTCGACCAGTTATATGATTTGGCTGAAAAATTAATAGAATGCGGTAAAGCATATGTTGATCATTGTACCCCTGAAGAAATTCAAGCTCAAAGAGGTATTGTTAATGGTAAAGCTGGTGGTAAAAGACACAAATCACCATGGGCAGCTCAATCCATTGAAACTAACTTGAAAAAATTTAGAGATATGAAAGACGGTAGATATAAACGTGGTGAGGCCACATTAAGAATGAAACAAGACATTTTAGGTTCTGAAAGTCCGCAAATGTGGGATTTGATCGCTTATAGAGTTGTTGATCACCCGCATCCACGTACCGGTGACAAATGGAAAATTTATCCAACTTACGATTTCACCCATTGTTTGGTCGATAGTTTTGAAAACATTACTCATTCGTTATGTACCGTTGAATTCTACTTATCCAGGGAAAGTTACGAATGGTTATGTGATGCCTTACATGTTTTTAGACCTGCACAACGTGAATATGGTAGATTGAATATTACAGGTACTGTTTTATCCAAGAGAAAAATTGCCAAGTTGGTGGAAGATAAATATGTCAGAGGTTGGGATGATCCAAGGCTATTTACTTTGGAAGCTATTAAAAGAAGAGGCGTTCCACCAGGCGCTATTCTATCTTTTATTTCAACTTTAGGTGTCACCCGTAACGATAGTAATATCCAGTTGGTTAGATTTGAGTCAGCTATTAGAAAATATTTAGAGGATGTCACACCAAGATTGTTTCTTATATTAGATCCAGTTGAAGTTTTAATTGAAAACTTAGATATTGATTACGAAGAATTTATTGAAATTCCATACAAAAATGGCAAGAATTCGGAAGCCTTTGGTGGTGACAGAAAAATTGTCTTCACCAAATCTATCTTCATTGATAGATCTGATTTCAGGGAAACTGCCTCTGAAGAATTTTTTAGATTGACACCAAACCAATCAGTTGGGTTAATCAAGGTTCCGCATCCTATTAAGGTTAACAGAGTTGAAAAAGATGAATCTACCGGTGAAGTTAAGAAAATCTACGCTACTTATGGCAAAGATGTTCCGAAACCAAAGACGTTCATTCACTGGCTTGCTAATTCTTCTAAACATAACTCTCCTTTGAAGGTTGCTGAAACCAGAATCCACAAAGCGTTATTTAATTCTGAAAACCCATCTGCTGTTGAAGGTGGATTCTTGAACGATATTAACACGGAATCTGAGATTATTTTGAAGAATGCAATCATTGAACCAAATTTCATGGAAGTTAAAGTCAATTCTCCTTATAATGCTCCAAACGAAGATGATGAATTTAAGATCACTGAAAAACCAAATAGTGTTGAAAGTGTTAGATTTCAAGCCATGAGAGTTGGTTATTTCACTCTTGATAAAGATACAAAGGATAACCATTTAGTTTTGAACAGAATTGTTTCTTTGAAAGAAGATTCCGCAAAAGATTAAGCAACATGGAAGCAGTTATTATAAAGATTAGTAAACATATATATAAAAATAAACAGTATTTAAAGATCTTAATTTTAATTTATTATGTGATTTATAGAAAGTAAATAAGTATAGTATTTTTTTGTCGGCGCTTGAAATAGTAGCCTCATGATGCTAGTTTAACAACCATAATAACAATAATTTTCTTAATGTTTTTTGTTTATTATTATTGTCATTAATACTATTATTATTTCTTTATATTAATGATTTGCTTTATTTACAAAAATTTATTTACGAGTGATGTCCATGTGATGTAATAAGTTTAATTAATCAGATTTTTCTTTTTTCTTTTCATCGATAGCAGCAAATTCTTTTTCCCAAACTCTATTACCTTCTTCAAGAGTAACATCAGGGAACAATTTTTCAAAGACTTTATCATACCATTCAGCAGCTACAAACTCTAAACCTTCTTTAATATTTTCGGGTAATTCTAACCAATCCGGTAAGTTATCCTTAGGGAAAATAATGGTCTTAGCACCGGATCTCTTAGCAGCAATAGTCTTTTCTTTCAAACCACCAATTTTCAAAACTTTACCAGTAAGTGTGATTTCACCAGTCATTGCAACAGTAGGAGCCAAAGATTTGTTCAAGGCTAAAGACAAGAAACTACTTGACATGGTGACACCTGCACTTGGACCATCCTTAGGAACGGCACCTTCTGGACAATGCAAATGAATAGAAGCTCTTTCAAAAAATCTGTTTTCAGGAAAATGCTTAGCTAAGAACATCCTAGCAAATGAGTAAGAAATCTTAGAAGATTCTTTCATTACATCACCTAATTGACCAGTTCTTTCAACGCCTGCATGGGAGTGTTCATTGATAGGGTGGTTCAAGACAGATTCAACGTAAAGAGCTGTACCTCCCATAGATGTCCAAGCCAAACCCATGACTACACCCGGTGGTGTGGTTTCATATAATCTATCGTGAGTAAAAATAGGTGGACCAATATATTCCTTCAAGTCTTCTGGGCCAATGGTAATTTTAAGATCATCTGGAACAACGATCTTATCTTGTTTTGAAACACCTGTAGCTTGCTCAGTAGCAATAGCTTTAGCATCAGTTTCGAATTTCTCTTCAATTGCAGACTCTTCTTCTTTAGATTTTTTGACTGGTTTTTCAGCTTTCTTTACCAGTTCTTCAGATTTATTAACCAGTTCTTCTCCAGTTTCTTTCTTTTCCTTAACATCATTTGATTGATTTTCAATAATATCATCTTCTTCTACAGTATCCGTATCGATATCTTTAACAATCTTTAACGCGGCCTTTCTGTAAACTTTTTCAATTTGTTTCTTCAAATTTCTGACACCACTCTCTCTACAGTACTGTTTAATTAATGTTTCAACACCTTCATCAGTCAAATCAACATGTGCATTCTTCAAACCACTCTTTTCTTTAGCTTGAGGAATCAAATAGTTTTCAGCAATTTTAACTTTTTCATCAGCGACATAACCAGCAACTTCGATAATTTCCATTCTATCCAATAATGGTCTGGGAATGGTATCTAAAGTATTAGCGGTACATACAAATAACACCTTTGATAAGTCAACAGGGACATCCATATAATTATCTAAGAAACTATTATTTTGTTCAGGATCTAATAGTTCAAGCAAAGCAGCGGATGGATCACCATGAACACCAGCAAAACCAATTTTATCAATTTCATCGATTAATATCAAAGGATTTTCTGTTTGTGTCTTCTTCAAACCTTGAATAAGTCTGCCTGGTAAAGCACCAATGTATGTTCTTCTATGACCCTTAATTTCAGCGACGTCAGTCATACCACCAACACTAAATCTAAAGTACTTTCTGTTCAAGGATCTAGCAATTGACTGAGCAATAGAAGTCTTACCTACACCTGGAGGACCAACAAAACACAAAATCTTACCGTCAGCTTTACCTAATAACTTACCAACAGCAATAAATTCTAATATTCTATCCTTAACATCCTTTAAACCATAATGATCCTCATCTAGGATTTTCAAGGCCTTCGGAATATTGTATCTTTCTTTGGACTTGATGCCCCATGGTAACTGGGTAATCCAATCTAAGTAGTTTCTAACAACACCAAATTCTGACATGGCAGTTTCTAAGGTTGATAATTTAGCTAATTCATCATCAAAAATTTTTTCGACTTGCTCAGGCATACTTAATTTTTCAGCTCTCTTTTTGAAAGTCTCAATCAATTTGTCTCTACCATCATCAATCCCAAGTTCTCTTTTAATACCTTTTAATTGTTCCATCAAATAGTATTCACGTTGTCTTTTTTGAATTTTACTTTCGACATCTTTAGAGATTTTATTTTGCAATTCAGCGTTCATTAATTCCTTCTTTAAAACAACCAAGGATTTGTTTAATCTAGTTTCAATGTTCAAGGAATCCAAAATTTCTTGCAATTCTTTATCTTCTCCAGCCGAAACTGCGGCCGCAAAATCGGCTAGTCTTGCAGGTTCTTCAAATATATTAGTAGTAGCGGATTGAATAGATGCACTGAATGTAGCAATTTGCTCTCTGAACATAGTGTTCAATTGAGAAATTTCTTTAAAAACCTTCAAAATTTCAGAAGTAAGGGCAGTGATCACCGGTGATTTCTTATCAAAAGATTCATCTTCCAAAGGAGAGACATCAACTAAAGAGATTGAATGATTCTTTAAGAAACCAGTTGGATTTTCAATCTCATCTTCATCCATTTTTTCTAATATTCTGATTTCTTTCTCTTTCAAAAAGACAGTGTTTCCACTTTCTAATTTTAACCTTTCTTCGCTGGTAGTTTCATTAGATACAGGCATATCCGATTCTTCGACAAAAAATTTACCATCATCATTTAATTCTTTAATAACCTTGGATTCGAAGGCCTGTGCTCGTTCAGTCTTGTAAGTCTCAACTTCTTCTTCGGATTTAGGTGCGAAAAAATGATCAATGGAAATTCTCTTGTGTGGATAAATCAAAGCAGTCATAGTTTCAATATTTGTTTTTTCATCCTTTGATGGAAACACACTAGTGATTTGCCCAAAAACACCAACAGGATAAACCTCATCAGGAGATTCAATGATATCTGCTTCCGCATTTTCATCCTTGAATAAGAATGCTGCCACATAAGGCTGCCTCTTATCCATCATTTCTTTGACCGCCTTCATTACAGCTGGATCACTAATAACAACTGCTTTGTAGAAGCCAGGGAATAATGGACGACGAGATATTGGCAAAGCCATAATTTGCGGGTAGATTTCAGGAAGATCATCAGTACTTGAGTTCCTATTCCTGTTTTTCTTATTTCCATTATCCCCATTTCCATTATCCCCATTTCCATTATTAGAAGAAGAGGAAGAAGCAGTGGAGACAGGAGCAGATTTGTTGGGCTTATTTTCAACTTCTGTGGATGCTTTATCATCTTTTTCGATTTCTTTATCATTTCCAGTGTCTTCATTTTCCGTAATATCTTCCTTCTTGATGTTAGCAGTTGGCTTTTCAGAGTCCGAGATATTTGAATCATCCTTACTTTTGATTGACTTTATAAAGTTTTGGTTTGTATTATCAAGCGCTCTGTTAACAAATGAAGACGAAGATTCATTGAAAAAATATGGGGATCGAATATTTTCGGAATTGGAAAAAGGAATAAAGGAGCTTAATGGTTTGTTAGTCTGGGATAAACGAGAGTTGATGACATTCGATATCATCGATTTGGAAGTCAACAATGCCTTTGAGGAAAGACTTGATGCATATCTTTTGTTTTTCAACAAGTTAGCAACATGATAGCTATTCTTGACTTGGTTTGAACGTATCATTATAACCAAAAAGTTTATCGTATCGCTAAGGGAATTGAAATTGATTGGTATAGTAATTTTTAATATTCATCTAGTATCAATATTGCAAAAGGTGAATGGTCCAGTAATCCAATATTCAAGATATTGCAGGAAGAAAACCGGCCCACCATATCGTTTGCCACAGTGTTGTATACTCCCGGGATTCGTCATGGATGGCAAAAAATTATTAATAATATAAATCCTTACAATTTTTACAGCCATACACATAAACATTACAAAATTTACAGAAACTCAACACCAAATGAAAATTTTCCTTTTTTTTTTCTTCCCTTTTTTCTCGTGTTTTTTTTGTTTACTAAGTTGTTTTTATTTGTTTATTTGTATTCTCTAGTTGTGTTGAGCACGTGCTATAGGTAAAAACAAATCAGATTCTGAGTATTATTGTTGGTATCGTAATGCTGATTTGATTTGATTTGATTTGATTTGATTTGATTTGAATGTCATAATCTGAACTTAACTTAACAACCTTTGCAATTCAAACACATTCTTTCAATATTGGTAGATCAATTCTTAAGGACACCAGAAATAATTTTCAAATTCTCCAATGTCTCTTGTAGCTCCATCTGACAATACCACTCACAACAACTCATTCCAATCCAAAAGTTTTTCTGTCTCAGAAAAAATTCTCCACTCCCTTGCTCAAGTATTTCAAGATGCCCAGTCCTCCTATGTTGGTCATCGCAAATACTTAACAATCTTAAAAAAAATTCAGCAAAGAGCATTTGAGCTTGGTCAGGAAGATGACTTCAATCTTTTCTTTTGTAGATTACTCAATAAAGTATTACCTGTGAAGAAATCAGAGGATGTAGCTGATAGAATTGTGAAATTGGTTGCCAATTTTGCTTCATCGCTTCAAAAGGATGATGAGAAACAGAGAGAAAAGAAGAGCAAGCAAAGTAATTTTGAAGGAAAATTAAAAAAAAAACCGAAGCATAAGGGCCAGGGAGACTACAAGGAAACAGAAGAGCTCGAAAACGACAAAGTAGAAAAAATTCATGACGATGAAGGAATAGAAGAGCTTGAATATGATGAAGTGAAGGATAGTGACGATGGAGAAGAAGAAGAAGGTACCGACACCTCAAGTTCTCGTTTTATTAATTACCTTGTTCACCACTTGCTTCGTGGTATAGAATCGAAAGATAAAAATGTGAGATATAGAATTATGCATCTATTGTCTCTTCTTATGAATACTTTGAAAGAAATTGAGGAACAGCTTTATTCCACCTTAACTTGGGAAGTCAATAAGCGTTTGTTCGATAAAGAACCATCTGTGAGAATGAAAGCTGTATTGTGTATTGCTAGATTTCAAGATGAAAATCCAGATACTAAGATGCTTGATGACGAAGATAGTGCATCTTCTAAATTGTTGTTTGTCATCCAAAACGATTCTAGTAGTGACGTAAGAAGAGCAGCTTTATTCAATTTGCATAAATCAGAAGCTACGTTACCTTATTTGATGGAAAGAGCAAAAGATGTGAGCTCAGTGAACCGTAAGTCGGTGTTTACTAGAATAATGAAAGAAATTGGTGATTTTCGTTTATTAAATAAGAATATTAGAGAAAAAATATTGACTTGGGGCTTGAAAGATAGAGAACCAACAGTTCAAGCGGCTGCCATGAAAATGTTCTGCAATCAATGGTATGCCAACGTGACTCAAGACTTAATGGAATTATTAGAACGGTTACATTTGGTTGATAGTGAAATTGCCGAAATTGCGATGGGCTTTTTTTTCAAACAAAAGCCTGAAATATTGGATAATCTTCTGTTTGAAGAAGATTATTGGAGAAAATTAAACGTGGAAACATCATTTTTGGCCAAGCTATTCTTCAATTATTGTGTTGCTAATTCTTTGAATGATACTATTGATAAGAATTTTCCAGACACTACAGAATTTGCAAGTATTTTAACTAAATATTCGAAGGTTCGTAGAATGATTTTACTTGATGATAAGAATGACACTGATAAAATTAAAGACATCAATTTTGTGGTTGAACAACTTTTAAGTATTGCTTTGAAATATGACTATGGTGATGAAATTGGTAGAAGGGAGATGCTACAAGCCCTTAGATTGGGTCTTTATGATGAATTAACTGAGACTCAAGTTGAGATTACTTTAAAAGTCTTGTTGAAAATTTCTATTAATGTTCATGATTTTTGTCAAATGATTAGTGAAATCATCATCGATATTAGAGATGAAGAAGATGAAGATTTTTCTTTGGATATGGAAATGGATTTGAATTCTGAAAGTGAAGAAGTGCAACAAAATAATCGCCAAAGAATCATTAGGGCTTTGCAGTGTATGTCAATTTGTAAACATATGTTACAATTAACCAATGAACCTTTGAGAGATAATATGCCCGTGACTTCTTTGTTAGATAGTGTTATTAATCCTGCTATCAGATCCAAAATTTTGCCTATTCGTGAGAGCGGTGTAACTTGTTTAGGTTTATGTTGTCTATTGGACGAACAATTATCTATTGAGCAACTTGCATTTTTTGGTATTTGCTGTTCTAAAGGTGATGAAACTTTACAACTTGCATCCTTGAAAATTATTTTTGATATCTTGTCTACATTTGGTCCAAAAGTGTTGGACGTTGAAAATCATGTTGATACCTTGTCCATGCATAAATTATTCTTCAGGGCTCTAAGAAAATTGGAAAGACCTAAAGTTCAAGCAACGACAGCTGAAGGGTTATGTAAATTATATTTGAATGATGTTTTCAGTGATGACGAATTATTCGAAACGTTATTATTAGCATACTTCTCATCTCAAAACAGCAACAACGAAGATTTATTGCAAATCTTGTCATTTTGTCTTCCTGCTTATGCCTTCTCTCATCCTGATCATCAAAGTCGTTTGTCCAGAATAGCCGCAGATGCATTTACAAGATTGTATAATTCATATGAAGAGATAGTTTCAGATGGAGAAAACGCCAAAGAGTTATTACGGTCGATGTCTCCACCAGCAAATATTCTTCAACAATTGATATATTGGACAGACGCTGTAAATTTAGTGAATTCTACGGATGAGGAAGTTTTATTGATGACAAGTCATTATCAATTTGCTTATGATTTATGCGAGTTTCTTTCGCTGAGTAGTGATACAGCGTCTGCAAGTTTCAAGAAAGTGGTGGCTACAAATTTGATAAAGTTTAACATATATGAAGATTTACCATATTTAGATTTGAACAATTTATATGATAAGGCTATTACTGCAAGAGATGATATCATGGATGAAGCTGATGGTCAAACCATTAAAGCCATGGAGAGATTCATCGGATACTTGGAGCGTACGTGCAATCTTGCTGAAGAACGTGAAAAAGAACAAGGTATCATCAATAAGGAAGATCAACAATTTGTAAAGGCTTTGATGTCTACCGAAGAAGATCATTCCGACAAGAATGGTAAGCGGATATTCACTAGTGAATCTTTAGAAAAGGACGAAGAAAAGGTTGAAGGAAATGCTGATGCAAATGTTAGCAAGAATTCCATGGAGAAAGAAGAAGAAGAATATGGTGAAGCAGATGAGGATAATTACGCAATTCCTAACACTTCCTTGGCTAAGATTACTGCAAATACTTCTATTATTATTGGTGGTGGTAAATCCACGTTGAGTAATGATGATTATGAGAATGAAAAGGGTCAAGAAGGCAAGGATATTCTTAATGAAGATGAAAATATGATGATGGCAGATGAACAGGATAAGTATGATGAAATTGGAGCGGCAGATGAAGTTGTAGATGATGATGTCGATGATGATGACAATGACAATGACAATGATACTAATGATGATGATGTGGAAGAAATTGATGATGATGATGAAGCACCTACGAGAGAGGCATCAGGTGACGAAAGTTTTGTTTTTGAAGGATACGGTAACGATGCATCTACCTTGTATGCAAAAACAACCAGACGTAGCACGAGAAGATCAAAGCAGCCTTTGACATATTCTAAAAAATCTAGAAGATCTGTTACTAAAAATGAGCATGTTTCTGATATTTTGATCGATTCCAGTTTGAATGAAGATGAGAAGGATATCAGTTTTAGTGTACTGGATTACAGTGATAGTGATACAGAGGAGAAGCACCGTCCAAAGACTGTAAAACAAAGAAAGATCAAGGCTGAAAACACACTATCTGGAGATACTATTCCTACTAAAAGGCCAAGGAGAGATAGAAAACCATTTAAGGAGTATCTGATTAATCAACTTACAAGGGATGATGAGGTGGTTGCTTCGTCTACTTCGAATATAGATGATGGTGATATAAATATTGATTGAATTAAAAATAAAATGTCAACACAGTTTAACAAACGTATATTAGTTTTTATCATATTTTTTATTTTTCAAACATGCATATACAATCATTATACAAAAATAAATAAAAATCTATTTGCTATACTATTTTTATTTTTGACTTCTTTAAACCTACTTTGTAATGAAACTTTTACGACAATCTCATCTTTTTATTTGTATTTAATTTAATTCTTACGGCCTTACATTGTGTGTAACTATCCAAAGCTTCCTTACCCATTTCTCTACCCATACCACTTTGATTATAACCGCCAAAGGGAAGCATTGGATGGAAAGCATTGTATGTGTTGACCCACACAGAACCAGCCTTTAATTTATCAGTGACCTCAATAGCAGTATTTAAATTTGTAGTATGAATGCCAGCAGCTAACCCATATTCTGAATTGTTTGCCATTTTTATTACTTCAACCAAAGTGTCAAACTTTGTAATTGTAACAACGGGGCCAAAGATTTCTTCTTGAACTATTCTCATTGTCTCTTGAACATCTGCAAAAACAGTTGGTTTGATAAAATACCCTTTACCTGGAGCTTTATCATTAGGGAAAAATTTCTCACCACCTGTAATTAAAGTGGCACCTTCTTCAATACCTAATTGAACGTAATCCAAAATCTTTTCTACCTGCATTTCGGATGTTTGTGCACCTTGATATATTGTGTCGTCGAATGGATTTCCCACACTAATATTGGAAGTTTTCTCCTTGAATTTTTCTAACACTTTCTCGTAAATACCCGATTGAACATATATTCTGGAGCCTGCACAGCAAACCTCACCACTATTGTAGAAAATACCATTGGTTATATTTTCAATGGCATCATCAAGAATAGCATCATTAAAGACGATATTCGGAGATTTGCCACCTAATTCCAAGGTGACTTTTTTCAAATTAGACTCCGCCGCATTTCTAAGAATGATTCTTCCAGTAGCAGTAGAACCTGTAAATGCGATTTTTTTAACTCTTGGATGCAATGATAAAGCTGCACCAGCAGTAGGACCAAAACCATTTACAATATTGAGAACTCCTTTAGGAAGCCCTATTTTGGTTGTGAGATATGCAATGTATAGTGCAGAAAGAGGAGTGGTTTCTGCAGTTTTCAATACTACCGTGTTCCCTGTGGCCAAAGCTGGGGCAATCTTCCAAGCCATCATCATAGCAGGAAAATTCCATGGAATGATTTGGCCACATACACCTAATGGTTCGCGTTTTGTATAATTGAAATACTGAGAACCTGTGTTTACTATTCTACCCCCTAACTTGTCACACCAACCAGCGGATGATCTATAATAATCAACTACTAGATTTATGTCTCTTCTTGAGTTGGATATTGATTTCCCATTATCTATTGTCTCTATAGAAGCTAGAAGTTCTTTGTTTTCTTCGATAATCTCTGCCAATTTGTAGAGATACTTTCCCCTTTTTGCCGGATCGCAGGTGGCCCAGTCAGTTTCTTCAAATGCGTATTCTGCAGCCTCAACCGCAACATCTATGTCCTCCTCAAAGCCTTCATAGATGTGGGTCACGATTTCCTCATTCGATGGATTAATAACCGGAAATGTTTTTTCGGATAATGACTTGACGAATTCGCCATTGATAAAAAGACCAGTTGGTTGTTCATATGATAAGCCGTTAGGCAAATCAATTTTGACCAGTAGATCAAGATTCATGATGTATGATTGCACAATTATGATTCTCCAAATCGTAACAGCAAACGTTGAAAGAAAGAACAATTGGTATCTAATCTAAAAAAAACTTTAGGTTTATGATAGAAAGTGAATTGATTATCAACAGAAAAAATATGAAAAAGGTGAAATAAGGAAACTTATATATGTTTTTTTATTTTGTATTGTCTATATACACATATGTATATATATATATACGGATATTTGACACCCACAGCGGCAAAGTAGAAAAACAGCAAAGTGGAGAAGAAGAGCTGCGCTAGCTTAGTTATTTCAGCCCGTCGCAAAAAAAAAGAAATGAAAAAAAAAGGAAACAAATAAAACGAAAAATGCGGAGAGGCCAAAATTTCCGTATTAGGATTAGGGGTGGCACAAGTTTTAATAAGGCAGTGCAGGGGGTCCCACTTGAGTGCGCAGAGAAATAAAAACTGTTTTTTTTTAGAAGAGAAAAAGAAGCGGTTGACGTATTGCAAAGATATATGAAATGATGTTTTAAATAAGCTTTACAGTGAATCAATTATTCAGAAAAAGTTTGCAATCATTGATAGCCTGGTATATTAAAATTACAGTTTACTTCAATAATACTCTGAAGAGAAAATAGTAAACTATTTTGCATTATGGCCTCAGAGAATAACAACACGTATATTCAATTTAAGTTACTCAATCCTTTGCTCAACTCCTTTTTTGCTGTGAACGATCCTCTAAAAACAAATGTCAAAGATGTGTACACAGGGTTACAGAATGACTGTTTCTCATATGCTCTCTTAGTTCCAGACACCCATATTTTGTTGCATTATTACGACAACGTATCCAAATCTAGTTACAAAGATCTTTGTTTGCGATCGGAGTTCATCAGAGATCACATCTTGAATCTTACAAATGATAACCAATCGCTAAGCAAACAGTCTAATCTCCAAGCGCTTTTCAACACAAGACGACCAAGGCAATTTAAGACAGCGAGCAATAAAACTGTTATTTTAAGAAAAGATCAAATAATATTGAATAGAAGTCATTTCAATAACAGTGGTAGCTACTCAAGCACGGAGCCTGACAATATTAATGATTATCTCGCAGACGAGTCCAGTTTGGTGAAATTCAAGGTTAGAAAAACTGAACTTTTTTTAAATTTCAATTCTTTTTATAAACCAGAGTCGGAATTTTTACTCATTTATATCAATATGCCTTTGACAGGTGAACCAATATCAGAAATAAACTTCTATATTTCCAGATCTCAAGGTCGTTTGGTTTCCGCGTATCAGCAGCAGCAACAGTCAATGGTTTTGCCTGTCCTAAACAATCAAGCTGGCGAAGACGAACATACTGATAGTTTGCAAGGATTAAGTCCTGTTAGGACTTCCTTCATTGATATCTGTAGAAGATTTTCAATTATAGAACAGGAATTATCGGATGATTTACTATTTTTATTTGGAAGCTTCGTCATTGATGGAATTACGGATATTAAAGAGCTTTCCACTTTGTACAAAGAAACTATTAACCAATCCGCATTAATTTTCAAATCTTTAAGCAGTGACCAAGTGGCTAGCATCATAGCGTTCGACAATACCATTGATTTAAATAGATGCATATTTGATTATGTGGAGATCAACTTATATGATAAAATATGGAGACAAATGAAAAGAATATTCAAAGCCAAACTAGTTCACTCTTCCATAACCACATTAAATAACGATGACAGTTGTTATAAGCTTACATACTTGACTCCTGACATTTATGAAAAATTACAATATTTAGCCATTACTCAAGTCAGTCTTTTCTCTGAGGAAGAAAATGATTCGATATTTGCCAAAAATGGTAAAAAGAGAAGAATTATAAATAGTTTATTGAACAAAATTAAAAAAGCAGCCCAGATATTCAGTAATATTGCATTATCCGATAATTATTTTGATAAATTAAATTATTTAGTACAATCCATTAGCGAACTAACTATCAACCCTAAAGAAAAATCTCGTAAATCAGATGCTTTCAATTTCGATGATTTTTCATTAACAGAAAGTAATGTGAATCTAAGTGCAGATATGTTGGTTGCCTTATTAATAATAGTTGTGATTCAAGCTAAAGTTCCAGATATCCATATTCATTTGGATTACATCAAAAATTTTTCCTACTATACTTACATTCACAGCTTTCCTAATGCTAACTCTGAAAGCATTGTTGATATAAATACAGGTTTTATAGGGTATTGTATCTCCACTCTTGAAGCTGTTTTATATCATTTACAAAATAAAGCAAACTTAGTCACTTTTGTCAAACATTCGCAGGATAACAAAAGATTATGGGACTACGTTAATATCAATGAGGATTCAAAATCATCATTTGAGCAGTTCAAAAAATTTATTAATCTACAAACTGCCAGCAGCATAAGGGGGGATTTTGTTTTGTCTATGGATAATCCATTGAAAGCTATAAATATTGATGGTGATTCTGTGTTGATGTTGGCAATTAAATCAAGGAACTATAAAGTTTTTAACTACTTATTGAATTTTAACGAATACTTTTACCCATTGGAAGATCTTCTATACGATTATGATAATAATGGGTTTACTTTACTTCATTTATCCTTAAAAGATTTGGGAAATGATGAATGGCATGACTCTGAGTTGTATAACTTCGCTAAAGAAATTTGGGAGATAATTATCAGCAGTTCCACAGTTGAGGAAATTGTCACATATGTTAATCAAGTAGATAAATTGCAAAATAAGAATTTAGGTTATTATCTATTTGAAATTTTAAACTATGAGTTCAAAAATATCAAAACTGAATTCTCGTTGGCTCAAGATATAGCGATTTTTGTCAATTGGAAAAATAAAGATAGTTCCGCATATGAGAATACCCCGTTACTTTCATTAATTAGAAGTTATGATATGGATAACTATGAAATATTTTTTGAAGAAACTATTAGAATTGTCTTTACATGGTATGAATGTCAAGGAAAATTATTTAATTTTTGGGACCATATCGATAGTAAACAAAACACAATATTACATATCTTAAAAGACAATAATTTGAGACCGCTCCTAAAAACTGATAAAGATATAATTCTTAACATCAACCAATTTAATATAAAAAGCTTGAGTCCACTACTAACCTATATCAAGTTTAACAGAGTGGAAAATATTAAGATTATCCTTGAAGATCCAAGATTAGAATTTTCCAAGACTGATTTGAAGACTTTCTTGACAGTGTTGGATTATGTTAGACTTGGAGAATCATCAAATAATTCCATGCAATATGATATATACAATTTAAATGAGACAGAGAAAGACGCAAAACCAAATTTTGAACGGCTGCTGGTAGATAAAAATAATGAAGTTGAGAAAATCATTGATCATCATATTTTGACTAAAGAAACTCCATTGATAAATGGTAGAAATCTTACTATTCTAAAAAGCAAATTAGAATTGAACCAATGGTTTTTTGTAGTTAAAGGACTAATTTATGAGAATTTATCAGGAAACGAAGCTCATGATTTAGTAGGAAAGGTTCTTTACAATCCTATAAATTCTAAAGATTATAAAGTTAAAAAATATACAAATTATCATTCTCTGTTTGATTTAAAAAATTTAATATACTTACTCCATATAGAATATCCAGTTTGCTATCTTCCTATTGCTTACATGATGGATTCCGTGTTCAAAATGTTAAATGTGTCTAGCTTCACTTATTTCAACTTTAATAAATTAAAAGTTAACGAAATGATAATCAAATTGAATATTTTTATAACTGCATTGGAAGTATCTAAAGAATTTCATAATCATGAATTACTTTGGGAATTTTTAATATTACCAGTAGAAGACCCATTGATTGAATCAGGATCTTTTAGTACAGCAATGGAAGAGAGAAGTAGAGCGAAGCTTAAAGCACAAAGAGAAAAAACATTTGTTCACAAATACAATAAATCATTTAACTTTGTGAAAACTCCAAATATTGAAGAGAGTCCAATTCTGGAATCTCCGCATATTCCAGATGAATTTACTGATACAGGTTTTGAAAATCTACAAGAACTTTTTGAGATTGACAATGCAAAAAATTACAGTATTAATGAAGTTCAAGATATTTCAACTTTCTTAACGTATACTTTGGGTGAATTAGAACTGTTGAGTAATATCTTGAGAAAGTTTATACAGTTGATGATTGTAAAAAAGCATAAATTAGATGATTTGACACGTAGTTACAAGAATTTTGGTAAATTAATTGACGATAACCCAATTTTATTTGGGTTTGAAGATATTTTAAAACATAACAAATCTTTAAATGATTTCCTGAATAGTCAAAACATGCATTATAATGTTCAAACAGAGCTTTTACAAAAACTACCCGATTTATTTGCTGAGATGTTTGGTGAATCAGCTATTAACAGTTGTGATTCTAATAATCAAGCTCATATGACCAAGTTTATTTTTGAAATGCAGTTCTTACATAATTGCGTGAATAGATTAATTAAAAATATTAAGAGTATTATTAACAAGAAGATACATAAATGGATAAAGATGTACGAGGATATAAATACTTTGAAATCAGAGTTAAAAAAATTAAGACCGGAAGAGTTCAGCCAGCTACCCACAGAAGTCAGGTCAAATATTATTAACAATCTAGCAATTCCATCAAAACCTTCTAGTAATGAATCACTCTCTAATATTTCTCACAGAAGATCTGAATCAGTTTCTTCCGTTAGTACTATTCAGGGAGAGGAAGATGTACTGTTATTGACACCTAAATTGAATAGTTTGGATCAGTTTGATAATGGATTCAATAACGGGGATCTGAATGAGCTACCGGTGAATATTTTCTCTGATGATGTCGATAATTTACCTGATTTAATCACGGATAATCAAGCAAAGATGGTATCTTCAATGGCTAGCAGACGTGGTTTGAAAGGACCGCCTCTGATTGTGATAAACAATGGCAATAGTGATAGTAGTGAAAATGGACCTACTACTCTTGCAGAATTCAAAACACCTAAAGTTGCTGCATCATTTATTGTGTCTCCTCTTAAATCGAAAACAGAAATTGAACCCACATTTCCAAAATTTTTGGCTACGAGTAGTGTACCATCGTCTGCTGGCAGCGATGTTACAGCAAGCAGAGATTCTATAGAAAGCATGGGGTTCAATTCAACTAATAATTACAATAATAATACGACAAACAGCATTCAATCATTGTTGGCTTCGTCTTCATTGACATCTCAAAATGATCAACCTGTTACTCCAAGAAGAAGAAAGTTTTTATTTTCTAGTATTCTTGAAAATAGGAAAACAAACTATGAATCTAAAATATTAAAAAAGTATAAAATAAATAGGCTCAAGCTTATGGCATTGACTAACGATGTGAAGTTTGATAATGAGTCCATAGCTACAGAGTTGAATAATTTTATTGACTTTAAAAAGTTATTCATGAAGATTGCAATGAGGGAGTACGCTCAAGCAGAGATCAGAGACCTCAAGTATAAATTATCATGTGTCAAATTGGAAAAATCTAAGTCATAATAATTTATATTTACTAACCAAATACATTCCCAAAGAAAATCCGGTATATATTTGCATCCAAATGTAGAATTTCAACTTTATGCAACCCAATTAGAATTGTGGATTCCTAAATTGCTCTTCATGTTGAAATAATTTCCTTGTTTGTAGATTTAAGCGCACCTTCTTTTCTTTGATTCTTTTGTTTTCGTGAAAAATTTTTCTTGTAATGTGAAGTTAAATGTATACACGACAAAGATTCTGTATATATTTCCCGTAATAAGATTGCACTCTTTTTAAACAGTTAGTTTGGCTATAGCATCTTTGATTTTTAAGAATATACGTAATCCAACCATTATATATAAAAAGGCCAAATTATTATCAACATTTTGCTCTTGATAATATATAAGATAGCTTCAGATATATCAATTGCTATTTGTGCCAAATTGATCACATAACAATGTTTGGTTCAAATAATAACAATACTAGCTCAGGATTTTCTTTTGGATCTGCTAGCAATAACAATAATACCAACGGTGGTGGTTTGTTGGGAGCCAAAAGTGGATCCACTGGTTCAATGTTTGGGAACAGCACCAATAACAATTCTGCAGGAGCTGTAGTTTTTGGTAATAACAATAATACCACTAATAAAGGTGGATTGTTTGAAAATAATAATAATAACAATACTGCTTCTACTGGTGGAGGATTATTCGGTAGCACAAACAGTAACACTGCTTCTAATGGTTCTTCCGGTGGAATTTTCGGTAACAAGCCGACACTTTCTCTCGGAACTAACACCAACAATAGCTCTTCGACATCAAATGGATTATTTGGAAATAGCTCAAATAGTAATAGCACTTCTGGAGGCCTTTTTGGTAATAAACCTACTCTTACACTTGGTGGCACCACTTCTAATAGCACAAGCGGTGGATTATTTGGTAGTAATAACACTAATATTAGTAATAACAACAACACAGGTGGTGGATTATTTGGAAGTAATAACAATAATAATAGCAGTAATAACATTACAGGCGGTGGATTATTTGGAAGTAACAACAATAATAACAACAATACAAGTGGTGGATTATTTGGAAGTAACAACAATAATAACAATAATAACAACAATACAAGTGGTGGATTATTTGGAAGTAATAATAATATCAATACTAATAATAACAACAATACAAGTGGTGGATTATTTGGAAGTAATAATAATAATATCAATACTAGTAATAACAACAATACAAGTGGTGGATTATTTGGAAGCAATAATAATAACAACAATACAAGTGGTGGATTATTTGGAAACAATAACAATAGTAATCAGCCTTCTTTTGCATGGACTCAAAATAATTCCAATAGCTCAAACATGAATATATCCAACAATGCAACATTGAATGCTCTACAATTACAGAAACAGCAGCAGCAACAAAGAGAAGATTATTCAAATACCATTATTGAGCAATTAATGAAAATTAAAGCATCTTGGGATCCAAATTCTCCGTCTTCGTTATTAACAACATATTTCTATAATAAGGTTCCAGAAAATGAAGTACTATTATATGTAAAGCCAGCCAATGTGAGTCAAGAAGAATGGAATAATGCTATTGCAAAACGTCCAGATACTATGTTTGTTCCTGTGAAAGCATCAGGTTTCGAAGATTTACAAAAAAGAAGTGAAGCTCAAACTAACCATGTAGCACAAAGTAGATTAGTCTTAAAAGAAATTGAAAGTAAGACAAAGATATTAGGCGATAAACATGATTTAGATTCTACCACAAGAATTAACGATTGCAAAAAAAATCATAAATTGTTGTCAAAGAAGTTGTTGATTTTAGGTTGTAAATTGTCTCTCTTAAAAAACAAAGGGTATGTTTTGTCACCAGAAGAAGAAATTTTGAGTGTTAATTTTGAGAAGATGGTAAAAACTTTGAATGATCCTGCTGGATTAGGTAGATTAAATGAATTATGGTCAAGATTGGCAGTACTTAAACAAAGGAGTGAAATGTTGGAGAATCAAATAAAGAACAACAATACATCTACGAACAACGATTTAATCAACGAAGAAATCAAAAAAGTTTCAAGCATTTTGCAAAAACAACAGGCCGGTATTCAGTATTTAATTGAAGTGTTAGAAAAAGATAATTTTCAATTAGAAAGTTTGACAGTTTCTAAGAAGGCGTCTTCCAAGAAGTAAATACAGTTTTAATATAGACAAACTATACAGTTTAGAATAGCGCTTTTTCTTTTTTTTTTTTTTTTTTTTTTTTTTTTTTATAATATTCAACTTTTTTATTCATCTTCAAGTAGGAACAAAATAAATTTTAAATAAGATGTTTTATATTAGAAATTACTGTCAAATTGTAAATGTTAGTAAACAAAGAAAAACGCATTTCAAAGAAAAAAAAAAAAAAAGATATTGAAAAAGGAATCAGAGATTCCACACGAATAATCAACATAAATTATTTGATTTAGTCAACCAAGTTTAGGCATTGTCTAGTTCAAAACCAAAGAGATGAAATGTCATTCCAAGCTATGATAAAAGATTTAGAGTGTCGACAAATATGGTGTAAATCCATATCCTCATTGTCCACGGTTTCAGAAACATTGAAATTTATAATAACTTCAAAATATATATCGCTATCATCTTTGAATGCTGCTATGACCTGCAGTTTTGAAGTTTTTTTCAGTAGTCATTTCTTTGACAGCTTTTTATTTGTGTTCGATGATTTGAATAAAATCAATAAAGATGGATTTACATTTTTGGACCACAGCACAGAGAAAGATGAAAATGAGAGTGATTCTGATTCTACAGATGATAATTCAACTAAGCAGGAAAATGTATGTTTCAGTTTTATCATACCCTCCAAATATTTAAACATTATATTCAAGAGCATGGAAAATGATTTGGGCTGTGAATATTCATTATCGGTAAACTTCACTAAAAATTGTCCGAAAGCACACAGATACAAGTTGCTAATTGAAAAGATATCAAATAAAAAAATAAAAAAACAATTCAGCCCCAGCTTTCAGCCTATACAGTTGAAGATGTTCACCAAAAATATCAGCGACTTTAGTAATCATTATAAAAGACGGCTAAAAACTATGTATAGTGGTTTTGAATTCAATGAAGAGAATGATGATTACATATTGCCATTAGAGAAGGCAAGACGTGCAAATAATGGAATGCTGCTCAACAACTTAAGATTTTTTGATGATGATGATGATGATGATAAATCATTAAATTATTTGAATTTGGAAAATCATATTTTGAAGAAATTTTTAGAGAATACACCTTCCGCAGTTGAAGATTTCCAAATCAATATAAATAAAGTCCATGAAAGAGTAAATTTGTTTTCATTTTTAAAGCCAATAAAGAAAGATAACAAGATTTACATCAGACAACCTATGTCACTCTGTGTTTCTATAGTCTTTCAAGATATCATTGATATGTATTTCCATGAAGGGGCAAACGCTAATTTAGAAAATGATGAGAAAAATTCCATTAAAATTACCTTTAGGCTAAAAGAGATGAGAACTTTTATCAACTTTATTTCATATCCTTTCACCGATTCTCCGGATGATGTAGGCACCAGAAAATATCGTAAAAATATAAATAGTTTAAATAGTGAAAATAATAATGGGCATACATATAATGGCACTAACGGAAATGCTGTTAACTTGAACCAAAGATATAGCTTGATTGATACCAATAAGGGAGATTTTGAAATATTTTTTGAAGAGGAAGGATCTCCAATCGTATTTGAATCATTTCTTAAAAGAGGACTTGTCAAATCAAGATTAACACAAATAACTGATAGTGATGGAATTAATAATCATTTTGACAATACTGACAATGGCAAATCCCAAACTATATCAATTCCAACTGCACCTGTTTACCATAAGAAATTAGTACCAGATTATAAAGTCGTTAAAAACAAAAATAAAGGAATAGAGTCTCAAAGTAGAAAGGATGTTATTGAGGATGATAGAGTTGTCGAGAAACAAATACTGGACCTTTTAGAGGAATATGATGAAGTTGCCCTGGCAAAAGAAACTGTTAACGCTAAATCCAAAAACCAATTATTTGTCGATCAAGAAGACTTACAAGAATATGTCAGTGAGAAGAGTTACACAAATGCACCAACTAATTTCAAAGGTGGTAATAATATTGCTGCATCGGAGTCCCAAAATAAAGTTACTCAAAGGATATCTGATACCAATGGTAATGATATTAGAAATGATGCAACTTTAAACAATCGTTTGTTGAGTAAGATGAAAGGATCAAAACTGGTAAACTCAAATGGCCAGTCTCTTTTGAGTGAAAACGTAAGCTATGATCCAAAGTTCAATGATAATCAATTCTATGAACTAGGAGAATCTGTTACTAGCGGACAACAAGAAGTTGAAGTGCTTGAACCTACGATTACTTGGAATACTGCCAATTCACAAGATCATTTAGTTTCAAGAAGAAAGCTTGTTACAGAAGATGACTCCAATGAAAGAGGTGCGATACAAGAAGATAACGAAAAAGATGACGAGGTTGATAGTGAACAGATAGGTAGAACGCAAAATGCTAAGCGATTTAAAGGTATATTTGATTAGTTAATATTTTCTTTGTTTTTTCCGGTTTATTTGATTAGTTAATATTTTCTTTGTTTTTTCCGGTTTATTTTTCGTTTTGTTTAAATGTAAGCCTAATTTTCTTCTTTCTAAAAATAAAATTTGTAGCTGCTCAACAATAGCGTATCCCTTGTATGAGAAAAAGCTTCCTGGAATTTTATGTTTACCCTTTATTTTTTCTTCCTCCGCAATATTAGCACAAATCAAGTTACTACAATTCCCAAGTTCACTACTGTGACTTATAAAAGCTAGTGTAATTTCTATTATAATAAGTAGATCATATATTACCTATTATATATTTTTTTGATGTCGTAGATAGACCAATGAATAAAACAAAAAATAAATTGTGACGTTAATGCCCAATTTGGTAATATGCTCTACAATGTATAACTTTTTATATTTTTGTTTTTTTCATTTTAAGACAATCTATGGATAGTATATGTGACATACCATTCAAACAATTAAGTATCTGATTGGAATGTGAATTAACTTAATACCGTAACCAATAACACCCATGACAAGAAAACCAGTACCAACAGCTTGGATGATTTGTAAATATTCTACAAAAAATGAATGTTAGTATAATAATAAGTAAAAACTAAAAAATCAGAACTAAAACAGAAAGAAACAGCAATAGTATTTGAATTACTAACGTAGTTCATTCTTAAACATCATAGCATACCTTTTTTGTTTGGCTTAGTACATTTTCGTATGAAGTTGGTACCATCCTTGACAAAGTCAACAGGGACTTCAACAACTTTTTCGAAACCTTCAGCAGCCATTTTTCCTCAAGATTGATTATTTAGTATTATATTTATAATTTTTTAAGACTTATACAAAATGATTCAATCAATGCTACATTTTAGTTTTTCCTTTATCTTTGGCCCAGGTGTTGTTCTCTTTTTTTTTTTCTCGAAAGTTTTCATCTTTTCTTTTCTTGCGTTTTTTTTGACGAAACTTTTTCGAGACGCTTCCTGATAAAAAAGCACAAGAGGGTAACTTTCTAAAAAAAGTGAGATAATATAAGAGAAGGTGTAATAGACAAATGGACAATTACTTGCAATCTGTTTTTCTTCAAACCAACACTTAAGATCAAATTAAACTGAGTGGTAATGCGTTTATATATTGGTACATATATCTAATTATTTATCATTATAAAAACTGTATTATTTCAAGTAAACTAGTTACCATCATTACCGCCATTCATGAAGTTTCTAGCCATGTTTTGTAACATTGGGTTGCTCAATAAGTCTTCCATATTTGGTTGCAGGCCAGAAGAAGAAGAGGGATCGCCACTGGATGCACCACTGGATGCACCATCGGATGCACCATCGGATGGAGCACCACCACCCATGCCGAAGTTCTGAGCCATTTGCTGTAACATAGGGTTGTTCATTAAATTACGCATAGCATCTGGATTTTGCATCATTTGTTGAGCAGCAGACATAAGAGATGGGTTGTTTAAAAGACCTCCTAAATCTGGCATACCACCAGCACCGGCACCGGCACCGGCACCTAACATGGAGGCTAATCCGCCTAAATCTGGCATGCCACCGGCACTAGGTGCACTTCTTGAAGAATCTTCATTGGAAGAGGAGGAGGCGGCGGTGTCAACAGAGGAATTGGATTGTTCTTCAGCCAACTTATTTTTGACAGTTTCGTAACCTCTTTTCATGGCTGCATTATCACTTTCTAATTCCAAACCTTGCTCGTAAGCTTCCAAGGAAGCTTGTAAATCACCCAAGGCATATGAAGCAAGACCTAGTCTGGAATAAGCTCTACTGTACTTTGGGTCCAATTCAATCGCTCTTTTAGCATCCTTGATGGCTAAGTTATGTTTGCTACTAGAAGAGTAGGCAGCAGCTCTGTTAGAGTAGTACACCGCAGTCTTTGGACTTGTTTCAATTGCCTTGGTATATTCGGCAATGGCACCATCGTAATCTTTGGAGACCATCAACTTGTTACCGGCAGCCTTGAACTCTTCAGCCTTCTTGCTGGCTTCTTCTTCATTAGCGTCGATATTGATTGGAATTTCTTCAGACGTAGAAACAGAGGACTTGCTGGCAGTTAAAGCAGAACCAACCAATTGATTCAAATTCTTGTTTTGAAATCTACTCTTAATGATGTTGTCAGCTTCGGATTCGCTAATTTCAAAAGCATCAGAAATACAGCCTGTAACGAAGTCAATTGATTCAAAATATTCCTCACTGATTGATCTCTCTTTGACACTTGTCTTGACAAAATCTAAGATCAAAGCAGCGACTTCTTTGTTGCTGGCATTCGACATTTTTATTTGCAGTTATTTATAATTATGTAATTAATTAATAGGTTGTGTGTTCCAGTAAAATTCAATACTGTACAGCTTGACTGATGTAGAACAAAAGAGATATGTAAGATGGTTTACACGAAACACCATATTATTCCTGACTTGGATATCCTGTTTCTGGCGTTTTTTTTTTTTTCTCACCTCTTTTTTTTTTTTTTTTTTTTTTTTTGTAAATGATCGATTCTTAGTATTTTTCTCGGAAAAGAAGATTCTGGAAGCAACCTGTGGGCTCATGTGCAGAAATGATATTTGTGTGGGTTTGACACCAGCCATCCATTATAAATTGTCAGGATTCAAAATAATTGGCGAAATGTTATAGTATAGGTATTCATATTTAGCTGAGTTTTGTTTACCAGCAAGCCGCAGCAAAATTATTATTTGTTGCACTTATTTGCTGTACTTATTTGCTGTGTCAAGCTACGAACCGCCCGATATAAGTGTTTGTCACGCTCCGAAATAATTTCATGCTCACATCATGAAAACCGTTTTCAACCAAAATCTATCTTTGAACTATTTTTTTTTTGCGCATTGGACATCAACCGAATAGTCATCCGTTTCCCAATAAACTTTTCTCCTTATACCAGTTATCAGAGCGACAGGCGGTAGTGGTAAAAATAGAACGCAGAATTACACTGAGAGAAAAATTACAAAATGTGCATATATGAACGTACCGAGAGAGAATTTCAACATGAATTACCCTTTTCAAGTACGCTAACTAAAACTTTCCAAGCAGGACACAAAGAACCTGCAGGGTCTTACAGAAAAGTTTGTGCAACGTTAACAAACGTTAAAGACGTTTCCCACAAATATTCATCCGTTCCACCATAAAAAACAATACAATTTTTGTTTCTTTCTTTTTCTAATCAATAAAATCCACCAAAAATGATTCATTCCGACATAGTTTCAGAAAAGACAGCGAACACTAACTACAGGCTGGATTGGATTATAATGATAATTCAATCCAATAATATAAATATAGATAAACATCACCAGTTTTACTAACGAATCAGTCAGTTCATTTGATCAATTATCCAAAATAAATTAATAGCTCAATTATAGAACTAATATATTCACTGAATAAGACCAATAATAAAAATCATAATCCTACATAACATGCAACTTATAAAAATATTTGTCTTCGCTTCTTCGCTTGCCAATGCTGCGTCAATATCCAAGAGAACAACTGCTGGTGTTGATGGTGACTTGAGCGATTTTGGAGCCCCAACTGGTAAATTTGTTGATGGTACAATTGATTGTTCCGCAGGTGTTCCAACTGGTAATGGTGTCATTTCTCTCAATTGGTTAGGAATTGATGGTTGGGCTTCTGTGACCAACGAACAAGGTAACACTCAAAAAACATGTACCGAAGGTTATTATTGCTCATACGCTTGCCAAGCTGGTATGTCCAAGACACAATGGCCGTCGGCTCAACCTGCCACTGGTGAAAGCAGAGGTGGTTTACTTTGTAAAAACGGTAAGCTTTTCAGAACCAACACAAACACTGATTACTTATGCGAATGGGGTATGAAAACCAGTTCGGCTGTTTCAAAGGTAAATCAAGTTATTTCTCTATGTAGAACCGATTATCCAGGTTCTGAAAATATGGACATTCCGACAAGATTAAGTCCCGGTGCATCCAAACCAATGTCTGTCATTGACGAACAAAACTACTTTGATTGGGAAGGTAAGCCAACCTCTGCTCAATATTATGTTAACAACCAAGGTATTGACGTTGACCAGGGCTGTCTTTGGGGAACGGATGCCGGTGTCGTTGGTAACTGGGCCCCTGTTGTACTTGGTTCTGGTTACATTAATGGTGTCACTTGGTTATCTATTGCTATTAACCCAAACAACAAAAAGGCTCCAAATTACAATGTCAAAATTGAAGCTTCTGGCTCTGGAAGCTCGGTTTCTCAGGACTGTAAGTATGAGAACGGTGTCTTATCTGGTCCAAATGCCGACGCTTGTACTGTCGCTGTTACTAAAGGTTCTGCTAACTTTGTATTCTATTAGACAATTTTTATGAAATAAAATGAAGTTGATCAATCAATAGTTTATTGTTTCTCCTAAATTTGCTTTTATTACGAAAAAAAACACCCCCCTGAAAACATTATAGCCAATTACATCTATTATAGAATGCTACATTTCCTAATATTAAATTTTTTTTGTTTTTACACTTATAGATCATATCATAATTTCAATTTGCTTTTTTTTATTCTTTATGCATTATATAGACAACATAGATAAATTTATATTATACTTACTACTGAAAAAAAAAATACGTATGGCTTCTTCATAGCTCATCATCATCACTGTCTTCAACAGCAGCATTATCATCGTTAATGACTTCAATATTTAATGCTTTAACAAAGACACCATGTTCTAGCTCACAATGGAAATATGATTTATCCTTGACAGATCCATCATTTTTACCAGTTGCATCATCAAGTTCAACACCAATCCAAATAATACAATAATCTTCATTACTGTTTGTATCTGTTTTATCATTCTTGATAGCACTGGGAATCTCTGGGATTTCACCGATGAATCTAATTGTTCCTCTTCTAGCATTGTTGGTAGTAGTGGCACTAGTGGTACTTGTTGTGACATTACATCTTTGACCTATCTGTAAATCTTTTGAGAGTTTGTTACTTTCTAAGACTTGTGATTTTAAAAGTTGGATCCTTTTTTGGTCGAATCTGCCTAACTTGTTTTCTTTTTTCCAACGAAGAACAGAATCTTCTTTTTGAGAGTATTCTTTGTCACTTAATTGAAACGTTTTCTCATCAAAATCTGGATTTTCCATCAATTGTGCAAGTTCCTTCAATTCCGAGGTTTCCCGTATATCATCTACTTGTATTCTAGATAACTCCACTAATACATCTTCACTTTTTAGATCCTTTTTGGAATTTATTATTTCATTCAATGTCGAATCATCTAATTTTTCAAGATATTTTGAGTCAGTTTTCAAATTATTACAATCAACAATGCTCATCAAGGTATTTAAATGGTAAACAGATATCTTCTGAGATTCTGGTGGAATTCCAGTGATAAATTCAATTTTTTGCATAAAAAATTTCAATTTCCAATTACCATTGATTCTTCTTTCAGAGGAGGTTAATGCAGAAGTTAAATAAACATTAATATCCGACATTTTTAGTACTATAAATAAATTTTAGTTGATTTCCAATTTTTCCTCGATAACTTATTCGAAATTTGCTCTATTAAACAATACTTGTATGTTTTATAGAATTATCTCGAAACAGCTCCAACCCTGGAATGAGATAATCAATCACAGGAATTGATTTTCAAACTGTTTTTTTTAAGTGCGTATATAATAGTAATAATTCTTGAAAAATATAAGCAGTAAAATAAAAAAAACATGCACCGACAAAAAAAATAAACCAAAAAAAATTTTCTTTTGCATATAATCAATATTGTAATACTGAAAATCGATTGTTTGGTTACGGTTCATATAACATTAGATACTGTATTTTGATCGCCACCAATCTTGCCCCTTTAACTTATTTCTACAAAATTATCAGCAAAAATGGAGGAAATTAGAAATGAAGCAAGAGCTCAGAGCGTAAGTGCTAAGGATATTTGGTAATCGATTAATTTTTTCGCTTGAGATAGCAATTACATAACAGAAATACTAATACCATTATTATAGAAAATAAACAGCAGCAATAATAATAACAACAACAACAGCAGCAACAACAGCAGCAACAACAGCAACAACAGCAACAACAGCAACAGTAACAACAGCAGCAACAACAACAACAACAGTTACAATAATAATAACAATAACAGTAATAGTAACTATAATAACAAGAGAAGATATAACAATAATAACAGATATAACAACAACAGCAATAATAATAATAATAGCAACAACAATAACAGATATAATAACAGCAATCGATACAACAATAATAGATACAACACTGATGACAAGAACAATCAAAAGAGCAAGTTTCCGGCTCCAAAGAAAAATAACATTTTTGATTTATCAAAATATTTGAATAAAAAATTGATAGTGAGACTACCAAGACAAAGACAAGTTACAGGTGAATTAAAAGGGTTTGATCCGTTGATGAGCTTGGTATTGGAAGCTGCGGAAGAGACTAGTCAAGCGACGGAAGGATTTGCTCAAAATAGTATGCCCAAGACAAGAAACTTGGGAACCGTAATTATCAGAGGCCGTACAATTGTCACAATTTCACCTTTTGATGGGAGTGAAATTATAGATAATCCATTTCTTGAAGTCACTGAAGAAGAAGCCTAATTTTACAAATTATATTTGAACATTTTGTTGCTCAGAGTTTAGATATTTATAACTAGTATATAGCGTTTTTTTACTTTATATTTATGAACCGCTTCGCACATATACTGGTATAACCTATTAATGTACGATTCCGGTCAATTGTTTCCTAACTTATAACCTTTTGTGCACTATATATGTAATTACGATACTAGTTTTCATTTTAATAACAGTATTCGTGCAATCTCTAATTTTATTTGCTCACTATTTCTCAGTTTCATTATTTGAAATTTGGAGAAAAAGCAAATAAGCAAAGTAAAAAAAATGGAGGATGCGAGATTCGAACTCGCGCACCTTTCGATAACCGATAACCCAACCTTTGCAGGTCAGAAGAACTTAATATTCTTGAGTCGGTCGCCTTAGACCGCTCGGCCAACCCTCCTTAATGGTTATTTCCCTATTACTGTGAAACCAAATATAATATTAAAAAAAAAAGCACTGACTCCCTTGAAAAATCTTGTCGTATTATGAGTAATACTGTGAGACAATCGGAATTACTTTATTGGTAATTCGAGACTAATTGGGATAAAAGTAAACCACTTGAAGGATCAGAAGTGATTTGGGGTTTACTTTTATGTTCGAGAGAAAATATGATAAATGTATTAAAATATAAA